>OZ012677.1:141831890-142431890 GCA_963942445.1 Argyra leucocephala
ACTCACCTTTAACTTGATAATAATAATTTTATATGAAATTAATTAAAAAAATTAACAACTATTAAAACAACACCTAGATTGTTATTTTATTTATTCATTACACAGAATTAAATTAAACTACTGCAATTACAGGTGGCTTACAATTTCTATGACGTAAGCGTTTTTATTTTAATATTATTTTTTTTTCTATTTTTTATACAAGTTAGTTTTAAATTTAAATCTCTATACGATTATTTTTTGTTAAAGTCAGTTATATTTTAATGAAAATTTTCAACTGACTGATCAATTCAAAGCAACGTTCACCAATGCACTGAAGAAAGTTTTTATATATCTTTGTACCTAATTCTCTATACTTTATGTGAAAATATTTACATTTCATATATACATATAGTAAATTGTAGTTATTAAAAAAAAAAAGTTAAAAAATTATTAACAAAAAAATTAAATTTGGAAATCGCGTCTCGAATAACAACAACCAGCAGACATGGAATTGACATAACGAACAAAATAAAAATAGAAAAAAATTCAATATTACAGAGGTGTATTTAGTACCTTAAGAGAATAGTAGTGTTGAAGTTTAGAATTTTTTATATCAGCTAACCAGTAAATATTATGAGATAATTTTAAATACATTGATTAAGATATTCGTCTTTAATCTGAATTTGGCTCTTTTTACAATATTTTTCAACCATCATCATCTGTTCGTTCAACAGCTCAGAGTGTTCTATCCTAGTGTAATTGTCGTTCATTTGTTAACTTCAAATGTTTTATAGTTATATATCTTGACTCTGATTTACTTCTTGTTCTAGTGTTGTACAATATTTTACAATACAATACAATATAACAAAGTAGAAATACTCAGAATTTTCTATAGATATTACGAAGAAGGTGAAACCATTCTTAATTTCATCTGCAATTATCCAACGCCATTACTTTAAAACGAAGAGGAAGTTTGTTTCATGATTCAAATGGATTATTTTGAGTGTAGAAACTTTACAAATATTTTTTTATTTCACTTGTAAACTCTTATAAACTTTTTTTTTAATTTCCCTTGTTCCCTTGTACAATCTATCTCTAATGGAAACATTCAGTAGTTTGTATGATATTTGTATATGTAAGCAACATATAACGACTTGTCGATGAAAAACTCAATGGTAAGTTATCCATGACATTCTAGTTATACTCTGTTAGGATCTGTTGGATAGTTGCAGAATTTTGTGACGCTTAAATTGACTAACACCATTTGAGAGCACAAATTGTTTGCTAGAGTATTTAGATTACAATCTAATCTTGTTTAGTATTTGTTGCTTGCACTTCTTAATTCCTCCTTTATGGTTTTCATATGTAGGTCTTGATGTAAAATATCGTTATTTTACTTTTGATTGGAATGGCAGTAATATTTCAATATTAGAATTACTGGCTACTTCCCACAGTTGGATTTCTTAGGCCCATATCGGCTTTGGAACAGCTTCATAAATTAGAAGCTTGCTTTCTAGCGACATTGGTAAGTTGCGATTAATCATATTTTATTTAATTTCAACCCAAGTTGTTTTATTTTGCTGTGAATATGGATTTTACATGTAAGTCTTCTATACAGTTGCATTCTCTGGTATTTTACTGTTTCTTTTTGTAGAACTACTTTGTTATTTAACACCGTCATCGAACAAGTTTTTCTCTTCAGAGTAAATGTGACATGTTTTTCTCTTCAGAGTAAATGTGACATGACTCCACTTCTTTAGCCATTGCTGAATTTTTTTATGCTGTGTTGCAGAATCTCTGTAGCATGAACTGGGTTATTATGCGATGCCAATATGGCCGTATCATCTGCGAAAGTGGTGGTGGTTGCCTCATTTGTTGTTGGTAAGTTCGCAGTACAGATGAGGTATAAAACAGGACCTAGGGTGCTGCCCTGTGGTACGCCTGACAAATTTGGTTGTGTATAGAAAATTGGTTTGTGTATAGGCACCTTGATGTTTCACTAAAAAGTGCCTTTCGATGAGGTACGACCGCAGTAATAAATAATAGTGCCGTGGAAGAAATTGTTGAAGCTTGTACAGCAGTCTTTCGTGCCATACCTTCAAATGCTTGCCTAATATATCCAAAAAAAACCGCTGAACAATATTTATTTGGTCTAGTCTTAACTTGATTACATCTCTGTTATTCTGTGTATTTGCTCAACAGTTGCTTGTTCATTTCTGAAGCCGAGTTGATGCTCTGGAACTATTTAGCTTTTTTCCAAAATCATCTTTAGTTTTTCGAAGAATAGTATTTCAAATAGTATAGATAAGCACGGTAGTAAGCTCGGTGTGTAGGATGTAATTTCTTCATTTAGCTTGACTGGTATCAGGATTATTTCAGCAATTTTCAACTGGACTGGAAAGTACATTAATATTTTGTTAGACTGGAATGTACATTAATATTTTGTATCCTTTTTCCGGCAGTTATTTCAATATTCTACCACTAATTATGTCAGAACCTGGGTCTTTTTTTGTTTTGGTGTTTTTTCTAATCATTTTGGTTATTTCTGCCATTGTAAAATTCTTAATTGGTAGGTATAGGTACATCTGAAGTGGAGTGCCGAGGATGTTACTTAATTCTGTGCTTTCCGAAGGAAATGGTTTAAATACCTCTTTAAGGTGTGCTGTGAATGTTTCTGATTTTTCTTGCTTCCTATACGTGCCCAAGAATGCTTATTATTTGTTCGTATTGGTTGATTGAACTGTTGTGCCTGTTTTAGTTTTATGGTAGCTTTCCACAATGAATAATCTGTGGCCTCAGTTGGTGTTAGGCTTCGAATATAGAATTTCTAGCTTTATTGAGTATTTTTTTAAATTGTTTTTTAGCCCTGTTAATTTTTCTCTTATCACTTGCCTAACTAGATTGCCATATTTGTCGTCGTCGCTTCTTTTCGATTGACTTTGTCCACAATAAAAGCTGGACATATTTAAAGTTTTTCCATATTTGATGGTGGTGGAGCTCAAACTGCTTTCTGTATAGATTTGTTGGAATTTTCAACTGCCTCATCTATTTCGTCAACTATGCAAATAAATTAGATTTCGAGCTATCGTAATGAATGTTTTTAATCTCAGTATGCCATCAATCTAAATTTGGTAATCACTGTTACTTACCATTTTTCATTGATTTTAAAAAAATTCACATATGAATCGGTAATTTAGTAATTCAATATTAAGTAATTTAATATTTTTAATGAAAGTCTATATTTCTCCGATGTATGCATATTCTACTGTAGGTAGGTACTATAATAAATTTGTGTTATAGCGCAAGCCCTGCCATTTAAAAAAAAATATATTGACATCTCAAAATTATCAAACATTCATGGTTCGAACTTCACTTCAAATATTGTTGGTGACTCTAACATTAAATCTCGATTATTTATGTCATTTCATTATTAATTATTGTGCATGTGATACTTGCGTCTTTCATATTGTATGTAAGAGTAAAAGCAAAAACCCTTACAAACTAATTGCTAAATTTGAAAATGTTTGTAACTCTCTTTAGATAACTTTTATGCCACAAGTAAGTATATTTATATAGTGTAATAATATATTGCATTGAATTTGTGCTCTTATTATTATGCTCTATAATTTCAGTCAGTTTTAGATATTATCAAAAAATTCGACAATTCCAATTCTACATTCAATATTTCAGTTATTTTTATGTAAGAAATGGTACCATATTTTTTCAGAGCAAACATTTTCAATTCGAATAAAAACCAGGGCAGTAGTAAAACTTATATTTCTTCGGGTTACAGAATAAAAAAACTAATTAGTATAATTAAAATTCGTACTTGCAATACTTAAATTACCATACCTTATCTGACCATTACTTTAAAAATATA
Source organism: Argyra leucocephala (assembly GCA_963942445.1). Classification (NCBI taxonomy): domain Eukaryota; kingdom Metazoa; phylum Arthropoda; class Insecta; order Diptera; family Dolichopodidae; genus Argyra; species Argyra leucocephala. The sequence goes on from OZ012677.1 coordinate 141,835,750, forward strand.
CTACAGTATACATAACATTAAACCATTTATAATTTCATATTTTCTTTAAAGTAAATGCTTACATAACTATATACAGCGTTACATATCTAATACATTATATATATATATAGTACCTTAAATGTTAATCAATTGACAACACAAACAAAGTGAATAACAAAATAACAAAAAATTGAATCATAACCAAAAATCAAAAATAACATTTATAAAAAATTAAATTTTTTATTTTACCAAAAATCAGTTGGCTTAAAAATCAAATTAGCTAAGTACAAATTTGTTATTTTGTAGGAAAGCGATTTACGTGTGATTAACTCTGACAAAATGGATATCCTATATATTTTTGGAACATTACTTTGTGTGTTAGAAATTATAAACATTATATAAAGGTCCTTCACCAGTTTTCGTAATTATTTCGTAAGGAAAATTACAATTTTACTGTGTTCAATTTAGTTTTATGGAAAACTGTACTTACACATATTTCGCTTTTGAATAAACTTAAAAATAGTTATTTTACTCTCTTTTTTCTCACTTTCTTTTAAAGTTTTTATATTATTTAATGTTCAATAATTTTAAATTTTTTTATTTTTTTTTTGTTAATAACATTATGATGAATTGATCATGGAATAGTTACTACAATGTCTACATGTACTTTCATAATTACATTTGTAACACTTCAAAGCGTTAGATTTATATTGTCACCAGATACTAAAGAATTGTCTTGAATACTTGTTATAAAAATAATTTTTAAATACAAAATACAATAATTTGTTACATAACAATTAGATACAACTTGGATGAGTGTCATTCCAAAAAGAAAAGAAAAAATAAAAAAAATTTGTAAACAAAAAAAAACTTGATTTTTTTCGCCGGTTGTTGTTTAGTCGTGTATTCTCTAATTTGTTATTTACATTTAAATGATGTGTATTGTGTATGTATGTTTGGAAATAGTTCCGTAAGTCATAATAGTTTAATACATTTTAAACAAAGAAACTTTATAATATTTGATGAATTCTGTGAGGACTGCGATATGCGCAATAGACATTAAAGGGTTAAAATACTTTAGAATAACAGGTAAAAATACCTTTAAACTTTAATACCTGTTGATGTTACTTTTAAATAACAGGTAAAAAGTAACTGTTACCGAAATATCATGTTATATTGAAGTATTAGTTTTTTGAATTTCAATTTCAATTTTAATTTCAATTTCAATATACATGAGACGATTAGTCTTTACAATTGTATATACAAGCATATGTTTAAGATGTACACAATAAATTAACACAGATTAAGACAGATTGTTCCAATATTCAATAAAAAAAATTTAAAATTAAAATATTAATTCAAAACTCAAATATTTAAAATTAACAAAATTAAAAGAGAAGAAAAGAAAAAAAAAAAAGAAAAAAAATATATATAAATTTAGAAATCAAGAATGTAAATTACAATTCTCTCTCAAAAGGTATTAATTCTCTTTGTGTTAAAACAAAAATTTATAAACTTAAATAAATAAAAGCAGATAAATAATTAAAATCTATAAATAAAAAAATAAAAATAAAAAAACGTAAATAATTGAATAACTACGATTTTTGCCTAAAATGCTTCCAACAAAATTCAATAAATTAACAGTGAGAAGTTGCAGATCTAATAATAACATTCGACAACGTATTCCAAAGCACTGAAGTATTTACAAAGAAAGATAAATGCCTGAGTCTACCATTATAACGTCGGATTACTACGTTCATACTCCTTGGTGATCTTACAAAAGTTATTTTGTTAAGCAAATATGAAGGACCAGTTTTGTATATTATTTTCCTCATATATATGAAGCGTACCTAAAATCTAGGAAATTAGTAAAGGTGCAGCCTAGTATCGTTTTAGCAACATCACTAATCCTATCAAATTTACGTCGATTGGTAACGAAATGAGTACATGCATTAAATATAATATTAATTTTGTTAAGTTCATATGCACTCATCCCACCAAAAACTACGACACAATACATGAAGATTGGAAGAACCAAAGACATCACAAGCTTTTTCTTTTCATTTTCATCAATATAGAGAGAGAAAATCCATAGTTTACGAATTATTGAATATACACGCTGAGAAATAAAATTAATGTGGTCATGCCAAGCGAATGTTCTATTGAAAATGCTACCCAAGTTTTTAGTCATATTGACATACTCTACTACAATAGTTAAGTTTGACTTTAGGAAGAATATCAGTATCAATATTTCTTACGTAAATAACCACAGCTTTAGATTTAGAAGGATTAAGTCTTAATCCGTTATCATTGGCCCAGAAAGCAACAGTATCAAGTTCGTCATTAATTTTTGCGATATAATTGTGAATGTTAGAAGGTGGGCCAACCTCAGTTGATTCATCAGTTGATCATCAGACCAGTACAAAAGTACAAATGGCGATGAATAGAAAGTTGCAAAGAGCTACACAAAAATAAACATTTGAAATAGCATTCGATGGGAAAAATAACTGAGGTATAGTACAGAATGAGAATTTGAAAATATTAGATGGCCAAGAACGAGAAAAATTGAGATTTGATGTAAAACAACAAATTGAGCAAGTTTACGAGGTAAATAAGAGAACATACAATGTAAAAAGAAAACAAGAGAAAAGATATAAAAGGGAAATCTGGCCACGTTGAAAATTTACCAATGAAAAACTTTCTTCTAATTTTCTAGGACTATATGATATGGAGGAACTTTTGGAAGATATCCGGTTAAAAAGGTTGGACAGAGAGAGGGCCCAAGAAATACAACAACAAGCTCCGACAACATGAATCCGCGGGCAAGTCTATAAAACAGCGTCATTCGTCCTACTGACTCTTTTATGTAGCACACGTGCGTGCTAACACTACAAAAATAACAAATGTGGACGCCAACACTAATAATAATGATGACATGACGTTTATGTTGACAGAGAGAGTTGAAGTTGATAATTAAGTAAAAGAGGTCGAATATTTTCAAGAAGATTAATAAGCAAGTTGTTAAATGCATGTTCATATGTCTCGAAAAGTTGTAGAAATATACAAAAATTTATTGATGAGGGGAGATTTTGGTAAGCGGTGAGTAAGTCTGCCAAAATTTCAAATTTCTGGTAGATTTTTGACGTTTGAGTTTTTTTTTTTTCAGTGTCAGTGTCAAAATATTTTTAATTTTTTTTTATACAGAAAGTGCATGGAAATTGTTGTTGACAACGTAATTTTCGGATCAAATATTGATAAAATAAAAAAAATATTTATTATGGAAATAATAATTTAGGATAATAATAAAAATTAATTTATTTATTTTTTGACCAATAATTTCATTTTCATCTTTATATTTCAATAATCTGACAGCAATAATGGCAGAAATCTACCAGTTTTTTAACGTATGAACATGAAGGTAGATTTCTGCCTTGTATAAACATGGATTAAGAAATTATTAGCTGTAATTTTAACCGGACTCAGGTTTAATACAACAACAATTATAACACGATCCACTTTATGAAGGTTTCAGATAACCCTACATAGATTAAATAACCTTAACTTAAGTTACCTGATAAATAACATCAGTTTGTGATCCAGCCATAGTATAGTATTCAAAAAGTGTGAACAACATTCAACTAAGTTAGTGACAGTAACTGTATAAATCAGTAATGGTTGACTGCTAAGGAACTACAGCAAAAATTGAGTAAAAAACTGTCAATTTAAATATTATGAGAATAAATAAGAAAAAGGAATAGTTTTACAATTGATAGAAGATAATTTGAGACATTGTTTTTAATATCTTTGATGAATTGGTCGATTCATAAGAAATTTCAATTTAAGAGTAACATTAGACAATGAGGAACAACTAGAAACTGGTACTGAAAAACTTATGCAAGCTGTTCAGTTTGCAGCTTAGAGTAGTACTAAGATAAAAAAATTTAAAAAATCAGCCCTAAAAATCCGGTGTACATCCTTAACACGTTAAAAGAGAAACGAAAAGCGAGAAGAAGGTGGCAACAAACGCGTGACCCATCCAGCAAAACGGATCTTAATAATAAAAGTCAGGAGCTAAAGAGAGAAATAAAGAAATTGAATCATAGGTCTCTGAATTATTACCTAGAAAATTTAACAGCTACTAAAGAAGCAATTTATTCTTTATGGAAAGTTGCAGAGATAATAATGATACAAAAACCACGAAAGCCTGCTAACGACACCAAATCCTTCAGGCCGATATCTTTGCTCTCTACAACATCGAAGTTGTTTGACAAATTACTATTGAGAAGGATTTAACCCCTCATAGAAAACAGGAATATAATACCTAATCACCAATTTGGGTTTAGGCAAAAACGCTCAACAATAGATCAAGTACATCGAATAACAGACATTATAGAAAGGGCACTGGAAAATAAACAAATTTGTTCTTCAGTATTTCTAGATGTAGCCCAAGCTTTTGATAAAGTTTGGCATGAAGGACTCATAAGAGAAGGGCAAAAAGCTAAGTTGTTTGCTCCCTAAAAATTATGTTGAATTATTTTCATCATATCTCTCAAATAGATTGTTTCGAGTTAAAAGTGAAAATGAATACTCCTCTCTAAGAGATATAAAAGCTGGAGTACCACAAGGTAGTATACTGGGTCCAATTTTATATTTGTTATACACCTGCAATATACCCGAAGTAGAAAATATAAAAATAGCAACCTTTGCAGATGATACAGCGTTGATGGCAGTTGGTTCTACTATAGAAGAAGGTACAAACAAACTGCAAAAAGCTAATGACAAAATTTCCAGCTGGTTCAAAAAATGGAAAATTAAATTAAATAAAGCCAAATCTAGTCATGTAAGCTTCACCTATAAAAACATAGTAACTCCTCTCTCAGTTAAAATTAATGTCATGATTTCATACGAGAATAAAGAAGGCATGACCTTGGATGCAAAACTGAAATGGAAAGAAGATGTGAAAATCAAAAAACAAGAACTCCAGTTCAAATATAGAGAAATATACTGGCTGATTGGGCGGAATTCTACGGTCTCGACCTATAACAAAGTTTTATTGTATAATCAAATATTGAAGCCAGTCTGCGCATACGGTATTCGAATATGGAGATGTGCTAAACAAATCCATATTCAAACTATCCAAACTTTCCAAAATAAGGTACCGCGGAACATAGTCAATGCTCCATATGGTATGTTCGCAATACCGATATTCATCGAGATCTGAAGATCTCATGTATAAAAGACGAAATAATAAAATGCGCTGCACGGCATAAAACTCATCTGATCCAACATGTCAATACCGAAGCTTCTAGCTTAATTGACAATCAAAACTTTGTTAAACGACTTAAACGAACAAGGCCACTTGAGTTAGGTTAAAACCTTTTATCTATTAAAACCTTATTGGATTTTGGTAGATCAAAGCTATCTTAGTTTCTTTGAGTTAAATGTAAATTAGTGGTTAGTCTATAAGACTAGTTTTAATGTTGCAATAATGATAGGAATTTTAGTGGGTTAAAGTCCCACAGTCCTTCAAACTGCCTTCCCCGGTAATGGTAGTCCCTGAAGCCTTTTTCGAAGATTTACTACTATCTGGAAAAAAAAAAAAAACAATGAAGAGGTCGATTAATTAAATTTTTCCAATAATCTGGAAATATTCTTGAAGTAAATGAACGATTACCTAGATAATAAAACAAATTATATTCAGACAAGCGAATCAGAACAATTATTTGAAAATTAATCCAGTTACTTTTTTTGCCAAGGAAATCACTATTTAAATAATTTATTTAAATAGCCCTTTAATCTATGAAGAGAAAAATCTATCAAAATATTTCGTAATTCTGGCATGGTTACGACGTGCTTGAATTTTATATTATTGACTTCAAAGAGCTTCTACAACCATAAATATTTTAAAAACAACTGCAATAAATTGAGAAGAACTTATATAATGGGTGCATTGATGTACCATACGATGAAGCCCAATATCAAGATGATAGTGATAACAATTCATTTAAAATTTTGAAACAATTGCCATGATTGAAAATAATAAAAATGTTAGCGAACAGCCTTATTCTTTAAAAAAAAATACCCAATACTTCAAAACAATTGATTGTTTCTGTGGATTTTGTTGATCTAATGAATTATCTATTGAAAAATCAAAAGGATGAAAAAGATTATGTTGGTATATTATTTCGTGGTTTATCACAAACAGTATAAAAATTTGATCCATATCATCATCGTGCTTTAGCAAAAGCAAAAGTTTTCTCTGTAGTATCAGAATTGGAATGGAATTGAATAAAGTTTATTTTGGCTCCCTGAACCTTATTAGGTTTTTTAGGCCATATAATTTTTTTTTTTAACAAAAATTACATAAATATATAAACTATAAATAATTTAAATAATATAATACATATGAAGTTAACCTAAGAAAATATAATTACAAAAAGTGTAAAAACAATGAATCAATTGAATAATATAGAAATTTATGTAACAAGAAAAATAAAAGAAAAAATTGATAAAATAGAAAGAAGAACATTAATTTAAGTTCCACTGAAGATGTTGATTGAATTGGTGAACTGAATAATGTGGTCAAAAGTAAATCCACATTGTCTTCAGCAAGAGTATTTAACCCCCCGATATCATGTATACTCCTTGAATTTCTGTAGCGCGGACAGGCCTCGAAAATGTGTTGAACGCTGATTGGCGTATGGTTATCACAGGAATATTTGGTAATTTAAAATGTAATATTAAACCTTCTATACATTTTCGTTATAATGAAATGATAAATTTAGTAATAAAATTAATTTAATAATTAAAGTAGTAAAATACAAATTTCATTTTCAAGGTTCCTTTTCATTTATAATTCCACTTACTGAGTAGTTTTAGCCATTGTCAAATTAAATTACATTAAGTTATGCAGAAAAAATTGAATCATTGTTTACCAATCTTTACCGATGTTAAATACATCATTACATTGCTTTGTATATTGTACTTTGTACATGCCAGAATATTGAAAAATTTGAGTAAAAATAATAAAATAATTTTCAAAAAATATTATTTCTGGAAAAGTAGGAGACTCAATTCTAAATTTAATTTACACTAATATGGAAGGGCTAGTATTCAATCTAATAATAATATCTAGAGTCGCGTTACAAAAATATATTTAATACTTTCTTAATATTTAAATCTTCGTAATTTTAAAAATTAAAAAAAAATCTTAATCAAAATTATACTGCATCCAACTCTTTCACTTGAACTTCTTTCAGAGAAAAAAAAAAGTTCGAAAACAAAATTTAATATTCCGGCCTGTACAAAGTACACAATACAGGGTAATACATTATATTAAAAATATATCCTGGGTTCAGATTTTTAGCTAATAATATACTAACCAGAAAATAATTAGTGAGTTTGAGCCCGGTTTAATGCATGAATGTTTATGGAGTTTTTCTCAATAGAAACGGACATTTTTAAAGAAGCAAAAGTTGAAATCATTGATTTGATATGAAAGTGACTGAGGTATATAAAAGTTATATTAAAAGTGAAATTCTTTGAAGTATAGCCTAACTACATATACTCCTACATTTCAATATTATCGTCATTGTCCTACAAATATGTCAGTGGGGCATAGGGCGGGATTGCTACTTTTACTACATAATTTTGTCAATTTAAAATATGTTACTTTTTAATGCGGAGGAGAGTAGCAAAGATTTAATGTGAACATCATTTAACAGCGATATTTATGCAACTTTGGTACTGTGTATTCCTGTTTTCACTTAATTTGTTACATATTTTTTTTCATTTTCTCAAATTATCTTAAAATCGAAAATGAAATGTGTTTTGGTCTACAATTATAATGAATTTCAGTTCACCTTAAAAGTTGTAAATGTATTATAAATGTAAATAATTAACTTTTAACAAAAACATCACTTGATTGATCACTGATCAATCTAAAAATACCAAACGAGTCAGTTATTAACCCTTCTAACAACAAAACACAAAAAAATTTTATGTTTTGCAAAAATTATGCAAAAATTGTGCAATAAACTGTTAAACAGGCAAAAGCATTAAAATTTGAATTTTCTTCATATAAATTGCATCGATTTAGGCGCAAATGATAGTTTAAAAAATTTCTCCTATGCAATTAAATTTTTTGTTTTATATTTGTAGTATATAAAATTTTCTTTTTCCAAATAATTAAATTATTTTTCATTGCTTATTCCATTATACTCTATTCCTCCACAAATTTAAACCATCCATGATACTAAATAAATTACACAAACATTTGTAGAATTCGTGTGTAATTTCGCGGTTTGTTAAATTTACACTTTTATCAAATTCAACATCAAAGAAATTTTTAATTTGTGAAAGGCCTTTGCAAAAATTAAAACGAAAAGAAAACAAAAAATTGTAATTGAAATTCATTTTGTTTTAGTTTAATTGCACAATACATAGTGGAACCACTTGTTGAGCGTAGAGTTTATATTGAATAAGAATGAAAGTAGGGATATTTTTTAAAGGATAAATGCAGTGCAACTGAATAATGTAAACTACGTATTTAAGTTTATGTATTTAAAATATTATTCTATCTATTTTATTGATATATAAATTTTAATAGGATTACACATGTAGGTACTACTATATATAATGACAATATTTACACTTTTTACAAAAACAAAATGCTTGTATGAAGAAAAATCGGTGGTGGAAATTACATTATTTTGAAAGTAATTAATTTTAATAGAATTATGGATTTATGTATATGTATGTTTAGAATTATTTATTTTAAATTTTGTATTTAAAAACCAATATTTGAAATCATCTGTAAATATGTTTGTATTATTCAATAAATTTTGGTATATAACTAAACGATTTAATTTATTGATTTTAAGAATTTATTCAAAAAGACACTACTTACACATTCAAATAAAAATAATGAAATATATTTTAGTAAATTCAATTCGAAATTGAATAAATTAACTTTTTTTTTATTTATTTATTAATTTTGAATTAAAATTAAAATTTTTAATTAACAAAGGTCTTATACACAAAAAGGGAAAAAACGAATCAAGTCTGTTACATATCTTTTTCTAGTAACTCCCATATTAAAACAGAAAATTCAATTATTTTTGTTTAAAAATTTCTATTTTTATAGTTGAAAAACTAAAACTAAAAATAAATTGAGTAAAAATTCTATTAACAACGTTGCGAAAATATTCATTATATATATATTAATTTACTTTATATCAGCGATATCCCAGAACTAGACGATACATTAATGGCAAGTTTGATTATACAGCTGTGTTAACGGTGCAATCTAACAAAAGATACACTTTGGACCTGTTACAAAGTTTTGATCTACAATCAAAGATTGAAGCCAGTCTGATGAGTAAACGGTATTTAAATAATAAATATGTTTTAAACAAATTCATCTTCAAACTATCCAACCGTTCCAAAACAAAGTGAATTGTGAAACATTGCCAATGCTCCTTGATATATTCGCATTGCTGGTATACACATAAATATCTCAAAATCCCCATCATAAAAGAAGACTTAAAAAACTGGCTGTATGCACAAAAATTATCTTTCTCAATATGTCAATGTTAAAATATCATGCTTAATTGACAATCAAAACTTTGTAGGACAACTTAAACGAACAAAACTGTTCGAACTGTGTTAGGCAAAATTTTTTTCCTAATTAAATTTTGATTTATCAAAGATTTCTGAAGTAATAGAGCTAAAACTATATTAATGGTTAGTCTAAAGACTTGTTTTAATTTTAACAAAAATATAAGGAAATTTTTGGGCGGTAAAGTCGGTTAAGCACTTCATTGCCTTCTCCCTGGGAAAAAACGGAATGATAGATGAAAGCTCCTTTGATTAAAAAGAAGAGAGAGAAAAATTCTATTGAGCTTAGCGGACGAAATATAATTTACATCAATAAAATATCATCTGCCAACTAGAAAACTAATTTACACAAACGTCCTTTTACGCAGAAAGTCTACTAGAGCCACTCTATGCGATTGAAGAAGTCAATTAGATCACCGCAATGAACCCTATATTATTGGGGAAGGTTTCATTTAAAGTCAAGAATATGGTTACTCTACAGCTAACGCTGGGTAACTGATAATAATTTTAGGTTTTAGCAGTTTAGCCTTGCAGCTGAACTAACCTATGCTAACCTGTGTTCTAATCTATACTAAACAAATCTATGTGCTAATTCAACAACGGTATTTCTGCCATTGTTGTGACAATAAAAACAAAATATCACATTTTGCAAGTAGGTATGTTCAAAAGAATATTTCCATATTTTAGTTTTTTCAATTAATTGTCAGTAAATTAGGCAAAAATACATTTTTGCCTAATACAATTTGTACTACAATTTGGTACATAAAATAAAACATGTAATGTGCATATTCACGAGTATATATTTATTTAACAATTTTATCTAATTATATAGATCTCGCTTTACCACCGGTCTTATATTTCTTAAGTATTTTATGTATACTCTGCAGTTTATACGAACTTTTAAGCTCTTTTCGAGATTAATTGAATAAAATAAAACTAAACTATATCTACTATTCTCAGGGACTAAGCTATACTTCCATTTTATTGAAATTATTACCAAATCACATTCTCAACAAATTTCAATAAAATTTCATTATTTGGGGCATACTGAAAGAAAGGAAAAAAATACAACTAAACATTCATGACATAAACAGAATCGAATTGGATCTTCTGATTAGTATTCAAGATATAATTATCTTAAAACTTTTAGTATTTTTACACTGTTTGCTGTACATATTTTACAGTTTACTTTAATTGCACATTTTTTTCCAAAACCTTTAACTATCGTATGAAAATGATTGCCATGACTAATATATTTGAGCTTTAAGTAATGAACTGTGTGACGGTCACACTGTGACCATAGAAGTTGACAAAACAAAATTTTAGTAACAGCAAAAAAAGTTGATATGACTGCAGTTTTCTGCAGTTCATTTTATAACATAAACTTTAGCTAGTACATATATCTGTGGTTACCCTCTGAAATTGTTAACTTTATAAAAGTGATTTTAAGCTATCGGAAGTAAATATAAAATTAATATAAATATTACTTTAATGGTAATACTATGGCAAACTAAAATAAATTAAGTAAAATATTATAATTTTCATTTTGCCTACCAATTGAAATCTTACTGTCATTGTTTCATACTTGTATATTCCGAAAAACATTTTCCTATAAAATAAAAATTTCAATTCGTTGTTATTATATTTTATTTAATTAAATTTTTTATGAACTTTTATTGAAAAATTAATTTTTTTTAACCTAAGTAATTTACTTGATGCACGTATGTATTATGCACATGCACAATTACATAGTTATAGCTGACCTGTATGTAAGTCAATATTGAAATTTTTAAATTGAATTTCAATATTTTTAAATGATGAAAAATATTTTTTAACTATGAATTCGAATGTATTTAATCGGAATAGATGGATTCAATCACTGTTTCTGTTTTTTTATTGTTATTGTTGATAACAGGAGTAGGTATATTTTATATTCATTTTTATTTATTCTTTATTTATTTGACCAAACAATATGCATGTACGTACACAGATACAGATTGATAAAAATTGAATTAAAAAATATTTTATTTTTATTATTTTAAAAGTTAAAATAGTTGAAAAAAAATTAAATACTATTAAGAATTTACTACTTCATTTTTAATAGCTGAATAACAAATCGGCGAAATTCGTGAGGATAATGTAAAAATTGAAGTGAATGCTTGAAATGGTAATATTGAAGGGATTGTACGAATCTCAGTCAGGCTGATTGAACTAACTTTATCAAATAAAAACCCATAATTTTGAAGATTCATTATTGACGCGATCAAAAATTGACCCGTTAAATTTGTATTTCTGAGACTTGTGAAAGATTTGGTTATGTTGGTTTTTCACGTACTTTTAATTACAGTATCGCAAACTTGGTAAAGTTAGACTAATCTGGCCATTGAATTAAAGTCGAAAAACTTTTATTAGTAAGTAGAATTTTTTAATTGAATTTTGGTTGTCCGATATGAAGGCTTAAAGAAAATATTTGTCTTATACATGAAGATATTTTTAGAATGCGGTAATTTGTAATTTTTTTATTAATTTTTTTAATAACATAATTTTTACGAATCATCTAACAGGGGAATAGGTATACAGGTGATTTCAAATCTATTCTGTTTGAACGAAGTTGTGATTCGTATATATTGCAACCACCGTATTTACCGAATCGAACGTATCAATCAACTTCATATAAAATTCAACTTGTGTATTCGATTCATTACCAACCGCCACCAGTTTGATCATATATCTGATATGTTGCTTATGTTATTTTAATTTAATTGAAATTTTATTATACTTAATAAGTGGGAATAAATCCTGCCGCCAATATTAAGACCCGCTTGCCTTGGCCATTTGAGGCAGCTTATGTTATCTTTAAATGTTAATTTTAAATATATTTATATTACTGTTTTGTTAGATATTTAAAAAAAAAATATTGTATTCATATAAGAAATCTACACACTAATCACGATTCCAACAATGTTGGCAACAACTCTAAAAATTATAATGAAAGTGAATAAAATCGTTAAGAATGATCGTCGTATAAAGATGCGTGAGATTGATAACTCGGTAAACATCTCCTTTGATATTGTTCATAAAATTTTACATAACGTTTAGAATTTTAAAAAGTTATCTGCAAGATGACTACTCCGTTTAATAACAGCCCATGAAAAACGTACACACGTTTTCGAAAAGTGTTTGACCATGTTTAAACGTAATTCAACTCAGATTAATTTTTATATCGATTCATCACGATTTTATTTTTACAAAATTCCTTGTACAAAATTATTTTAGGTGTGTGTAGAAGTTGGATAAGCCACTTCACACCATAAATAAAATAGTAATCAAAATAAAGAAGTTGAAGTTCATGTGTTCCAAAGAAATTTAATTTAATTTCATTTAATTTTTATTTCCCTTGCATATAAATGTGCAACCAACTTTTTTTTGCCCTTTTCCGTATTAGATATGGGACTTGCTTCAAAGGAACAAAAGTTTTTAATTCAGCTGGAAACGTTATGTTTGTTGTTGTCTGGGATGCACATGGTATAATATTCAACTGACTAACTTAGCAAAGGAAAAACTATCACGGGAAAATATTATGAATCATTGCTGACTAAATTAGATGCGGAAATCAAGAGTACACATTTAGCCGAAAAAGTGCTTTTACATCATGTTAATGCACCAACCCACGCCAGCCCGCAGTTGTAAAAGCTAAATTACACGAATTACAATATGAATTACTTCCCCATCCATCGTATTCATCAGATTTGACACCCATCAATTATTTTTTTGATACCTAATATGAAAGAATGGGTGGGGAGGTAAACGTTTTTGGAAAATGATACATATTTTGCAGACTTTGATCCTGCCTGTTATTTGAATTACATCAAATTATTAGAGAAACGTTGGACTAGGCGTATAGAGCTAGAACGAGACTCTTAATGAGAAGAAACTGTTGAAAACCCAATTAAGATTAGTAGTTTTCATTAAATTACATAACATTATTTAATAAAACTATGCTCCAATTTACTCCATATAATGTGAAGGTCCGAGAATTACCATGACCAACTTTTTTATTTTCTATGTAAAATTAATTGAAACAAAGGTTGAATATAAAAAAAAAAGATATATATATATATTTTTTATTGTGTATGTATATAAACTTATTTATTTAATTCAATTAACTATAAAAGAAAATTAACAAACTCGTCTACGGACTACGACTCAATTTTGTGCAAAAATATGTTCATGTATATGTATGTATGCATTGAGAGAGTGTACAAAACAATTATTTTTTATTTTCATTTAAAAGATTTTCGAATTAATAACTTAAAAATCAAATAAAAGCAATTTTACAGTTTCATTTAACGTAAAAAAAGGACATTTATTCAATTATTTTGGTTCTGATGTTTATTTATTTTACTTTTATGTAAAAACAAAAAAAAAGTTGCTCTTTTAATTAATCGTGAAATTATTTGAGTTGTATTATAAGAGTCATGACTGTGACATTTAAGTACTTAAATTTATAAAACTTACTTAGCTTTAATTGCATTTCGTCCTGAAAATTGTTTTGTTGATTGTTAATAAATTGCGTAATACACAAAGTAATAAATAGGCAGACAACAGGAATTTATTTTTAGGTTTTTATATCTAAATCACAAAGATTATTTTATAAAATATTCCAAGCAGTGCTGGATTAAGCGTTCATTGGGTCTGTGGTCAAAAACTTTTAAGAAGGCATTTTTTTTTAATAAGAAAAAATGCTTAAACATTTCTGTTTTCGTTTGTTGTAATGCGTGGATTAAATTTCTTATGTTCAATTACGAATTCACTAATATTTATTCAGTTTTGCACATTTAATTATTTCGAAATCTTTATTTGGTTTAATTTTTTGCTTCTGATAAATACAAGTTGAATTTTTTTGTTGACATTTTACTGTCCAAATTCGAATTAGCGTTCCGGACATATGTGAAATAAACTGTAAAGAATTCTCATCGTTTGAGTACCACTTTGTATAATTAAGGAAAGCGAAAAATATGAATTTATAAGCACTGGGTTGATAATAATTGTCCGAATATTAATAACCCTAATAGAGTAAATTGTATACTTTTTGTATTTATATATTTTGTACAAAAATTTTCAACAATAATTGTCCAATTTTTAACAGTTCTATTCTCAATTTGGCATGTGAAAAATTATATCAAGTGATGAAATATTCTATACAACTCATGGTATCTATCGGAATGTAGAATGTGAAATGTGGTCGGTAATATATTTTGATTAATTTGTCGTTCAATTCAAAATCACCCAATAGTCTGTAAAAATGATATTATGTCATGCTATACACGGCCTTCTGGACCTACATGAGAATTCTCTAAGAGGTGATTTATTGAAGTGTCTTAGTGGGAAAATTGCTAATCAATCTATTTTTCTATTTTCTCAACATATTAAAATTTAGCCTGGTCTACAGGGAGTTAAGGAAAATTGGATTAGATAAATAATATGTCTAATAAATATATCGAAAGTATTCAAGCTAGATTAATCCATTCATTAGAATATTTTTAGAATTTTTCGACCTATAATTAACGGTACTTTTTGAGTTTGTATCAAACTGACCGGTTTTGAGATTTAAAATTGAAAATTTCAAACTAAAAATTTTGGTTTAACAGTTATTTTTGTGATTTCTTTAAAAAAAATTTTGGTATTACCTGGAGCAATTGTTTTGTCCAAAACAATTTTTTTTCCCAAAATAATTTATTTAAATATTTCAGGGAGTGGGCCACCCTTATATTGATCTTATCTCAGTTGATATCAATTTTTTATTATTGAATTTATTATTTCGTAGAACTTTAAAAGTTACTAATTCCGATTTAACCATAAAAATCATTTAAATCACACCAAAATAGTTAATTGTGTTTTTTTTTATTAGAAATTTGAATCCTTGACTTTGAAAAATAATTTCAAAATGAACGCAAATATAAATTTTCGCTTTAAAAATAGCATTTATGTCAATTTAAATTGTAAGACTCATATATCTATAAACATTTCAAAACTCACAAAAAAATGTTTAGTCCTTTTATAAGTTTTTTTAGTCGTTTTTTATTATCACATTTATTAACTGATGATAAAGAGTTAAAATTAAAACAGTCTAAGTGAAAGAAATAAAAGTCATAAAAAATAATGAACAAATAAGGAAATTAAGGAAATAAAAAAAATTTAAGGACCTAGAAAGGTATACAAATTTTATTAATCTAAGGTCTCTCTTGAAATGTACTCCTTCTTTTTTTTGTTTTAACTAAAATAAGAAATTAGCCCATGAAAATTGGGTTTATTTTCAAGTAATTTAAAGCACAAAAGAAAAGTACTGAATAAATTGGTGCAAAAATTTAAAAAATTTAAAGACTATCAAATTTTATTTTATGATAATTTAAAAATAGTATACTAAGTGAATATATTACGTCTTGATAAGTGTTATGTGAAATTACAATTCAATAACTATTATACTATCCTCCACTATAATATATATTAAATATTAGTAATTAAATTTTAACCATCTACTGGGGTATTTCTCTGTAATCTTGAACGTGGTTATGGTATATTTTGGCATAAAACATAAGTGTATACCAGCTCTTATATTGATATATAACTACCTAATTTATTAGGTAAATATTTTTGGCTATATCGGTGAGCTACATTTTGGAACACTAATGCTTCCAGATTACCATAAATTTGGTATAAGCCAAAATGTATTAACCAGACCTTGCAAAACTTTATTTTGAAAAATATTTCAAAACAATGCAGATTTTTTTTTTTTACTGATGTTTATCATTATTTTATTTTTATAAAGTAGATCCAGATAGGTTGGCGGACAATTTTATACTTCTTTTTTCTTTAGGTGGCCAACAAACCATGTAAGTACTTGAACTGACCTATAAACATTCTCCATTTTTTTGCCGTCAAGATATTTCAAAACAATGCAGAATTTTACTTTTTTTTACTGTTCATCGTTATTTAAGTTTTATAAAGCAGATCCAGATGTGTTGGCAGACAATTTTATACTTCTTTTTTCTTTAGGTGGCCAACAAAACAACTATGTACGAACTTGACTTGACCTATTAACGTCCTCCATTTTTTTCCCGTCACGAGCGTATTCTCGCCAGTTGAGGATACAAAATATTATTATAAATCTGCCGATACTTCGTCTATCCAAAGAAGGTTTGGTCGGCTTCGATTTCTTGTATCTTCGCGTCTGGATTTGAAAATTCTCTTGGCTGTAGCATTTTAGACGATTTTAGCTACTTGATTTTGGTGTCTTTTGAAATATTCCGCCGACGATTATAATAAATTTTCTTGAAGTTTGTACTAAGTTGGATTTTTCGTTGCGCATCCCAAGTTCTTTTAAAATCATTTTGTTTGCCTGGGAAATAGCATTGACAATTAAAAAAAAAAAAATTGTGAATTATTAAAGTGTTTTGCTTGAAATTATCGCCGTCATCAATCATCATTGTTCGACAATCATATCAGAAGACGATACCTCGGAGGTTGAATTTGTATAAAGTTAAATAACTCTTCGACTTATTTTTAAAATTTAAATTAATATTTTCTTGTAGACTCACTATTAAATATATTGAGTATCTTAAATGTAAAACTGAATCAAACCAATCGAAAATGTCTGAATTAATTTTAATCAGCAAAATTCTATCAAATTTCAGAATTAAAATTTTTAATTATTTTAGAGTTTCTCAGTATTATTCAACCGTACCGGTGAATTTGATATAAAATTATTCGAATTTACTCGATTCGATAAGAATTACTTAATGGCGAATTCGATCGAAAGACTAATTTTGTACTCATTCTAAAAGATGTAATCAAATAAAATATATAATGAAATACAATACCTTTTATGCCTAATTAGTTCAAATTTAAAAAATAAATTTAGATTGCTGTTTATTCGGAAATAAACGATTAAAATATAAATAATCTATACTATATATAAAATTGAATGCATGTTATGCCCAAAAAGTATTTTTCATTTCCAGTTGACCTGGAGATTGGAAATTTTCCACAAAGGTAGGGTTAAGAGCTGTTATATAGGGAAAAATCGAGAAGTTACAAAAACTAATTAGGGGAGGGAGTTATTTTAGATTTTCTTTGTTTTCATGAAGCCACTGTGTGTTTGTGTGGATATGATAGACCAATTCAAAACATAGTTCTAAACATTTTTTTATAACTTTTTATTTTTAGTTTTTTTGTATTCTCCTCTCTTTGGTATTTATTTATAATACATACAAAGTACCTATGATACAATTTGTATATTAATATATATATATTGTATATATTCATGCGTACAATGTTACTTTTTGGAGTCCCTTCAACCTTCTGGATTACACCTCCACAAATTAAAGTTTAAAGTTGGAAAATCCATTATGTACCCAATCCAACCCACTTCGAGTGCGTTCCTAAAAATATGTAAGGATGCCCTGCTGGGAGTAATTTTTTTATTTTTATAATTAAATCTGACTAGCCCTTCCAATTTAAACGCCTTCAATTTCCTTAAAAATATTGTTTGTTATTTTTATAATTAAAACCCAAGGGCAAACTTGATCTGTTTCAGCAATTGACTTAACAGAACCATGTTTCTCTCATGGTCAATTTTATGTAGCTTGCTCGACAGTAAGTAACAAAAAAAATATTTTACTTTTAATTTCTGCAAATAAAACAAAAAAAATAGTGTCTATAAAGAAGCTTTAATTTGACAGAAAGAATAATTATTCAATAATTACAAAGTGCAACATGCACATATGGTGATATATACATTACGAGCTTAGTTAATTTTAATATACTTCAGGCAACAAGTCTTATTTTGACATGTCTAACTTATTTATATAAATATTGTTATTTAATCAAAAAGGTGATTAAATCAAATAAGTCGGATTAGCTTTACTATAGAAGGTATATTTACTTTATTTTATCGTGCCCACGTCGCCGATTGCTTGTGAGAATATTTGGTAAACATGCAAAGGGCCATTTGGTGAACATGGACATTGCATGGGTATTTTGTGTTGAGCCCGAAATACGTCGGGTGATTTTGCTAGTTATTTTATAACTTGAATAAATAAAGTGGTTAGAACCTTATATGCTTTTATAAATCTGTGGGTTTACAACGAAAGATGATAACTGCATTTTTGACAATTCTTGAAAATCGCAATTGAATAAAATTTAGTATAGAATTTGCTGTACTTTTCTAGTTATTTTTAATTTTTGAAAAATATTTTTAATGAAAATCTTTTGAAAATCTTTAAAAAGATATTATCTTTGAAATCATTTCAATAATTTTTTTTTTCATAAAATTTCTAACTTTTTTTTTTAATTTTAAATAACTTATTCATTTTTGTTAATAGTTTCAGTTTCAGATAATAGTCATAGTTTCAGTTTATAGTTCAGTTTATAGTTCTGTTTATTGAAAAAAAAATGTATATATAGAAAAAATGCTCCGTAAAGTTTTTCAAGATACATTGAAATGCAAAACTGTATATCCCAACATATCACTTTTTTTTGTACCACCACAGAGCCACAGAAATAGCAAATCCAAGCTATCCGAAAGCTAAATCTAATATTTCTCCAAGTGGTGTTCAAGATAATAATTACGCCGCACCGCAGGTTGCAATTATTTTTCATGTTTAATAATGCTTTAAACACTTTCTTCTAACATAGAGAGTTATTTTTTAAGATGGGTTGACAATTTGAACAATTAAGGGGTAAATTGAAATGATTTTAATTAAACCAATGTTTATAAAGAGATAAATAAATTGGATAATTTCTGGAAGGATTACGTAAACAAGCCTTAAACATCTGCTTTGAATAGCATCTATTTTGCAAAATAGAACCTATTTCTGTGTCATATTATGAACTTCACAATATGAGAATTATATTTGCCTGGTATATTCTAGTTTAGTTATATACGGTTATTTAGAATATAAACGTTTTTTAAAATGTAGGAATCGTTGAATTTTTTAATTCCAACAATTAGTTTTTTTTTTAAATGTTCTCTTTATTTTTGCTTTTATTATAATTTCTTAATTCTAAACAAAACAAAACGAAATTCATTTTATAATTATTACAATTTACATGGCTAGTTTAAATACCAGTTCTCCCATTTAAATTTAATAATGATTTGCTAATATTATATTATCTATTTTAATTATTTTTTTAGTTTAAACGTAAATTATTCTATATAATTTTACTTTAATAATTGATTTACAGTATTGGAAAAAAACTGCGGCTAAAAACCAATTTTTTTATTTTTACATTTTATAATTAACTTACCCTAATCTTAACCTAAATATTACAAACTAGACTTAAACTAAATACTCTATTCTATTCTAGTTTAACCTACTCATTTCCAAAAATAAGGATTTTTGTTAAATAAGGCACGCAGCCTTTTATAATGATAAATAATAGGTACATAGGACTATTTTCTATATAATTCCAACAATTAGTAAAGCCTAATAAGCAATTGTATTTATTTATTATGAACTTAAAAACTTCTACAAATTTTTAATATAGTTTACCTCCTACCATCATATATTCCATCCACTCTTATATATACCACAAAATTTACAATGTCTGATAATAATAAAACATTAAAATAAAAAGCTTGTAATTTTTATTATACTCAGTCTATATAGAATACAAATTTTAGCTAATCATAATACAACAAATTCATATTAAATAAAATTCAATTCCAAAAAATCTCCCTATAAATTTAAATATATTGTAATTACTTACCATTTCCATTATTAAAGCACTTATATTCATGTAAAATTTCAACTTAATGACAAAATTACCTTTTGATTTTAATTTGTTTCATGTATTTATGTACAAGGATAAAAACAAGGATAATTATA
The DNA here is from genome assembly GCA_963942445.1 of Argyra leucocephala. Lineage (NCBI taxonomy): Eukaryota > Metazoa > Arthropoda > Insecta > Diptera > Dolichopodidae > Argyra > Argyra leucocephala. The sequence continues at coordinate 141,856,236 of OZ012677.1, forward strand.
TAAAAATTGTGTCGCTTTAAAAACAAAGATATCTGATGGGTAAAAATCCGTTAAATGTAAAAAACCAAAAAAAAAATTTTTTTTAACCACAATTTAATTTAATTATTAAGGTTACTTTACGTGATATAAATTTAAAAGTACACATAAACAAAAAAAAAAAACAAACGAAAACATAAACAAAACATAAAGAAGAAAACTTTTAATATCCTTAAATCTTTAATAAGTATGATAAAATTCATGAAAGTAATTAACGTACAATTTTTTTTTCAAAAATTTTTGATTTTTTAAAACCCAATGTTTTCTACCTATTTCTTTCTTTCCTTCAATAAGAATTATATGAAAATAATTTATCAAATATTTATTTGTTATTTTATATCGTTATCCTTTGTTTATTTGTCAATTATCCTTAGTAAATAAGTAAAAAGAAATTATTTTAAAAAAGATATAGAAAACTTATATAAGAATATTTAACCTATGTTGTATACGTTTTGTAATTAATATCGTATCAAGATGAAACCGTCATACCTCATCTTAATAAAAGGTTATTTGTTTCATGTTTTGAATAAGTTTTTAAAAACAGAAATTTGAAGTTGTATTATATCGTTATTCTATTGTCTTTGAATTTTGTCTTGTATTAGCTTTCAAAGCAATTGAAATTGATCAATTCAACCAGCTTTTCTTAAAATTTAATATTTTGGATTGAGAAGAAGCTGTCTGATTTAATAATGGCAAAGTAAATTGTAACTTTAATTTTCAGTTATTAAAATTGGGTGTAGCCCAGTTTCTAAAATTTATATATCAAACCCACATTTCATCTAATGCCATTTGGCATAATTTTTTATTTATCAAATAGGACACCTCGCAATTAATACTTTTCACAATTTCTTATTTTTATTTTATTTTCACAATTTTATTTTTTTACTTAAAAAAATTATTACTACTTTTAAAATGCGCTTATAAGCAGAACTTGTGTGAGATTACAGAAATCTGTATTTCTGCTCCCCTATATTTTATAATATTATACTAGATCATGCGGTTTTAGCATTTTCAGCCATCTTATGTCATAAGATCTAATAGATTAATCGCCTTAAGGTTGCCTTAATGTTGAGTCAACTCGTTTTCGTGTTTAATGGCATATTTATTAATTATGTCGTTTATTCTTTTATCTTTAGATCTCTGTGAATATTTTCGTTTGACTCATAGTGATATGCATTCGTGATAGTTCTAAGAAATTTATTTTGGCAACGCTGTAAAATTAATAAATTAGACATTTTGTGCATCCCCACAGTTGGATTCCGTAAGTCCATATAAGTTTAATTATACTTTTATATACTTGGAACTTGGAATATAAGCTGAGTTTAGACTGTTTCTCTATTAGTCAGTACATAACTCTGATTTTCTGTTTGATTTGCAATGCTTTTTGCTTAACGGGATATTGCTAGTTAAGACGCGTGTCAAGGTGTAGTTCAAGATATTTTACTGTCTCCCTTTTTGGTATCTGAATATCATTAAATATATATATAATATTATGTTGCTTTTCGTCTTAATCCGTAACTTATGCAAATTTTGATTTTTTTCCAGTTTTAGGTCCATTTGTGTAATGCAGCCATTGCTCTGCTGCTTGTCTTTGCGAATCGTTATAACCATCAACTTGTGATGTCGGCGGTATATAACAAGTATAGAATGGGTCATAGAATGCTCCTTTGAGAAGCCCCTGCTATTGTTGGTTATAAATTGAATCTTGCTTTTATATGTGTTACTCTGAATTTACTATTTTTTTTTTTTTTATCTTCTTGATAGTAACTTAGGTAGAATCACCTTTTTGTGCTTAATTAAGTACGGTGCTGCAAGTTTACAATACAAATCTACAAATATTTCGAGTATTTATTTATCAAATTACTGGCTTATCAACTCATTAAATGTGGAAAACTTACTACTATTGTCAGGAACTAAGCCTTCTTAAATAGAATAGCTTTATTTTATTTAACTTGTTACCATATTATACTCTCAATTATTTTTTGTCATTTATTTCATCCCAATGACAAAAGGTACTGGACCAGATCGAAAAACCCATAAAGCATTTTTTTACTTCATCGGGAATCGAACCTGGGACCTTTCGATTGAAAGGCAAGCGCTCTATCTACTGAATATGTGAAATGTAAGACTCAATGATCTTACAAATATTCCCTGGTAAGATTTGGCGCATTTTATGTATGAGACCTTCATTTTCACAATATCGAACCTTACAACTAATCACTTCATAAAACTAGTTACATACATATTTTTTTCTTTTATATTCTTGACAGTAACTCTTAGGTAGAGAATTATTTTTTCGCGCTAAATTAAGTACGGTACTGTAAGTTTTTACTACATCTCAATCTTCCAGCGCATGCTAACTTTTTCGATATAAATAATTTACACAAAGTTCCACCATGGACTCGGAAGAGTATAAATTCATATTCAATCATTATAACTTATATTCAATCTTATATCTTATAATACAAATTAACGCTTGAACTTAAAACAATTTCTTATACAGTAGTGTGCAATAAAATACAGACAGCTAAAATTTTATTACATACATTATTGAGTGATTACTTTTACAAAATATTTTTAAAAATAATAAAATTTATTTTTTTTATATTATTTATTGCAATCTTTATCAAAAATATTAGTTTACTTTACACAATATTTTCTCTTCAATTAGACAAATAAAAAAAAACTCATACAATTATTTGATTTCACTATTCTCTAACAGATGACACTACAATAGTATTGTATATAATTTTTTTTTTAAAAATAATAATAATAATTATTATTATTTTATTTTATTTATAATATGTTATATAATATATTTAATCTGTATGTAAGTATATGATGTAAATATATCACAATACTTAACTCGTCTCACCCTAGTGTGAAGTGACGGTTATCAGAACCAACCTTTTTATTACAGCTTTAGCTTGCATCAAAGCATTAGAGGTATCAATTTGATGCTTTAAGTTTTGAGTATACATGAAAATCATTTTGTTGCCATTATTTTTATTGATTAAAGTGTCGCATTCATTTATAACGGAATAAAGTTGGATGGAAATTGAAATAATGGATACGAATTTTATTAAAGATCGCTTTTAGATGTCCAATTTAGTTTTTTTACAACTATAGTTGTACGATAAAGTTCGTTACGTGTTTGTTCATCAACAAACGAAACTCGTCCAATTAAAGTAATATTTCATTCAATCATTTTTTATTTATTTATTTATTCTGCAGATAAATCCGCATGCCAACTCCAGGTTAATTTTTTTTATTTTTGAACTTTTTATATTATAGTGGTAACCGAGCGTTAATAAAAAAATACTTTAATAGAAAAAGATATAAATATAATTTATATTTTTATTGTTAAAATTATATAAATATCCAGGTATATTTCACAATTTATTTTTTTTTTTGTGAAACACCTTAAAAATATATTAATGTGTTTAAATTAAAATAATTTTTTTTTATATAATATCAACAAAATAAAAAAAAATCCGAATCAACCTCTAAATAAATAACAAAAATGTATAAACTAGATAACAACATACGAAATCCTGTTGAAAATTCATACTTCGCCATTTTTAATATAGAAGTTGTCAAATATAATTATGAAAATTAGATGAATGATCAATTTAGTTGAATGGCTAACACACTTACCATTTACATTAAATTTCTATCCCGTTCTATTAATCCATACAACTAAATCAAATATGTAAATGCTCGATAATTTCATTGAATTATTATTTACTACTGTCTAGTAGATTATATACACTGAACATTTTTTTTTAACTTACCAAATCTAAGAATTTGATATTTATTTCATATTAACTAAATAAAATATTGTTTTGTTTAATTTAAATAATATTTTAAAAGTTTTTTTTTGTGTTTTTGTTCTTGTTAAATAAAAACTAAATTCACTTAACTTCACATTTTAAATTACTTAATACACTAATAAACTTGGTGCTAATCTAATCAAAGAAATTAAATTATGTGTTTATTGAGTATCAATTCATTTATTTAACGAAACTTTATAATTAACTCTAAAAACAAAAATGGTAATTCGATACTCGATACATAATACCGTTTGCTGAACTACAGCTTGTTAAAATTGATACTTTATGTAAGTAAAATCAGATGACGTCCATTTAGTTGTAACTTGTAACTCTACAATGTGGCTAGATACTTTAATTTTTATTTTTTTGTTTTTCGGATTATTATTATTGTTTTAAAAAATATCATTACATACATTTTTTTAAAAAAATCTACTGACTTTTTGTAAAATAATCATCAGTTATAATTTAAAATTACAAATGAATTAAGTATTAAAAGTGAAATCGAAAATTCTTTGATAAATTTATAAAAAGTAAAAAAAGCAATTAAAATTTGTGTTTAGTTATTAATAATTTGGCGCGAATAACTTTTTTTTCTATTTTAATATTAGTGTATAAACTTTATTTTGATAATTTAACTTAATCAGTAATTTGTATAAAAATGAATAAACTATAATAATTTACTTTAGCCATTTGGATTGCAAATATGTATGTAAGTTAAAGGATCTATTTTTTTTTGTTCTTGAAGTAATACTATATACATACAAGTAATACTAGTCTATCAATATTTTTATTAAAAATTTTTGTAAAAACTCATGTTTATTGATAAATTTGATATTATTAAGGAATTTATAAGTTTTACTGGAGCAAATTCTTAGGGAGTTAAATTATTCACTGAATGGATTGATTATTATACATAGGTGGTGATAATGATAAGTGTTTCATTTATAGTAAAAGTGGGTATTGGTGACTTATGTTAACTAAATTTTGTTTCATACGATGTGCCAATTTTCCATGTGAATTGACTCATGTGAATCCAATTTCCAAGATAACTTTGTTAAACTATCATTTTAATTTACTTTATTTATTTCTTTTCTAATAAAATGTAATTTATTGGGCTTTTTATTAATAATCTTTAGAAAAAAAGTTAAATTTCATAAAAACTCAAAATCAAATTGTGACTATTTGATGTTGGTATTTATGACTAAGAAATAATACTAAGCTCAAGCTTTAATAGAAATATTTATGAATTAATAAAACATAAGGGATCGCACATTATTTCATAAATTCAGTTCGTGAAAATCAGGAAAAAATAATTCAGAATTAACCTTTTGAATGCACTCTTATTTATTATAACGTTAAGTGCGTAGCACACATGTACCATTTTTGTCCTACAAAATTTTAATTCAAAAAAATATATAAAAAATTTATTTTTTTAAATATTTTTTTATCTGAATTGAAATATTGAAATTGAAATTAAAAGATAATAAAACGTAAAATGAAAGGAAAAAAAATAAAAACATAAAAGAAAAAAAACAAAAGATTAAACGATTAAACAAAATTATGTAAATTCAAATAGTTCCATTCAATGCACACATGTATCATTTTTGTTCTACAAAAAATTAAAATACTTACAATCTACCTTTCTCTGCTTTTTTTTTTTTAAATGTTTATTCTGTCATAAATCGAGTAATGCTGAATGAGTAATCTCAAATTTCGATATTTATAAAATATTGTCAAAAAATTTTTTTGGTAGTCATTAAAAAAATATGTTTTTAAAACAAAAATAATGCAATTTTGTTTAATTTTGCCCTTCTTGTTTCAAAAAATGAAAATTGCATTTTATTTAACATTTAAAATTATTTATGAAACAGAGTTTACATTTATTATTTACAATTTAAATGGACAAAATTGGTATATGTGTGCACTCAAAAACTTAATAAAAGTTAATAATACTTAATTACAAAAAAACAAATAAAAAAAAAAATAAATCGAACTTCATAACAAGAAAAAATATTCTTATATAGCTACGTTTTTCAACATTTTTATTAACAATGTGTCACTGATATACTGCTATACCTCACTATTATACCACAATATATATACTATTTTGCTCTGGCCACTTAAAATTATAACTGCTCATAATCATAGCCATCATGATTTGATATGCATCGTTTTTTCTAACTACACCGGGCAAATATTCACCTTCGTATTGCACAATAATGTATGAATTAACTTTAATCTCGGGTTCTGATTCTATTGAAGGACTTTCGTTATGTTTATTTTCTTTCTTCTTTTCAAATAAAACCATTTTGAGTTTTTGTTGTCTTTCTATTTTATCCAAAGCTTTATTCTTTTCTTAATTTTTTTTTTGCAATAAGCAATCCATGAATCACTTTTAGCGACAGATACAACATTTTTTTATCTTCATGATTTGTTGACCGAAATAGAGACTTTTTAAATGATAAAATTAATTTTTGTATGTTTTATTTCGTACACCGCTTATTTTTCTTCGTGCTCTTCAATTTTTTTATTTTTTATAAAAAAAATATGATAGGTAGCATATTTGTGACGGTTTTGAATATAATTGTTACCATTTTAATGTTTATTGATTTTCATCTTATTTTATTAAAATTTATGTAGGTCAGAAGTTGAGCAATGATTCCTTATTTAATTTAGAGTAAAAAAATAAATGTGACCAATATAAAATTAAATAGATTCATTAAATTAATTCTAAAAGGCAACTACAATTTGAAAAATGTAATTCGGATACATTTTGAGGGTAATTCGGCTCCAATAATGCTTGAATTTGTGACCGTTGTAGTAATGTCGTGAAATGAGGCTTTAATTTGAAGGATATCGTAAGTCACAAATTGAATTTTATTTAGAAAGTATAATTAATATTTTCCAAATAAAGTAATTTAAATTTGTAAAGAGTAATAAAAAGCTAACTATTTGGTCATACGAAAACTCACTTCAAAAGTCTAATTGTGATCTATAGGTCACAAATACCTCAAACCGCTATTAATTATTTATTTTTTTTTTATTTTTTTTTTCTTTATTTGTTTTTTTCTCAAACAGAGTGTTAGCTCATACAGAAAGATTATTAATACTTAAATTACTCACCGTATTTACAAAATAATCACATTTTTCGATCATTTTACGTTAAAAAATCTCTAGAACTTTATTATTAAGCATTTGCATGCATATTTCTAACCTTTTGCTGTAAATTAAAAATATTTTTATTAATTTCTCACTTCACGACCTTGACGAAAACTGAAATTATGGGAAAAAGTAAGGTGCTGTTGAAAGTACAGGTTGGTTTTTTGGCCCGAAATTTTCTATTACAATATTAAAGTACTAGTACAAGTATAGTAAAATAAAATAATTAAATTTTTGAAATAAATTCCCAAGAAGTAATATTTTAGGAACCTCTTTTAAATCAATTTTATGCTGACTATATCATAAATACCCACTAGGTTACGATTACCCTCTTTTACTTTAGTATGTCTATCTATACTAAGAGAAATATCATTGTAAAATCAAAGAAAACGTTAATAGTTTTATTATTTTGCGATAAAAAATGTTTCCAACGCCGTTTCTGTATTAGTTAACTACTATCAGAGTAACATCATGAAAAATGTACCCCTAACATTTTTTATTGTTAATTTTAGATACAACTCGCCGATTTCGTAGTAATATTATACATGTTTCATAAATAATTTAAATGTTAAATAATATGGCAATTTGCATTTTTTGAAACAAGAAGAACAAAACTAAACAAAATTGCATTATTTTTGTTTTAAAAACATATTTTTTTAATGACTACCAAAAATTTTTTTTGACAATATTTTATAAATATCGAAATTTGAGATTACTCATAAACTGAACCGAATATTTAATATTTAGTATAACCGCCATTTGCCTTTATTAGCGCTTCATACCTATAAGTGAAGGTGTCATGTGTCATCTGTCATCTGTCATATGTCATCTGTCATGTGTCATGTGTCATGTGTCATGTGTCATGTGTCATGTGTCATCTGTTATGTGTCATGTGTCATCTGTCATCTGTTATCTGTCACGTGTCATGTCAGCGTCGGACGTCAAGTGTCAAATGTCCTGTCAGTGTTTAATGTCAAAGTGTCATGAGTCATTGGTATTAATTAATTATTTAAATGCCGCTAATTATTAGAATTATTTAAATTATACAGATGACGCTAATTATTAAAATTAATTATTTAAATTTGTCCAAAAACTTTACATAGTGTTGTTAATTAGACAGCATTTTGGAGAAAAATGGGCGTCGGTACTGCTATAGATCAATTATAACTGAATTAAGATTGGAAATTAAATTTTTCTGTTTTGAAAATTCACCTTGAACTAGTCATCTTAATCTGTTGATTCAAGATTGTGATGAGATTTAATCTCGTTTACAATTTTGTTATGTTTACAATAACATTACACTCCCAAAACATGATTAATTTTATACTGCTTCGACAATCGTTTTTGATGTTAAGAGAGCTTTTTGTTTTATTTTCCATTATTTTTTGCAAAATTGTAACTGAGTTCAAATAATTGCTGAATTTTTTTTTTTATATAATTCCAAGTTTATGGGACCCTAACTGCTTTTACACAGAGATTTGTAATACGCTTTTTGATTTTTATCTACACTATTGGTGAATTACTAATCCCTAATAAACATTTTTTTCCAAAAACTAATCAATATATAGTTGCATAGTTGCCTGTGTTGCACAAAACAACTAAAAATTGTTAAATTTGTAATTTGAATGTACCAGTTGTAATGTGACCATTTATGCCAAATAGAAATGTGAAATTCTCATTTTGCCAAAGAATATTGGCTGAAATAGTCTTTTTGAATTTGGAATTTAGCTAATTGTACTGCAGAGATGAAAATCGATATGAAGAAAACTTAAATTGAATTTATTTGAAAATATCTTTACCAACATTTATAAAAAAATCGATTTTTTCTTTCGAATACAGTTTTATAGACAAATAACAATAAGATAAATTTGATTATCAAATAAAATAATATAATAATATTTAAATATGTAGACTTGAAGATCCTAGAATAATAGTTTCCTGTCATTAAATTAAGTTATTAAAGGCAAAATATTTATCGATTTTCATTAATACTATAAAATTTATTTCTAATATAAAATCAAATATGAAGTCTCAAGTTGTTATTTTACACTTTTATTACAATTATTACAATTGCAAAATAAATACTTAGTGCATACATTCTTAAACATATTGAAATAAAGATTATCCTTGACAGATAAAAAAAGAATAAAATGCTATATATAAGTATATTATATTATCTGTGAAATGTATCTTAAAAAAATGTTTAGTACATCTATTTTTATTGCAATTCATATTATAACGAGTGTTTCAACTTGAATCGCAAATTTGAGTTTTAACTATTATCTAAATTAGTTAATGAGTAAGGATTGCACTTTCGTTTACCTTAAATAAGCCTTACCTTAAATATTTTTGTTTACATACCCTTAACATACGCACGGCTGGAACTATTGATGTCCCTCGAAAATTATTTCCTAATCTTTCGAAAAAAAAGAAAATACCTTTAAAGAAAAAATTTAACCACCAGGATAATTTGTTTTACAGATATTATATTGAAGCTTGGAATAATAATTGCGGACTCATTTCACCTATTACGCATTGATGAAACTATACGTTTTATTATTGTATTAAAAAATTAATTTTTTTGTGATAAAAGCGAAATTAGTCCAATTGACTTCCTAATTTCAACAGGGCAACTTTAATATATTTCTTTGGGCCAGTAACACCGTAAAACAACCAACAACAGTAAATGGGGGAGAATGGATTGAGTTGTGGTATCTAAAGGCAACAAGCAACTGCTTATTGTTTTCCAGAAGCAACTGGTATAGTTACTTCCTTACCTACTTACTTAACAGAAAAAGATAAATTGAAGCCAAATTAAAGTAAATAATATATGTATATATCTATAGAGCATAGCCTTTACTTATTTTCCCTTATAATTGACATTGTAATCATAAAGCAAGTGTACACTCTAAATTTGGTTCTGTAAAATTTTACAAAAGTTATGGCTGAAAGTTGAAAAAGGGTAAGCTAGGAAATTATTTTAGTTTAATAGAAAGAATATTAGAACGTTAATAGGTATATTGACAGGTCACTGTTTGCTTAACAAGAACGCAATGCGACTAGGAGTTTCCAATAATGATAACTATCGCATTTACAATGGTCTTGACCCTCAGAAAGACATCAAGCATGTTCGCTTTAACTTCGAAGATCTTGTTCAAAACTAGACTTAAGTGGTGGACAGGATAATCAAAGCTTTTTGTGTTGGACACGTGCCGAAATGAATTTTAAAGCATAGTCGTTGTACTGGCCAAGCAAAGTTCCAATCTTGACACGTCTCTTGAGGAGGACGTTCACTCTCCAGTGAGAGTCGCCAAAGAGCAAATTCATTTGCACTTTCTGACCAAAGCGAATTAAAAGTGGCATAGACTAAATATATCTGTGCCATCTCTAGGAAAACATGACCCTTGTATAACATTAACAAAACCAAACAACTCTTATACAGATTTCATACTAATATAACAAGAGTAGCAGTCATCAGTACAGTTCACTGGTCGATAAGAAGCCCAGCTCTAGGTATTCCGTTCAATCCCCATTGTTGGAGCTACAAAAATGAAAATGAGACAAAAACTCTTGAACAATTTCTTTGCAGTTGCCCAGTATTAGCTATAGTGAAACTCCAAGTAGTATCCATAATATAGGTATTATTACGGAAAGCAAAGCTCACGATTTGATCAATTTTCTCAATCGCACAGGGTGGCGCTAGTACTCACTTTCTTGGAAGTGTGAAAATGGAAGAGTGATCTTCTTAAATAACCAACAAAAAAAAAATAGCAAGAGACCTATTTTTTTTTGTTGGTTATTTAAGAAAATCACTCTTCCATTTTGCGGCCGTTATATCAAAAAAGAACAATTAAGTGCTAATTGGGTTTTCAAAAGCAGTTGGAATGGCCACTTCTACCTACCGACCTACCTAGGTGGCAGAGGGGCATATGTTTGATAACCTAACAAAGATCTCATGGGTGATGGCCTAACAAAGATCTCATAGGTTTCTTTTCCAGATATCCATAGATTCGTTACACCTACAAGCCTGCTTGTTGTTTCACCTACATCATATTCGATCAAATTTTTTAAAACTTCTGTACTGCTATAGTTAGTATACCCATTCATTATATTTATAAATATGTATCTATGTATAAAGTCTTTAATAGCCATTAAAATTAAAATAAAAGATCTCTTTATGGAATTTAAATTAGTTTAAGTGAAATGATAAATTTTAATGCCATCAAGGTGTTAAATATACCTTAAATTTATTTGTATTTTTCTTGTGATTATATCGTAAAATTTATGTGTTTCTATAGAATAATAAATTACTCATCCATCTGAACGTTTCCAAAAAAAACAAGGTATAAATTTCCCACATTAAGTTTTTATTATTTAATTTCCTCTTTATAAGTTTATTGAAATCACTTCTAATTTCAATTAACCAATAAAATTTTTAATTTTCATTTTGCCTTACTTTAATATGTAGTGACTTTAAAAAGATTTTTCTCTACTCAATTTAAATTCAAAATTTTGTCATTGTCTACTTCTTTACCGTTATATTATTATAATTTCATAACTTTAAGTAATTAATTAAAATTTTACAGATTATCCTTTGCAGCCTCTGTAAACAAATAAATAGTATACCTATACCTATAACAATTTAATCCTGCAACAAAAAATAATGTAGTCATAGAATTGTTCAAAATGGTGTTTAAAAAACAACGAGTAATAATTTTACAATAAGGAAGTCTTAAAATTATAATATGCCGACATTAAGGAAAAGGACATTTGAATATATAATATACTTACCACTACATAATAACAATATTATTTTATTTATTTTTATTGTTATTAATGTTGTTTTTAAAGATTTCGCAAAAAAAAAAAAATTATAAAAATTTTTTAGGCTGGAAGTAAAATTTCCAAAAAAAAAAAAAACAACAAACAGAAAAACAAATCTCTTCGTTTTCAAATCACGTTTTCCATAATATGTTTGTTTGTTGAATTGGTTTTCTTTTTATATTTTATTATTTTTTTAATTTTTTGTTTTTTGTTTTGTTATCCTGTGGTGTACCGTTTTGAAAATATTAAACAATAAAAAAAAAAAAATCCACTCTCGATTCATGATTGCTTGAGGTGTAAAACAAAATAAAAGACAAAAGTCTGATTTTTTATGCGGTCTTTATGTGGCATGATAAGGATCTTAACAATAAGGATATCATATTATTAATTTTTATTTAAAAAAAAAATTAAGTTTCATTTTTTAAATAAAGGATCATTTAAATAAGACAAAAAACTGTTGAAATATTAGTTTCAGAGGTAATTGCGGTAGTAGTATATTAAAAAAGACAGAAAATGTGAAAGATTTTTGGTACCCATTAGATAAACGTGAGTAGCTTTTTTCACATAGAAAATAGAGACTTCAGGCTTCTTTAACCTATAGTATTTAAAACCAGCCAATAATTTAATTTGACTTTAATAACTTACGTTATTTTTGAAACCTTAGGGGCTGTTGTGCAAAATATTTTAACTTTAATGGTTTTAACAATTTTAGAACAAAATTTTGGCTGTTTTGATTGTCAACAAGGCTTTATCAATGCTGGTGTTTTGAGATAAAGATATTGCAATTATAATGAGGTAGAATATTATAGTAGGTACCAAAAAAAAGGGTATATTATTTTAAAAATCTGACAGAAACTATTAGATGAGCTGATAATGTAAAAAACAAGGCTGAAACACTACCATGTGCAATATTCCTCTTATTTTTATTGATTAAAAAAACTGAGATATCTTGGATTTACTAAAATCCCATAAGAAGTGTTGTTATTTTAGTCGGTTAACAAAAAACTTTTAATTGTCAATTAAGTTAGAAGCTTCGGCAATGTCGCATTTTTGCATTACTAACATACCATAGAGTATTGACTGAGCGTAGTAACATATTTTGGAATGTTTAGATGGTTTGAATATAGGTTTTTTTAGCACATAACCAAATTTGACCGTATGCCCATCATATAAAAATATTTGGCTTTATTATTGTACATCATGGATTTTTACTGAGATAGCAGTTCTTTAGAAGTGAGCTTAAATCTTTTACTTGATGTATCATACACAATAGCTTTAGTTGACTAACGAGAGCAGATAATTTAAAAAAATTAAAATTGTATTTTAAAGTTTTAAGAAGCCAATTGAAGAAGAGAAGAGGACATTTTGAAGAAGAATAAGTGATATGGTTTTTCAATATCAATTATCAAAAAATTTTCTTACATATATAACTATGTTGCGGTTAAAGTAATAAATTGGTAATTATTAATAATAACCGGTCATTATTAATAATTACCAAAAACAAAGGTCAAAGTGATTAATTTGGACAGAATTTATTTAATTTATCACATAAACCGGTAATTATTAATAATCCCCACCCATTTTAAGTAAATGTAATAAATATTATAAATAATTTTTAATTTTTTTTTGGATAAGTCAAGCGGTCCGGAAACCAGGGCCAAAGGCCGTAAAATTTATATTTTTTTTATCATCAGTATAATGGCTCTTAAATACGATGAAGCCAATAGGTTAGGAGTACCAGGAATTGGGCCGAAACTCTATCACGAGTTTAAATTGTGTTTTTCTGAAAAAGGTTATTAATAATTAATTTTTTAAATTTTTTTTAGATAGGTCCGACGATCCGGACGTCGAAACCAAAGACTTAAATATTTTAAAAAAATTTTATGTTTCACTAAAAGTTTGTCATCTGCGTTTACCTGTCGTCTACGAAAACAGCGGTTCAATAATTAATTAGCGGGGGTTTGGGGGGCAGCAGAATTAAATTTCAATAAAGTCAAATCTAGGTGTTCAAGGATTTCAACACTGTAATTGTAAATTCGGTTGTAATCAAAATCGCTGCAAATGTAGAAAGTCAAATATCAAGTGTAATTCCAAATATCATTAAAGTTCTTCTTGTTAAATAAGTAAATTAACTTCATAGAAATAAGTGATTAATTTCAATAATTGTTTTTTTTGTCATAATTTTAATAATAAATATAGGAAAATTAAAAGAAATAGTTTTAATTTTAATCACATTTACCAATGTAATAAATTTTACTTATTTATCACATTTACCAAAATACGAAGTTATTATTAATAATTACCGGTAAATCACATTAACCGTAACATATATACATTATTTATTTACTTATAGATTCCGAAGAACAAAAATAATAGTTGACCGAAAAAACGAAATATTAAATTAATCATATTTATGATTGTAGAAACAATTCTAACAAATTTTATTGACAGACAATTTAATTAAACTATTTCATTATTTTCTATTGATTCATTTATTTTATTCGATTATTCAATTACTCATAAATTTTTGTAAATACAAGTATGTACTAGTTTTTTCAATTTTTTTTCATATAGTATTTGTAGATCAATTTAATCAAGTCGCAAATAAAGCTCCAGTAACAGATTGTCATTCTTATTGTTTGACTAATTAAAAAAAACAAATGTATGTGATATGTAAATAATATGTGAACATACATTTTAGGACATCTCACTGCACGAGCATTTGTATCTTTAGCCAACACAAGCTAGAGAACTATCGAGCCTATTTAATAATGAAATTATTATAATTTTGAATTTTTAATTGATTCTATATAGTTTAGTTATAAATTGTAATTAAAGCTACTCGCTTTTGTGAGTTCATAGATTTTTTTTTGTTCCCTTTCCTCCTTCTTTTAATCATTTTTCCAGATTTAAATAATTCCAGTTTAACTTGGAATCAAGAACGATTTCTAAGCATTTAACACTACTTGAAAGACCAATTTAAAGAGCGTTAGAGTCAAAAAGTAAAATAAAATAAATTTATTACCATTAGCATTACTTGTAATGCGACTTCAAAATAAAAAAAACAGTAGGTACTTTTATTGAAGTGATTTTTGTATCACTTTGCTTCGTGACCAGTAATTTTCTTTGATTTTCCAATTTATTTTAAAATAATGTAATCAGCTCCTTAAGTACATTATTATTTTATATAAAAAAATATTAGATATATAAAATTTTATACATAAGTATAAACATACAAAGCTATTGTCATATTTGTTGACAATTTATAATAGGCTTTACCGAATTAAATATATTTCAGGAGTTGGATTGTTTTTGGGACTATTTTTGTTTATTTTTTTTTGTTGGAAAATATATTCACACGATTTAGAATTCTCAATATGAAATCCAATTCGAGCAAATAAATTCAAATATTCTGATTTCAGTTTTTTTTTATTTTTATTTTTTTATTTTTATAATTCGTATAATATTTCGTAGCATTAAGAATTGTTTATTTTTGAACTTTAATTAATGAAAAAATAACCAATTTTCAATTTTATGACTTAAAATTAAATGAAAAAAAGAAAATTATCCACGTTATTCTTGGCTGATGAAAAATATATAATTTTTTAAGTTTAAATTCATATTTGTTATTTTATTAAAATGAAAATTTTTAAATTTTATTTTACATAACTGCCATTATAAAAAGATTAATTATGTAATATTAAGCTTAAAATTTAAACTTGAATATTAAGAAAAATTTTACAATATTTTAAAGTTTTAATGAAATAAATTTATGATAGATCTAGAAAAATTTTGTGCAATTCTGTATAAAATTTACATAACTTTGATTTATATACTCCCTGATCTATATATACTTACCCCTGATCCCTATATACTCTCCAAAATGGTTATGTTCAATTATTGAATATTACAGTTAGTCATATTGCAATCTATAATAAACTTTCACAAAATAAGAAGCTTTAAAATGTCTTATAGAGAATAATTCATCAATTGATCTACATAACAGATTTGTAACAGATGATTGTAGCAGATTTAAAAATTGTTGGGAACAAAACAAAAACAAATGATGAGTACTGAAAGGTCTAATAATATTCTTTATTTATTTATTTAAGAATTCTCAAATGAGCCCAATTGCTGGTACAAAGTGTATAATATAATCTAATAAAATAGATCAGTGTAAACTAAAATTCAAAATATACAAAATACTAATGTTATTCAATGTAAATAGTGTAGGATAATAGAAAAACAAAACAATAACAGTACCAGCAAGATTCACTTATCTATAATTATAATTGACAAGCATTTAAAGTCCTGCGCAGTAGACACCTTTTTATTTTATTTCGATTCTCCTACTCCTTAATGAACTTCTAATATATATGTAATATATTAGATTGCATATAAAACAATAATGCGCACACAGTTGAAAATTTTTTACTCATATTATTTTATTATTCAGCAAATACATTATGCATATGTGAAATCTTATTAAAATAATAAACAAAAGCAAACAAATCAGTTATTATAATTACTTGCAAATAACTTATATGTGCATATTATGTCAAATAAAAAAAAAAAAACAAATTCATCTCAAATAAAAAATAATCTCCCCTCTCCATAATAAACTTTTAATATATAATAAGTAAGTTGTATATAAAACAATAATGCGCACACAGTTGAAATTTTTTTAAGCATATGGTTTTATTATTCACCAAATACATTAAGAAATAGGTAGAAACGAAACAGAAAATGAGAAGTAAGGTATTTATGTTTTTTAACGAAAACATACTAATTCCAAAGCTTTTCATTAAAACATGAGTGTTTTCTGCTTTGTAATGAGAAGTCTATGTCAGTACGTAAATTACTGTTTAAATTTGACTTCAACTTGAAATATAATTACTCAACAGGGGCCCCTAGTTATAAAATAATTCAATATTGAACATTAATAAAACAAAGATAAGATATATCAGTATAACTAAACCTACTGTACATACTTACTAACTTGTTAAACATATTCAATTTGATAATTATATTATATACTAGATTTTGGAAAGATAATATACATTTAATTCTCTTTTGAATTTTTTTAAACTATTAATATCTTTCATCGCACTAGGAATTGTATTATACAACTTGTATGCTCTATTATATAGGATATCTAGTCCATTGAATCTGAAAATATTATTTTGACATTTTCTGCTGATTTTGTTGTGTACCCATGGTATTCATTGTTTTTTCTCGCTAAGATGTTTGAATTTATATTTTCTGTTACCATCAGATAAACATGAGTAACCAATTTGGATTCAATCATCAACTTAATTGGCAAGATGTTGTGAGTGTATATGTTTGCTAGGACATCTTCTCTTGTGACCAAAGAGGTTTTTTATCGCTTTATTTTGAATTACTTGCAGATCATTTAAATATTTATTAAAACTACTTCCCCGAGCTTGTATAGCATATGTGATGACGCTATGAAACATACTGTAATACACCGACTTTTTTACTTGGTTTGACACTCGCCTGCCAATTAATTCAAATATTCCTGCCTCCAAATTTCAAATTTTTTTTAATTCAAATTTTCCTTCCTTTCAATATTTGTTCTTTAATTTGAGGAATCCAACTCAATTTACTATCCACTATAACTCCTAGATATTTGTATTGATGAACCATTTTTATATTACAATTATTCAGTTTAATTTGAAGCATATCAATGTATTATCTCTGAAAATCATATATTTGACTTTGTTAAGGTTTATGGTAAGTTTATGTTTACTGAACCATGACTCTATAATCATCATATCGAGGTTTATAGAGTTTTGCAGATTGGTAAGGTTGTCTTCTGTATATATTATAGCTAAATCATCCGCAAACATGAATGGCTTCCCACATAGATCAACATTAAGTAGGCTACTTATGTAACATGAGAAGTTAGGCCTTAATATAACCTTAATACACTTTTCTTTACACGCTACTCCTTTTACACGTTTTCGATCTTACACGGTTTTGAAAATCATAATTTTGAACCAAATTTTGTTTTCATACATACTTATTTCTACTTAATTTTACTTTAATCTTTAATTTTAAGTTAATATGACAAGGTCTACAAGGATATACTATGACTGAAAATAAATCAAAATTGCTAATTACAGATTTTGAAGTCACACCGGACTTAAATCAATCATAATATTCATAATACATCAACTATCGAAAATTATTCTAATCAAATAATATTATATAGTGATGAACAGTGATTGACAGTGATAGTGATAGTAATTTAAGTCTTATATATAAGTCAGGAAGTTAAATTTTATTTATAACTATTATTTTTTTATTTTTAAATATTTTTTTATTTGTAAAAAGTACATTTTTTTCTATAAAAAAGATTTTATATTTTCTATGACTAAACTGCTATTTTTATCTTTTATTAAATGTGTTGCTCATATTTGATGTTCAATAATGAGCCAAAGACCAAGATGTTAGGTATGCTCCTTTTCTTCTGTACCTATGTATTATGATTCATCAAATATTATATGTCAATAAATAAATAAATATGGTCAATAAATGACTAAAAAAATCGATTTACACGGTTGTCCATATAAACACTTGCATTTTCGATATAAATGGAACCTATTTACCATGTAAAGGGGATAGGTGCATATACATTCGTTGGGTAAGACTCTATTTAAGAAAAACTGTTTGAGTAAATGTGACAAAACTTCTAACATTTATTATTAAGGGCTGCGCTAAGATTTTAGTTCAGGTTTGCAATCAAAAATTCAAACGGGAAACTGGCATACAATTCTTAGTACCCTTCATGAGTATTTCATGGATCAAAGTTGTTACAGAAATGAAAATTATTGTAATTAAATACTTCCTTACGTCTTTAATCATTTGTCAAACTGCTCTTTAATCGTCAATACGTCTTTGATCATAAATCAATTTCTGAGTGGCTGGTTCAAAAGATGTTGTAGTGAAAATAATTTTTATATTGTCTCGGATCATAGCTTAATGAAAAAGAAAATGCTGAAAACTTAAATTGAAAAATGAAAAATTGAAAGCGACGATACAGTCAACAAAGAAAATGAGGAAGTGAGCTAGCCAATGGAATTTCTAAATTTGTTGAACTTTACATGACTTTTGACATTTTGTCCTAACTAGCTAGAACTTTAAAGCAGAAGTAGAAGCTCCAATTATGTTTCTATGAAATTTCAGTCAGCCGCAAGTATACAATAATTTACTCTTGTCTTTATGTTGTTGAATAATAAATTCAAACCTAGGTGTCTATTATAGATTTTGAATTGGACTTCTGGAATATTTTTCAGAAGCCAATTTTTTTAAATTCGGTTGATAAATCAAACTTTATTGAAGTAAATTTCGTACATTTTGTGTTGGATACTCAATTGAGTACATCCGGCTGACCTTCCTAGTTAATTAAATAAAACAAATTTATATTTTATGTCATTCATGTTTTTATTTATTTTTTATTTTTTTTGTTTGTTTTTTTATTTAATAATAAATGAGCACTGGATTTTATTTTTAATTGTCCTAAAATATTTTTTTTATTTTACATCCAAGTACATAGGTTTAATTTTAATTTCTAAAAAATGCGTTAATTTTATATATATATATATAGTATGTATGTATGTGTATTTATACGTGTGAATGTGTATTACACCAAATAATTGTTTTTAATTATTAAAATTATTTTCAAGCACCTTGACATGTTTTTCAGAGTGTCGCTTTTTAACCATGGACATTTTTGAAATTTTAATGTTTGTTTAGAAATATAAGGAATTTCTTTAATTTACTTGGTAAAAACAAAAAGCTAAACATTGCTCACTCTCTGGCTAACTAACAAAAGTGAATATTCTTACAACTGAAGTGAATATGCTTACAACAATAAATGTATTTCTGTTCGTGCGTCATTATTAATTCTGATAAATTATACTTAACCTTTTTCTTTTGATTGCTTGAAATCGTAGGTCTATATTCTTGACAAATGCTATTATTGCGTAATGTTAGTTTTCTAGATAGATTTACATATCTTGCGAACTATGGCATTGCACTTAAATGGAAGCTGATCTTCCCGTAAACAGTCTATATCTGTCTCTATAGACTTACCAATCTTGAACAGATGTTTGTTGAATGGACCTAATTTGTGTTTTGATATTGGATCTTCTATCCCTAATTCCTTTATTTAACCGGTTAATATTAAATTTAAAATAAAAATTTGATTTTAGACTGCAACTGTCCTTGGGAAAAATACCATGTTGTATTAGTTTCTTTAATTTCCCAATTGGAAACATTTTTTCTTGTATGTAGGCACTCGCAAAAACAATTGAACCCCACATCAGGAAAGCATGGATAGATGAGAATATACCACCATCATGGAAGAAAGGAATGATTGTCAAGATACCTAAGAAAGGAGACTTGGCAAATTGCAGCAACTGGAGAGGAATCACGGTTCTAAATACTATTCATAAAATAATAGCAATTATTATAAAGAAAAGATTAGAAGAAGTACTAGAACCAATACTACGGAAAGAGCAGGCAGGTTTCAGACCAAACCGAAGCTGTGTAGACCAGGCAAATACTTTACGGGTCATAGTTGAACAATCAGTAGAATGGAATGCCCCACTATATCTACTATTCATAGATTTTAAGAAAGCATTCGACACAGTCAAGAGATGCGCAATAAGGAGAACACTTACAAAGAAGGGAGTTCCTGAAAAAATCATCAACATCATCAAAGCGATGTATGAAGATGCAGGGACAACAGTTCAACACAGAGGCAAGATCAGTGATCCATTCTACACCAATATAGGAGTTAGACAAGGATGTCCACTATCTCCACTTCTCTTCAACACAATACTAGACGACATTCTAAGAGAAGTTTGCACTGGAATAAACGGAATAGAATGGGATCTCTTCGGAAACTTAGAAGACTTAGATTACGCAGATGATGTATGCCTCATATCAAAAAATCAAAGGGACCTACAGAACAAAGTCAACAGATTACAGGAAGAAGCAAAGAAATCGGGACTGGAATTAAATATCGAGAAAACCAAAGCAATGAGGACAAACAATAGTTATAGTGAGCCCATAACAGTGAGTGGACAACAGATAGAATACGTAGAAGAATTCAACTACCTGGGGAGCATTATAACATCAAGAGGAGGTGCAACAGAAGATGTCAACAGCCGTATAAATAAGGCAAGAAGAACATTTGGGAGCCTAATGAAGATATGGCGGAGCAACCAAATATCGAGAACAACAAAGCTAACAATATTCAGAGCATGTGTTAAGTCAACATTAATATATGGCAGTGAAACATGGCTCACTTCGGTCAGAATCAAACAGAAGCTACAAGTATTCATCAACAAGTGCTTGAGAATTATATGCAGAATATTCTGGCCGGCAAGAATTAGCAACGAGGATTTATGGATGATAACTGGAGAAGAACCTATCAACAGACAGATAAATAGGAAAAAATGGAAATGGATAGGTCATACACTAAGGAAATCAGAAAGTGATATAGCAAGAAGAGCTCTAGAGTGGAATCCACAAGGACAAAGGAGACCCGGCAGACCATACAACACATGGAGACGCACAATCGATCAAGAATTAACAGTCAACAATTATACCTGGGACGATATTAAGGAAGTAGTACTCAACAGAGAGGAATGGAGGTTCACTATCGAAGCCCTATGCTACCACGCGGAGTAATAGGAGAAAAAAAAAAAAAAAAAAAAAAAAAATGTAGGCACTCAAGGTGCTAGTACCTGTTTTTTCAAGGGTATCTACTTCTCATTACGTTAAATTTTCATATGTCAAGAAGTCCACATAATATTAATTGTGTTTTCTTCTACTAGCTTTTGTAAGAGGTATAAGCAAACTTTGATTAAAAGTTGGAGAAGGCAGGGCTTTTAAGTTAGTAATCTGAAATTATGTATATGATAGCCTTTCAGCTTTTTATAAATGATAACTTTTAGGTTAGCCTGGGTAACTGAAATAATATATATGATAGTAATATTGTGCTTTCTCTTAATGCACTGCAATGGCGACATCGCGATGTAATATGTTTTAGTTTGAAAAATAGTGGATGGTGTACCAAACGAAAATCTGAGCTTGAACATTGGCCAAATACACCGCCGTCTATTTTGTTACCGATTTTTGAGCCATAAATATATATAAACCTGAAGCTTTAGGAAGCAAGACTTGTGTTAGTCCGTTGACTTGTCTTCTCTTTTAGGATGCTTTGGTACAGTAAAGTTACTGCAAAATTCAATGTTTTTATCATGTAGTCTGACATCATATTCTCTTTTTTAGCACAATTGATATCAACTTGCACATCCAAACACTTTCATGAGAATCAATACTATGACAGCTGGTCAGTGATTCTTTCGAAAGATTATTCAGTAGTAGTTTTTGGTTGTGACATGACAACAAATGGTGTCAGGTGATTATGGCAAATTTCTTAAATATAATTTTGCCCTAGGCCATACTAATGGGGGTTGATGGGTTTAATGGGGTTGCAGGACAGTGATGATAAAGATTAAATATCGTATTGTAGGTAATGAAGTGAACAATGGAAGCTATTTTAGTAACAAGAGAAATACGCAAGGCTATTTGGAATTGTTGTAAAAGGAATGAAGATAAGCAATAAAATAAAAACAAGTCTCAGTTGCACATTGTAAAAAAATAATTTATATATATAAGTTGAATCCATTTCAAAAATTATATTATGTTTTTTTCAGGTACTTGCTGTTAGATGACTCTGCATTAATTTTTTTAGATTTATATATGTATGTGAATTAATAGAAAATATCAAATATAATTTTTAACTGAAATGAACGTGTAACTGAGATAAATATATAGATATAATTTAATTTTATGATTTTTTTTACGGGTTTTATATGGTTTCAATTTTTTATTTAATCATTTTTTAATAAAAATTAATGAACATTTGTCCTGATCGAACGAAAATCGAATTTGTCCCTTTTATTTGTTATCTAATTTCTTTATTTATATTTAGTAAAAATTTTGATGTCTCGAATGACATGACATGTACTACACAAACAAATTATAAACACACAAAGAATTAATCACAATAAACACATTTGCGACTGCGGTGAAATAGGGGGCAGATCCACTCCCGAAATCACGTAATCTAATCTAATTTAATAAAGATAAAATCGAATAAGCTAGCTTTCTATAATTTTTTTACATTGTACGACAAATTCTGTATTCGATTTTTATTACAAAAGCAAAGCCAATTTACTTATTGTTGCTGAAAAAAGTTCACCCAGTGTACATTTCAAATTAAATACTTTTTACAGTTTGATTGTATGTTATGAGTGTACGTATGTATCATGCTGATTGATAAATAAATAGTCAAATAAAGACTTACAAATAGCGGGTTATACCACTTTATTAGAAATTGAAAAAAAAAAATTAATTGAAGTGTTCCCAAAGAGCCCAGATTTAAAATTTTTTTAAAATCCATACCAAAAATTAAATTTGGAATTTCGTCATAAAACAAAGGTATAAACAACGCAAAAAGCCCAGAAAAATTGCAAGAAAATTTATTAGATTTGATAACCATGTGATTTGATTTATTTTTATTTAATCATAATACAACATCACATCACTTATGTACATTGTATCACAAAATAACATTTGGTGTAGTTTATACTAAGTTGTTTCACTTAGTTATTAAAACAAATATCGTATCATCATGACTCATGAGTCTTCTATTGTCTAGAATGTATCCTAAACCCATTGTAGATGAATTTGAAAATTTGTAAAATGACATTTTTTAAATTGTTAATTTCATAGAGTCAAGGTTTTACAGTAAATGATGAATCATAAAATATGTCAATCAGTAGTAAAACAGAGGTTTTGGTCAATTTGAATCATTTTGAAATTTGTCATTTTAATCCTAAGCTTTGTAACATAAATTAAATAATATGAGTCTGCCACACACTCTCTCTATTCAATGCAGATACCAGATTGTTTACCTACATAATGTAGGTACCAAAAGTAGATCAATTTTATTTATTTCGAGTTTTATTTGAAATAAATTATTTGTCCATGCTTAAAAAATAAGCAAAAATCAAGAAAACTCAAAATAGTAATAAAAACATAGATATTATGAAAAATTTAGGTGTAAAATAAAAAATAGAAAAAAAATGAAATAATGAAATTTACTTTATGAAAAAAGATAAAAAATTTTTTTACATTGTACGACAATTCTGCATTCGATTTTTATTACAAAAGCAAATAGTTGAAAATATCTTTTTTGCTATATCTTTAAGTTGGTACAAGTGGTTTTAGAGTCATGTGATTATTGTATTAAAATTTGTTAAGATTTGATGCAGATATTGCTACCAGGCATTTATTCATCTACTTGATTTTCTGAGGGTACATAATATTTTTCCAAAAAATGTTTATTTTATTTTACATGTTTCGAATGGGGCTAATTTGTCGAACACAATCAATGGCTTGATTACTTCTTGTACTTTTTCTTTTTAGTTCTCAAGAAAAATTCAAATTGATCAGAAGATTTTAGATTTCTTTCGTCAATTGAGTACAAAATACTGAAGATCCTGTTGACTCTATCTCAGCCAAGCGGGATGTAAGAATGAAAAATTCAATCCTACCGCATGAGTGTTTATAGACAAAAAAAAATTAACAGAGAATAAACAGAGAATTAAATTATTTTTTTATGTTTTTTGTTTAAAATAAGAAATTAATAAATTAATTAATAAAATAAATTAAAATATTTCAATCCAAAAACAAAAATGTTTTTTTTGATTTTTTTAAAAAGTTTAACTTCATATCACTTTTATTTTTGTTTTTTTCATAATTTTATATTTTATTTAATTTAATAATATTTATTTTTGTAATTTTATAATATTTAACATACAACAATATTAATTATATTAAAATATTTCTTTTTGTTTTTGTTTTACATAATTATAGAAATTATATAATAATAGTAAATTCTATATTTTGTAATTTTTTCTATGTATATGTATGTAAAATAGAATAATTAAATTAGTTTTCCATTGCATACTGAAATTTTTGTGCAATTTTTGAAATTTTGATATTATATTTTTTTTTTTATTTTTTTTTTAGTTCCATATAAATAATATTTGTATGTATGTATGTACATATATATAAATTGTATATCTTAAGAAGTCATGTATTTATAAATGTGTCTATACAATAACAATTAACCACGATATTTATATTATTTAAATAAAAAGTTCAATATATTTCCAGCCTTAATATATCGAAGTTTTTATTTTCGATTTGTTTTTTTTTTTTTTTTTTTTTTTTAGTTTTTTTTTCAATTAAATATAATTTTAGAAATGAAAAAAAAAATTTCGATTATTATTTATATATTTTAATTATATTACATTACATTTAATTTGATATTAAATGGATTTAAAATGTTGATTAATTATGTGGTAATTATTAAATTAAATTTAATTAAATATAAACTATATTTAAATGTATATATTGGCACCATAGTACTAGTCGAAATTAGGTCTTGAATATTACTACAATTTTATTATTTTAATTTTTAATTTAAATCAATTATTTGACTATAATTTTTTAAAATTATTTTTATATTAAGATTACAAGATGCCAGTTTACAATTATGACGTTCTCATATTATATAGATAGATTTTAAATGGATAATTATTTTTTGGTGGAATTTAGATGTTATTTATTATTGAATCATCAATCTATGATTGTATGTTTATTTATATTTTTTTAAATAAAATTTTAAATTTAGTGATATTTTTAATTAAAAATTTATTAACAATTAATTATTTAAAAGTTTTTTTTTGTTTTTAAATTATATATGCAGATTTATTTATAAATACATATTTTTTCTCCACAATGTTCAATTTTGATATACTTCAGCGATTATTTTCTATTTTGTTTTTTATTTGCTATTAAATTTTTTTTTTATTATTTTAATTTTTTGTTATTATATATATATTAACAAATTACATTAATAATAATTGATTAATGATATAAATACATAATGTTTTTTTATGTAAATAAATTGTAGTATATTTTAAAAATGAATTGAATTTAGAAATTCTGATTTAGTCGGCTTAATGGAAGGGGGGTGCGGGGGCTTTCATTTACAATGCTAACAATCTGTAAATATATAAAATTAAGAAAAAAATTTGTTTTTATTAAAATTTAATTAAATAATTTAAAATGTTAAAGAATGAATTTTTTTAAGAGATTGAAAATTAATATTTGAATGGGTGGTTTATCTTTATATTTTATTTATTTTATTATCTATTCTCGTAGATTCTACCCTTTAGTGATCAACAATACTTTTGATGCGAAACTTATTAATAAAGTAGCTCATTTTAGATTTGGGATAACATCTTTTTGAGGATAAACTTACATTTAAACTACATTTTAACAGCATAAATATCAAGAGAAATTCTATGTTATGTTTCATAAGGAGATGGTCTAAAATATTAATGGTCCATATACAATTATTATTCGCAGCACTTGTTTGCCCTCAGCTTGAATACCCCAGTTTTGCCTGCCGCAATCGTCTTATGACTTTCTTCAAATCAACAAAACAGAGTTAATTAAAAAAAAATCGTAGATTTGCCCTACGTAATCTTCCTTGAGCTTATCAAGATAGCCTCAAACTAATAGAAAAATTTTAATTGATCAAATTACCGCAACAACATCACCAATTTAAATTTAATTAAAAAAAAAAAATTATTGTTACGTATGAGGTTGTTGTTTAAGATAAATCAATAAAAAACATAGTGTCCACGATAAATTGAAATGATATAAATCAATTCATAACGAAATATTGACATTGAGAACGATTTGTTATCAAACTCAATCGAGGAGCGGGCGAATACTAGTTGTATTTGTAATGTAAGCTACTGGCGAAACTTATTTCCACATTATGAGAGGGATAATTAATAAGCAGTTTACGTAATGGTACGTGATTTCGCATACAAAATATTTTTAACCTTTCTTTTCATCAATATTATCAATTTTATTAATTTTTAAAAAAAATAGGAAAAACTTTTCTTTCCTCATATTTTGTTTTGGATTATGACCCAAAGTTTAAAATTTGCTTAAAAATTTCTGAATTGAATTGGATTTTCATAGTTGGATAATGTCACTGGATACCATAGAATTTATATTACTTTTTATACAAAATATTCGATTTGATTGTGATTTATTGTGACGATTGAGATTTGATCGACTGCAGAATAAGATAGGTGTTATTTCATTTACTGGTAGTATATTATTTTCTTAGTTACAATTTACAATAATGGGGCATATCAACATGATGACGGCTTTAATATAGGTTTTATACCCACTTACCAGCAAAAAAAAATTTTTAAAGGTTTTTTCTATATTTACGAAATAGAAAGTGTTCAACAAAAAACTTTTTGTTGAACGGTCATTACACACAAATTCATGGATAATACCGAATAATACCGGTTTTGAGTTGGTTAGAAAAAATGTATGTGTACATCGAGTATTTATTCTTGTTTAAATAATTTTTATTTAGAAAATAATGAAATTTTTACACAAACATAGATAAAAACATCATCGCAGGGATGACAAGTGGAAAGGTAAAGTGATAGCATAAATCAGGTCTAATACGAAATTAATTTTGTAAGTAAGATTTAATGCATTTTTTTATTACATTTATAAATTATAATTTATAAAAATGAAATTCTTCAAAAATTGTTATGCAATATATTAAATCTAAAAAGTATTATCAAATATTATAAATACATTAATGGGAAACTTATTTCTCCACTAGCTTGGATAAATCGTCCATATCAATTTTTATTTTAGATGTGAGCAAATTCTTATTTGTAATTGATCCACGATATTTGTTTTTTTAGTAAACATCTTTTTTCAGAAAAAACATTGACATAGTACTACCAAAACCACTTATGATTTTCACAACGAATTTTCTCATATTTGCATATTTTAAATTTTGAATAAATTTAACATGAAACTGTACTTTTTCATCTGTTTCAAGAAAGATGGATGGATGGCATTGTAGATCAATTAATTCCATTTGCAAAGCAGATGGAGCTGTACTGGGTGATGGTATTAACATTGAATGGTGATTGAAATATTTCAAAATGTTTATCATTTCAAATCTTTTCAATTTCTTCAAACAATCAGCATATTTAACAAAACTCTTTTGTACCGATAAACTAATATTATTTAATTCAGGAAAATGAGATGCATATCCATCCCTTAATTAATTTCCCTACAAATTTAATTTGAGCATAAAAGATTTAATTTCCTCACAACTTTCAGTAACTAGCTTTGGTTCACCTTGAAGTTTTAAATTTAAGCTACTGAGGTGACCAGTCAGGTCTACAAGAAAACATAAATCTAACAATCAATTATGATCTGACAATTCTTCAACAGAACTCCATTAAAACCTTAATTTCTTCTTTCAGATATAAAAATCTTGTTAAACATCTGCCAACGAATATTAGATCAGACTTAGACAAAATAAATAACGTTTCCGTGGTATGAATTTATTTCTTCCAAATATTCTTGAAATTTACGATGGAATAGTCCACGAATAACATTAACAGTTTTAACCATGACACAACATTCATTACATAATTCATTTTTAATGTTTAGCTACATAAAATTATCAATACAATGAAATGTGAAAGCCTGTGCAATATCTATTCCAGCTTCAATATTTTTAATTTTCTTATTTTACCAGTAATATGTTCAAATCATTATTTCGGAATGTATTGATTTTTTAACCGAATTTAAAAAATCGATTAACTGAATTTAAAAAATCAATACATGCTGCGGTTAGCAAAAAACAAATGCTGTTTTTGATTTTGCATTTTTTTGGAGGAAACAAAAATTAACTACATATCTTGTTTTATTCATACTAACAATATAGCTCTAAATTTAAAGGCTTTTTTTATATTTGGCCAAATTATCTCTCAATAAACTGCGAGTTGGCCAGGCCGGGCAAGAAGCATCGTCATGATGGTTCGTGGAAACAGGCCCATTGTCATTGTAATAGTTTCATGCTTTTATCGAGTACAGTCGTATTTTGAAAGCATAAGTTTTAGTAAAAAATTTCGGTTAGAAATTTTTATAAGTCAACGTATTTTCCGAAGACTGCGTATTAATATAGACTTTAAAGTATTTTAATATTATATTTAATAGAATATGTTGCAGGTTCTAGGTGATGATGATGGTGTAGTAACCGAAATCGATTGAGATATTTAATAAAATTTCGGCCTATTGATTTGTGGAAAAATTATCTAGTTATAATGGTTTAAATAATGGTTTAATAAAATAAGCACTAATTAAAGGTCACATAATATAAAACTTATTAAGACATAAAGACTAAGATTGACTGTACATGTGAAGTAGATGAATCATTAAAAGATGCCAAAAAGAATATTAGACGCAGTACGGTACAAAATGGATGTCGCCAATGTAAAAATCAATGCAGCATGGAAAAATGAAGTTGTAAACGAGGTTAAGGTTCACCTCGATCTTTACGAACAACAGATGATGAATTATAATGATTTGTTATTTTATAATTACTTAAGAAAAGTCTTTGATAAATTTGAACATTTTAATATCTATAAAAATATTATGATTATATTATTATTATTTATCCAGTATCTATTATAAATGCAAATTAAGGTAAATATTGCAATTGTAGTTTAAATTAAGCACTTATTTTACGTCAAAGTTTTATTCTATTAAATGCTTATATCATTTTAATACGTCACAATGTTACTGCTATCTCCCTAGCTCACATTGCAGTATACATATAGGATGAGTATATCTGAACATACTCACACAAAAATTGCAAATTGTATTATAAAAAATTATATTATTGCTTGTCCAGTTTTATTATGTCGTCATTTAATAGTATGTGTCATAATCATATCTAACGAGTAATTCTTGAGAGATTGAAACTATGAACAAGGATAATAATAATAATAATAATAATAATAACAATCAGAGAAAAACATAAATAATATTTTCACACAAAGTCAAGGGCACAATTCTACAACAAAAATATTCCAACAAATAAATACAAATGTGGGTAGGTAGGGTAGGTGTACAATGTAAATAAACATATACGAATACGACTACATTTTAATTAAAGTAAATCAGTAGGCATGAATACATGAATCATGTAGGCAAGATTTAAAAATTCTAAACATTAACACAATGTGATAAAATAATTTCAAATGAAAAATATTAGTAAAGAGAGGTGTGAGAATAAACATTTTAAAAATCTATTTCGAAACAAGAAATACAAAATAATAAAATGTAATAAAATATCAGAATGGGTTAGAGAAGTCATCAGTTTCTTCATTTTGTACAAATAAGGTGATAAACACTGAAATAAAAACAAAAATATATAAATAAGTTTGTTAAAAGGACAAAGGCAAATGGAAAATGGAAGGGGAAAAAAAATTTAACGAGGTTCATTTTAGATTTTTAATGACTTCATAAAAATGTCTGCCTTTTGTGTATTATTCTTTATTATAATAAAATCGTATAATATGTACATACATATGCATATGTATATACTAATTTATGCACACAAATAAATGTCCTTTTGTTACAAGACAATATTAGAAATAATTAGTAAAATGTACACAAAGTGATTTTATAAAGTTGCCAACTTAATAAAAATTAAAAAAAAAGTTTGTTAGGCAGGATTTTCACATCCCAATTTTATTTGATGAAAATATGTAATGCTACAATTCCCAAAGTTAGCATTAGAAGACAAACAACATGATTGAAAATAGAAATATACTAAACAGAATTTAGTTTAACGTCAAAAACTCAAAACTTCATTTTTTTTTACGATCGTCCTATAGTAGTAGCGCTTTCTCTGTTTTAAAGATACTTCGTATGTGTGAACATATGCTCAAGAGAGCACAAGAAGAGTCGCTGATTATATATGAAGGTTACCGAAATTCGTCCGGACTTCATGAATGTGAAATAATAGCCCTTTTAGTGTGTTTCCACATTCAAGAAAAACCATAGTTTATAACTTACAGAAATTCAAGGAAAATATAAATAACATTATTTTGAAAATTCTTGCTAACTCATTCAGCCTCTAAAATTATAGGATTCATAAATTATATAAATTGAACCGAGATAATGTTATCAAAAGTTGTTGTTAGCTACAGTAGTACATTTGTTCGACGGATGTGGTGTATTGGTTATATTATTTAACCACCAATCAGAAGGTCCCGGGTTCGAATAGTGCTAATAAAAAAATGAAATAAATTGTTTGAAGTATAATTAATTAGTTATATTAACCTAAATAAAATGAAAATGCACTATTATCTCTGAAGGGCTAGTTCCTAATAATAGTTGAAACTTCTTAATAATAGTTGAATCGAAAGTTAATTTCGTACATTAAGACAAAAGTTTCTTGTTTTTTGACGTAGAATCCGAATGTCGATTCAATTTCCGGTTTAAAAATCCATTTCCGATTCTTTCCGTATGTTGAAAATATTACCGGATTTAGTTAATAAAATTATATTTTTTTTAAATTTTAAAATAACGGCCTCTTTCCCTCTTAAAATGCAGATAAGCGTGCTCTGTGACACCCTGTACTATATATAGATATATATATATGTTCTTTAAAACATATATAAATTCGGTATTAGACTCGTTAGTTAGCAACAATAATTAGCAATTTACTTGGACCAAAAGTGAAGGATGGTGTCTCTATAGGGCTCTAGAATTTTTATTGAAACGTAAAATTTAAGGAAACATATTAGGTTGATATGTTTCTTAAAATTTGACTAAACTACAGTAGAGTTTTCTAAGCAGATGTATTGAAATTAGCTAAAACTGGGGAATTGATGTTATCATTAGTCGTAGATACGGGAATTACTGTCTATAGTAAAATTAAAACGACAACAAAAGCACAAACATTTTTTTATATCAAGTCGTTCTTGGTAGGCATAAAACGATCTCAGTAGAGAGTAAAACTATGTTAGGTTCCTGTATATTAATTGATAAATTAGGACTAGCTAGAGAAGGGGCTGAAATCGATGCCAGCTCAGTGAAAGAAAGCATTCATATACTCATAACAGAGGTTTATTGCAATATTGTGACGTCACCAGAGCACAGATGAACTCTAACTGGCATAAAATTAGGCCATACATGTAAAATTTCCAGGGAACTATTGGGTCGGATAAATGAAAAACTATAGGAAATTTCTTCAGATTAGTAGAAGGAAGCACGATAACTTGTATATTTTGCATGTAACTGTTCGATTAATAAAAACACAATGCAATTGAGACTTGTCAGTTCTGATAATGATTAAGTTCGTGTTGTACTGTATGGATTACTATTTGCCACACATGACCTTGTGTTCTGGCAGAGACGGTTTGCTAAGTAGCTGCCACCATATTTTAAACTAAACAAAACTAACTTTAATATTTCCATAAATCGGAGAAATTAAAAACTTTCTACTAGTATATAACCAATATAACTATACATATACAATTTAATATATAATTCGATTGAAAATCGTATGCATTCAGACAATTCTGAAAATAATTTGATAAAAAAAATCGTTGAAAAAATTTATATTTCAAAAAAATTCAAAAAAATTAAAATTTCCCAAATTTTAACATCTCTGTTCAGATAAGGTACAAAAAAGTAAAAATGTATCAAAAATTCTGGAAATATGTTTTTGTATTAATCAAATACGTTATTATGGCTGAAAATTAAACTAAGTAAGACTAATAATAGGAAAACCCATCTAGGAGCCAAAAACCTCCACCGCTTTGTAAAATGCTCCAAATGGTTCAACGAATACAGGCTTATGCGACGAAAACTTCCATGGTATCACAATGGACCCTAGTCACTGCTACCATTTACCTACCTGTCTAAGACTAATAATTTTATAAATGTTGTAACACTATGCAACAAGTATGCTCTATCCATAATGTTATCTCCTGGTTAATCTAGCTTTATCTTATATTTTTTTAAAATTCAACTTGGGATTTCTGTAAATTAAAAATTTACTCGGATATGTACATACAATTATCAAATACCACTGTATTTATTAAATTTTATACTAATAAATTATTTTTTTTTCATTTAATCGTAAACCACTGTTTTTGGTGTCCATTATAACATAAAAGTAGCCACCTACAATAATTATTCCTGGAAAATTCATTTTCGTAATTATCCAAGTGTAAGTGCAGTAATTTAAAGAATTATCCTAAATTGAATTAAACAGTGTCTCTTCTGGGTCCAATAATAACTTTTATTTTTATTTTTTTCTATAAAGGACATCTGGCTACCATTCCAAAACAATTCTTTTTACAAGCCTATAGATTTTTATTTTTGTGTTGAAAAGCTTGTTTAAAAATAAAAAAATAAAAATAATTAACAAAATACAAACGTAATAAAAACATTTTTTTGTTTGGTTTTTCTCATGTTTTTCACAATTTTTATAGTTATATACCAAAAAATTATTTCCAAATAAAAAACAAAAACAAAAAAATAAAAATAAAGATAAGGCAAAAATGTAACAATACATAACAAGGAATCACTCATTAAATCCTTTAGTAAACAGAAAAATGCTCTTAAATAAAAGCTTCACTTACCAAAACATATGTCATTAAAATAAAAAATAAAAAATAAGGAAATATAAAAAAAAAATTTTTATATAAGAGTTCCATAAACACAGAGAACAATGTAAACAAAAACAATAACAACAATATAAAAAACTTAAAATTTCAGATTATATAAAAACAAAACAAAGAAGAAAGAGAAACAAAATTAAAATTCTTTACAAAACTACAATAAAATAAAAGTATTACAAAATTCAAAATTACCGATTTTGGAAGAAAGCAAATAGGTAAAATACTTTTCACTTGGAAAGTTGATAATGGAATTAAATATTTTAACATCAATTCAATCATTGTTGTTTGAGAGGTAGGTTGGTATTTATAAGACAATTGATATTGGATAAATTTTAATTGGTTCTATGTTCTAGTGTTGTGTCAACGAAATTAAATAATTTATCACCAACTTTAAAGCTTCAAATTGAGAAATGGTAATAGCTTGCAATAATTGACTATGCGAGCAACATCTAACTGTAATTCCAGTAATTGCCGTCAATTGACAAACAAAAATTTCTAAAGAATTTGGTTAACACAAAAACTAGGACAGCATAATTTTATATTTTGTTTAGTTATTAATTTTATATATAATTATTCCAGTCGTGTAGATGTAAGTACATCTGCACTCTGTGTAAATGTAATAAAACTATAATGAAATGCAAATATCTTGAAAATAAATATAAATCTATAAAATTTTATCTATAATTTATTAATTTAGAATAAAATTTCTTAGGAATAGAAATTAGCAGTTATATGTACATACCCTACTTTTGGTAATGTCGTCTGCGCTGCAACTTTAAAAAAATCAACTGTCATCACGTCATTTCGGTTATGCAGTTGACGACAATTGACGATCGTCATGCTTTCGGTTATGTAAAATGGCAGTCAAATTTGAGCAAACAAAGCAGCAGTACTAGTTCTACAGGTTTTTAAATATGTAACTTCAATCTATTGTTTTTTCAATTTTTATTACATGTCTTTATACAAAACGGATTTAAAAAGAAATAAATACCAAAAATACACACAATAAATTATAATTCACAAATCAAAAATTTATGTTCGGTAATATCAAAGACGTCAAAAGTATGCATTTGTCGATTTGACAGTTGATCGGTCGCATCAAATGTTTATTGATTGATCGTCAATTCAGCATTACCGAAAGCAGGGATAATTTTTCCTATTTATCTAGTCTATATCATTAAATTTTAGGACTCAAACGTTTAAAATCTATCATTGGGGTTGATTGATTAATTGATTGAATAATTGCTTTATTTTCATTTGAGGTCCTTTTCCGTTTCGAATTGCATGACTTCTTGATCATTTCTATGACCATGTTCATTTATATGAGTAATAGTTGTGTACAGAATTGCAGTATAAAATTTTAAAAATAATGAACAAAATATGCCATTGCTGTGAACGTTAATAGCATACACAATAATTGACATACAAATTTAATCCACATTAAATTTTTTTGAGAGCTTTATTTGCTTGAGTTACTTTGCGAGGTGAGTAATTAACAACTATTTAACAACTTTGTGAATTAACTGTCGATGAATTGATAACAATTTCGACCATTGATGATGATATAAAATGCGTTCGAACATATAAAGCTACCTTATCAGATTGACAGGAAGCAATTTGTTTACATTAACGAAGTTATGTCGGATAATTTAATTTCCAAATGTTGAGTGCCACTTGAGATGCTTATTGAGACCTCTTCTTTTAAGCTTCTATATACCTCTATTTATCAGTTTGTTTATCGGAAACCAAAAGCAGACTATATGCTGATGATGTTCAATTGTATATTAGTAGAGCTAATATCAATAAATGTATAGCAAAAATTAATGATCATAATACAATTTTGTTTTGGTCTGCAAATAACGGCCTAAGATTAAATGCATCGAAACCACAAGCAATAATTAGATATTCGCGAGTTATAGATACATCAAATTTGCCTAAAATCAAAATGGATGACACACAGTTATTCAATATCTTGAGAAAGCTAAAAATCTAGGGGTGATCTTCAATAATACTTTAATTTGGCGGGATCACATTAATTATTACCCATATTCTGTTAGACCAATCTCATGAAATCGCGTGAAAATATCTCTGAAGAGATAGTTTTGTATTCTGTTAGAAAATTCATGCATTCACGGCAAATGTCAATACAGTCTCGTGAGTAATTTCTGTTAGACCTTTGACGAGACGCGATAGGCATTTTTTATCTCGTCAAAAATTGTAAACGATAGAGTATCTCGCCAAAGTATTTTGTGTTTTTTTGTCAAAAAATTGAATTAAATAAATAAATTGAATAGATGAAATAGTTAAGTAAGATTAATAAACAATTTTTTTTTTTTGCATTATTAATAAAATTGTGTTTTTGTTTTGAAAAAAAAATCCATCCTTACTATTACTGTTTTACTTTTATGTACTAAACTAAAAAATATTTAAAACATAAATATATTTATAATTATTTTTAATTTAAAAAACATTTTAAAACTAAACCCCACTAATATTTCCTAAAAATTTTATAAACCATATTTTGTTTATATACCAATAATTTTTGTGACAGTAAAAACTGATCAGTACTACCGACAAATAAAATGTTCTATTGCGCCGCTTACAGTGTCTAACAGAAAGGCATATTCAGCGAGAGGAGACGAGATCAATTTTTTCTTCTCGTCAACGATGGGTCTAAGAGAATATGGGTGTATATCTCCAACAAGGTCTACACTAAGTTACGGAAATTATGGAAGTTTTCTTTAAACGATTGGATTAAGAAAAAACTAGTACGTACAATCACTTAAAATACCACATTTTCTATATTGCGTGTCGTTTAATTCGGAATGAGTGTAGGAGAGTTAAATAATCTAAAAATTCTATTTAATGCATGTACACGTTTTGTAACGAATAAATGTAAGCACGAAATTGTTAGAGATGTGCCGAAAATAATACTCAGCTTAATAATTGATAGTTTTTTTTAAAGTTCCGTTACCTTTGCTTAATGTAAAAAATTATGCTAAATTTATTGCCGGAATACTTAAACCATAAGTTAGTATTTGATAGTCAACTCGTAATTTAAATTTAGTCATCTCACGTTACAAACATCGTATCACACATTTATTGCTATTTGTTCGACTTGCTACTATTTGGAATAATGGTGTCGAACTATATTCGTTGTTTCAGTTGGTACAAAAATTTTGTTGAGCTCTGCAGAGAATATTTTAAAAATCCGGCGTAAGGTAATGTAATCGATAATTAATTCAATTGAATTTTAATTTTCCTTATGTTTTATTTTTTATTTATAATTTTACTTTTAATTTTTTTAAATTTTTATTTTACTTTTATTTATTTATTTTTCTTTTTGATTTTGACTTTCTTTTAATTTTTAATAAATTTAATAAATTTTTCTGGTTTTTGTTTAGTTTACTAAGCTTAGATTGCCAAATTAATTTAATTACTAGTTATATGTATAATACATTTATCCGCCTCTATCATAATAGACTAAAATATGGCGGTGTACTATTAATTAAAATATAACACTTTATTTTTATTTATAAAGTACAGTTATTAATATATAAGTGCTGCTGGTTCAAGTTATTCGTCGTATCTTAAGTCTATTATGATACTAGTTTCATATTCTGAAATTTATTTTATTATAAAAACACATTTTTCTGAAGCCAGTCTAAATCGAGAATCATGTTCAAATTCCATTCGAATATTTACATTGTATAACAAATTTTTTGGTCTACCAGTTCTGACTATACATTTTACCATGATATTGCAATTTTTTAGATTATTTTAAGTTTTTCAAGAAAGACATAATAAAGTTTATAAAATTTTCTTTCACTTCTACAATATCTAATTTTTTCATTTTATACTCTTTTTGGTTAAATGTTAATGTAAGTACCCAAATACGGTGAAAGTTTTATTTCCACATAAAAATAGTTATAGTTTTGTAAAACATAATGTTGGTACTACTTAAAACATTGTTTAACCGATATTATAACTAAACTTAAATCATTCTTGTTAGGTGCTCTGTACTCAACAAACGTCTGTTAAAAGGATTTTGCATATTAAATAACAATAGTGTAAACAAGTGAAATAAAAGTAAATCCAATGAGTTAAAATTAATGAAATTATTAATTAATATACATATTAATATTGTCTATTATGATTTGTTGGTAATAAAATAATTAGTAAAACATTTATTTTGTTTTTTAGAATAGTTATTAAAACTTTTGCTGGTTATTTTTTAGATGTGTGCACTTCTAAGAGGTTTTAGTCAAAGTGTGAGAGAACTTGAAAGGGTGGCCTTATATAGTGGCACTTAGCAATCAATAGTGGAACACGCAATTGGGTGCATTTACCGGATCTAGTACTATGTGCAGCAATGAAGTACCACGTAGCACCACATGACCAACGCAGTGACTACTACTAAACATTGCACTATAAATAAACATTGGGTTGGGGTCGAAATGTTATTTTCTGAAAATCTTATTTCTGAAAATCTTATTTCTTAAAATCTTATTTGATCTTATTTTGTATTTTTTGTTTTTTTTTTTTAAATAGGAGCACATAATAACGCATACGGCACAGTCTTACTAAAAAAATGTTTTTAAAAAAATTATTTTATTTTTAAAGTCGGGGGCTGCCGCCCCCAAACCCCCGTTACTCATTTATTGGAACCCTGTTTTTGCCGGCTGCAAGTAAACGCATACAGCACAGTCTTAGTAAAAAAAGGTTTTTAAATAAATTATTTTATTTTTAAAGTCGGTGGCTGCCGCCCCCAAACCCCCGTTACTCATTTATTGGAGCCCGATTTTTACCGACTGTAAGTAAACGCATACGGCGCAGTCTTAGTAAAAAAAGGTTTTTAAACAAATTATTTTATTTTTAAAGTCGGTGGCTGCCGCCCAAACCCCCGTTAGTCATTTATTGGAGCCCGATTTTTACCGACTGTAAGTAAACGCATACGGCACAGTCTTAGTAAAAAAAGGTTTTTAAACAAAATGCTTTATTTTTAAGGTCGGTGGCTGCCGCCCCCAAACCCCCGTTACTCATTTATTGGAACCCTGTTTTTGCCGACTGCAAGTAAACACATACGGCACAGTCTTAGTAAAAAAAGGTTTTTAAAAAAATTATTTTATTTTTAAAGTCGGTGGCTGCCGCCCCAAACCCCCGTTACTCATTTATTGGAACCCTGTTTTTGCCGACTGCAAGTAAACACATACGGCACAGTCTTAGTTAAAAAAGGTTTTTAAAAAAATTATTTTATTTTTAAAATCGGTGGCTGCCGCCCCCAAACCTCTGCTGCTAATTTATTGAAACCCTGTTTTTGCCTGCGGAAGTAAACGCATACGAAACTCATGAAAGCATGTGATATTAAGTTTCGACCCCAAATCCTGGGACCCCGGACCTATTGTCTTCATTACATTTAAGGGCTGTTGTACCAAATTCATTTTGTGTATAAATTAAATTTCACAACAAAAAAAGATTAATATGGACGAGAAAAAAATTTTACAGGAAAAAATAAGATTTTCAAAAATAAGATTTCGTCACTAACGATAGACATTTGGTCTGCGTATATTTAAAAAAAAAATGACTTGGCAAACAAACATAAATAAAATTAAATTTAAATGGGTGGAACATGTTATCAAAGTGGTCAATTTGTATTTGGTCAAAAGTGGTCAAAGGTAATTGGGTAAAATTTTTAATGGCCATCCACAGGGTGATATGCCCTCCCAAGTGGGAAGATCAAGAGTAGGATAATTCGATAATATTGTAATTGATATTCAAACACTAGGTCTACCGTTCTAGAGAATATATAATGAATTACGGGTTATCTATAGAAGAAATGTCAAAGTTTTCGGTTGAACTGCAGTACTATGCAGCGGTGAAGATAGTTTCCGAAATTTCTTAATAATTTTATCATCATTAAGGTTAAGTCAATACTGAGCAGAAATACTCAAGATATTCTTTAATAATGAAAGCGGTTGCTTTTCAACTAGATGGTCTCTGTTTCAATTTCTGATGAAGGTACAAAATTTTCATTGGTTTTTCGAATAGGTAGCTTTTGGAATATAATACATGAAAAAATACATGTATTTAGTAATAGTTAGGCTTAGAATAGCATTTAAGAATATTTAGTTAAACTTTTAGAAACTTAATTATAAAATTAAAGCTTCTGCCAAAATAATCTAGAAACCCCACTCCAATTTAGTTGATTTTTTTTTATAAATAGATTATCCCATTCGTGATTATCTAATTCAAATACGTCGCTAAAATTGAGCTCATTAAATACTCTCATACGTTAAAATAAATAAATTAGTCGAAAGTATATAGATGTAAAAATTTACCTGGACTTAACCTCGCATTGCCATAAAACCATTTGGTGTCCTTTTATCAATATCTGAATCAATTAAATTTGAATTGAAACTCATATCAGAGTCATAATTGTCTATTAATGATTTTTTACCACGAACACCAACAAATTTTCCACGAAATTCATAAGGTTGTTTTTTACCACGGGTACCAAAAAATCCATTTGAGTTCTATAATTAAAAAATATAAAAAAATAAATAGTTAGATAAATTAATTATTACATTTTTAAAACTAAATCATTTTGTATTTTATAAAAATAACATTATTTCTCTTACAAATAATCGTTTTTCTCCTCTAACACCGAAATATGATGCCAATGGTGAACGTTTATCAATTTCATTCATTTGATTTAATTGTTTTGAAACATCTTTTTTGCCACGTACTCCAAAAAATGTATTACTATTTTTACGTTTATCTGCCTGTTCATATAAATCATTGTCACTGTTAATACTATTATATTTTTTGCCACGCATTCCCATAAATCCATTTGGTACACGTTTTATGAATTCTTCCAAATGAGGTACCAAACCGTATGGATAACGTCGTCCCCGAACACCAACAAATCCATTACGATTTGAACGTTTTTCAGCATCAGAATATTCTACACTACTACTATACAATTGATCACTTGGATGGAAATCATCATAGATTGAACTGTCTTCAAATAAATTTTCTAATTGTTCATAAAGTTCATCAAGATTTGAATCTTTCTTCCCACGAACACCTACAGTTCAAAAAATCTTTAATGTTAGATGAATTTAAACACAAAAACTAAAATATCAAATTTACCATAAAATCCTGATGTAGGTTTTTTTTTACCTCTCATTCCAACAAACCCATTTGGTGTACGTTTCGAATTTTGTAAACTATTAAACCAAGCTGCATTATGTTCAATAAACCCTGGCTCATAATCATCAGGATTAAAATTTCCATTATAAATATCAGAATATTCAAAATCTTTTTTACCACGACTACCAATAAATCCAGATGGCGGCGCTCTCTTAAAAAGTGAACGATCTGGAAGATTCCTTTAAAAAAATTTTCAATTAAATAAAAATGTTTAATCTATATTAATGCGAGTGTGTCAGTGTATCTTAATTTTATTTTTGATTTTACGAAATTGTTCTTTTCAAATATATATAAAAAAAGATGAAATGAAGTCGTTTCAAATAAAGATTCATAATTGAGTTTTTGTTCAGTTTTTCTAAATGAATTAAAATGCCTTAATAGTAGAGTAACATCGTTTAGAAGAAATAAATACAAACCAAAACTAAAGATAATTTTAAGTGATAAATTAAAAAAAAAAAAATTCACAATGAAAAATATCCCACACAAAAGTGTCAGTAGAAGAGTAAGTACGGATATAAAAAACTCTATTTTTAAATTGCAATTCAAAACCTTGAAAAGATTAAAAAAAACAATGAAATTTTATCCTCTTACCTTAAATACAATTCATGATTCCCATTAGAAATGTCATTTATTTCGTTTTCAATTAAATTTGTTGCCTCAGCAGGTAATGGTGATATTGTCGCAGCGCCCATTCCTGGTAAAGCTGCAATTTCTGTTTCATATCCTGTACTATCATGTTTACCATTTTTTGCCTGGTTTAAGAAAAACAAAAATAAATCAAAAATTTTTTTTACAAAGATAAATTGAAGAACGAAGAAATTGCTTTTAATTACATATTAGAGATTTTATAGTTCCGGAGCATGCTGTAATATTTAGTTTGAAATAAGTTTTAAAATTGAAATCATTGAACATTTTAGATTTTTTTATTTATAATTAGTCTAAAATATTATATATCTAACATTTTATTAGTCTGAATTAGTGCAAGAGAATGATGATATGGATAAAAATTAGTTTGAATTAAATGTATGGATAAAAAATTCTAATCCACAGAACAAAATTTCCGAATAATGTAGAATTTCAGGACAATCGACTGTGTGTGGCGCAGTAGGTAGAGCGCCAGTCTTTGAACTGAAAGGTATCATGTTCGATTCCGGACGAAGCAAAAAAAAATTGATTTACCCGTTGTCATTGGAATAAAATAAATGATAAAAAATAATTGAGAGTGTAACAGCTTAACTAAAATAGGAGCTATTCTGTTCAAGAAAAACTTCTTCTAAATTTTAACAAGAAATAGATGCGCATCATCGCAGGAATAATAACTGGCTACTACCTAAGTAAAAAAGTATCTGCATAAAATTGGACTTATCGATAACGACTTGTTCAGAATATGCCAAATAAAGGAAGAATTTATTGATTATCTATTCGTACTTTGTGAGTGCAATGGCCTCAATTGTAGTATTGGAAACACCGTTTATATAACAATACGACCAGTATACCACTGACGCACGCTCTGAGTACAATTACTAAATCAGGCATACTTAGGGACTCAGAAGATTAATTTTCATTAGTAAGGGTAATCAATCACAATTTGACAACGGGGATTTTAGATCAGATCCCTATTAGATTACATAAGTCTAATTCCAATGTATAATATTAATTTATATTTTAAGTAATAAAATATGTTTTCATATAATATTTAAAAAAAATTATTGTTCAAAAGTTTATTTCGTTAAACCACTTTCTGGACTTAGCTAACCGATACAATTAAATTAACATTCTTTTGAAAAATCTTATATTACAGAATATCCTCTATGACTGGTGAAGTTTTAATTAAGTTTGTATTGCCTCACGTAAAGACAAGTTATATTTAATCACATTTCCAATTAGTTCATTTAACAAGTTTTAATCAAATACTCAATTGTGTAAAAACTTGCAGTGCCGTACTTAATATGAGCACCAAAATGTCATTCTACCTAAGTTACTGTCAAGAACTGACATGAACTGTCTGACATGAAAGTTGTGCATCTTCTGCGAAGCTATTGAAGATGCTTCAGTTCATC
The DNA here is from genome assembly GCA_963942445.1 of Argyra leucocephala. Taxonomy (NCBI): domain Eukaryota; kingdom Metazoa; phylum Arthropoda; class Insecta; order Diptera; family Dolichopodidae; genus Argyra; species Argyra leucocephala. The sequence continues at coordinate 141,899,079 of OZ012677.1, forward strand.
AAAATAATTAATGAAAAAATGTTTTATAAACAAATGCGAAATTTTTGGACAATTAACGTTTTTTAACAAAAATCGAGTTTTTTTATTACTCAAAAACGGCAAGTCTGATACCGAACAAATAAAACAGTTATGTGGGTAATTCAATTTTAAAAAAAAAATTCTGGAGAATGCATTGCTCCAACTAGATCTTTTATTAAATATTATTTTTAAACCTACTTAAGCCGCAAAAGGAAGTTTCTTTGCCCTTGATTTCAAGAACAGAGTTGGGATATTTTAAGTCGGTAGAGTGTTTAGGTATACACTTTGATTGACGCCTGACTTCGAAAAATTACATTATCAACAAAAACAACCAGTTCAGTACAGAGTTCAATCAATTTTGCTGGCTACTTATAGGACCCTTCTCCAAACTGATCAATTTTTATTTTGCAAATATCGATGTTTCGGAAGCAATTTACATTTCATTATCAAAAAAAAAAAAGAATGTCTTTGGAGGAGTGTAAATTTGTAGTATATAACACCAATATGAAGATGGGAACTTTAGGGAACATCTAATAACTCTAACATTGTGAAATAATTAAATTTTTCCATGCATCAAATTTCTATGATCTATCGTCAATGTTTCTCGATACGTGTGCAATAATTCATCCAAATTTATTTGCGGCTCAAACGGAACATCACACGTACCAGGTCTACTTGAGAAATAATCATATTATTAATAACCAGGTTTACTCTATAAATATATAAATTGAATTAAGGTCAAGGGTCTGTTGATTCTTAGATACAATATTGGACAATATTGCACTTAACATCTTTGTTCATCCGATATCGTTTTTGAAGCTAGACCCGAAGGTACAAGACATCAAGACACACCAATCCTTTGCTGAGAAGATGAAATATCGGCAGACATTTTAATCAATTTCGTATCTTCAACAGCAAAGAAGCCGCCCGTGACTGTTAAAAATGTAGTACGCTGATGAGTCGAACCCAGGACTTACAGGATGTATTGAACACCGTAAATAAGTACGTAAATAATTTTTGTTCATAGTTAAGATAGCGTGTACAAACAAAAAATAGTATTTGTAAATGAAAATAAACAAATAATAAATTATTTATTAAAATAAATAAACCGTTAGCGTAATTTTATAGTTTGGTTTTTTAATTTGACATTACTAAAAATTTCAAACATTTTAATTAAATTTATTTATAGGTTTTTAAAAAAATGTTTTTTAGGCTGCATGCTCTGTAAACAAACAAATTAAATATTTCTATTTCTAAATTATAATTTAATTATAAAAATTAAAGTAAAAAATTCTTATAAATATAAGGTATTTAGGTCTAGATAAAGCAAAATAAACTTTTTCATAGAGCTACATTCTGAAAAAAAAATGATCTCAAGTGGGGGTGCATATTTTATATGCAGGTCCACTGACGTAAAAATAATAATAGAATAAATAATTAAATAATTCTTTGAATTTCAAAAATAGAAAATAATTTTCTAAAAAACATAATATAAAAAATTCGGATAACTTTCAACTTACTATAAATCCAATATTTCTAGTTGCTGCTATTTCTTCTATCACAAATGTGACCGCACACAATGATATTATAAAGAGGATATTATTATTTGCCATTTAATTAATCGTCTTAGACTTGTAGTTGTTTTTTCTAGAAGAAAGGACATAATGAATTAAAAAGAATGAAATCATTAAAAATAAATGAAAATAAAAAAATAAAAACAATAATAAAAAAAAAAAAATTTTTTTTGTGAAAATTTATTTACGAAAGAAAAGGAAAACTAAAAACTTTTAAAGTTGCTACTAAATTCACATCACCATAAAAATAAAAATTATTTAAGAATTTTTATTTTATATTTATTTTTTTGAATTATTCATTAAAATTCATAAAAAAAAATGTTTACTGTAAATGTGTACATAACCTAAGGATAAATTTAAGTTTGACTTTTTTGAAATCTAATATGAAAATAGTTAAAGAAAAATAATACAAGATTGTACACTAGGTAGCTTACCTATAATAAAGAAAACACAATTGACATTTAAAAATATCAAAAATACAATAGTATTAAAAATGAGAGGACAAAATTAATTTAAGAAAATATAATAGAAAAAAGATTTTTTTAATAAAATTCATAAAAAAATTAATTTTGATTTTTTTTTACCTATTTATTTAGTCTACCGGTTCATTAAGGTTAATTTAAATAGGTTTTATTTACTGCGACGACAATTTATTGTTGAAATTACTGCTTTTATTAAATCTGTAAAATAAATAATAAACAATAAAAAAAATTATTAATTTGTTGGAAAGGGAAATTTTAAAAAATAAATTAAAAATTTTGCTCTCTAAAACAATAAAATTTAATAAATTGCAAATCTGTTAAAGAATTTTCCAATTCCTATTGAAAATCAAAGTTTTTTTTTTAAGTAAATGCTGCCTACTATGCAAATTTCTTTTATGTTATTTATTATGTTTATCAATTTTAATTAAATTTCATTTACTTATGTGCTAAATTTAGTTATTTTTGTTGAAAAGTTACATTCAAGTTTAAATAGGAATTAACAATGACAGATCAGGGACAATTTTTGTTACTAGAGTGTACATTGTACTTTTCAAACTTATAAAGTTATAAGTAATATCGATTCATGAACTTCGAATTCAATGTAATGATATTTTTATAATATTATAATGATATTGCTCATCAAGTTACATTACAACTCAAAAACCAACAACAATGTAAAGTGAATATGTATCATCTCTCATCATAATGCATTAACATTATTTTCTCACTACATATTACTTCTACCCCTAAACTACTTCCAGAATGCATTAAAAAAAATTGATTGATTATATCAATTCTCATTCTTTCTCATTTCTAATTCTTTCATAATGAACTGGTTTTTCATTATTATTGTTGTTGTTATAAAAGGCTTCAGACAAAAAAAAATAAGTGTAGTTCAGATATTCTGACATCAGAAAACTTATTGAATGAATCTTAAAATCCTGTCTGATTTTTTGACTTTCTTTTGACTGTCACTATTTAAGTAGCTTGCAAAGGTATGAAGTTTAAGTAAAGTTGCAGATATTATTTAGTTTTGTTTTATATAGTTAGAAAGTGAGACAAAAACTTTTCTCAATTTCAATTCAATAGTTAAATGATTTAGGATATGTATATGTAGTTATGACTTATTGTATTGTTATAACTTATGGTTGAACGATTCAAGATCAGCGCGATGATATGGAATAACGTTTATGGAAATACTATCTAGGTAAGTAATTGGAAATGACTGTTCCAGTTCCTTCTGTAAAACCAATTATAGTAGTTAATTGTCTAGCACATTCCTTGTTGTTGGGTGTTTTAGAAGATTCTCTCCCAAGGTGGTTAGTATTAGAGTTACCTTGGGCAATGGAAGAAGTCAATTTGATCACCAATTTTGTTTTACGTAAGAATTTCTATAGCTAGATAGGCAGAAGTGATGATTCCAGCGGCTTTTGGAAAAACAATTAACATGTATTTTTTCGATGCTACCCACGAGTAACCTATTTGTTACTCACCCAAGGAATGTAGTCTGTCTGAGAAATGCAGTCGGATCAGTCAACTTTGCTTTCCGAAATAATTTTTATATTGTGAGAAAAGGTCTCACCTAAAGTTAGGAATTTGCATCTATATAACGTTCTTAATAACTGCAAAGGAAATATTAAAGAGTTTCAGTTTTGCCTCCATAATCGCAGCTGCGACAATAGGAGTTGATATAGCTTGGCATGTAGCCTAACTTGGCGCTTTCTATCCGAGGGTGATTCGTACTGATCGTTTTCACACTCTTGATACATTAGCTTGGGACCTGATTCGAAGTTGTCTCTTGGGATATGATTTTAAGTTGTTTGGTTTTGTTGGTACTTTTGTTGACTCTCGAGTTATACTTTTCTAGAGAATATACAGGTAGATAATGATCTTTCGTTTGGTTTCGCCAGATAATACAAATTAATTCCTTCCTTTAATTAGCGCCTTCCATCAAGTAGTAGACGTCCTCATAAAAGGGACTGTTGCGGTTTCAACCAAGCTTGGCTAAGTCAACAGCCCCCTTGTTTTATCTTCCTGTAACCAAAGAAACATAGTAGAGAGACTCAAAACCGGCTTTCTACACATTCAAATTCGTTTTGCTAAGTTTATAATAGTTGCACCGTGCTAATGTTTATATTTTATAAACAAATAAAATATTTCTTTTTTTAATTTGTAGTTGTTTATTAGTTTTAGGTTACATTGAAGTTTATTGTATAGACTAATATTGCAATATGCATTGTTATTGCAGTTTCATAATGTGTAGTTTTCTAGAATTAACATGAATGAGATATCCTTGATGGTTGACTCATTGTATTGACTTGGTGGTGATCTCTTCGTTTGTTTAAACAGTGGTTCTGTGTATTCCAAATGATTGAACATCAAGAATATGGAGAGTAATTATAAATTTAGGGGTACAACGGGCCGCAAGGCCTATGTGCGTAGGGGATAAGACAGTTGGAGGATGATTCTTATCTCCACCCTATAAACCAACCAAGTTATAAATTTATGAAGTTTTTAATTCGTAAGATTTGTTGTTCTCGATAAATAAATTCAGTTCCTTCTATCCTATTATAAATATATAAGTTTTTTAAAGCTTTATTTTGAATAACCAATAATACGTTTATTGATTTTTTTGAATTTGAACACAGCTCAAATGGCTATGACAAAGAGCACAATAGACATCTTTTTTGATAACATTTGCTTAAAGATAACAAATCTTAGTAAATAATCTAACAATCGTGGACAATTTTTTACAAAGAAAACTTATATGGCTACTTCATTTCAGTTGAGAGTCTATAAAAACACCCAAATATTTAAATTCTGTTACCTGTTCTAACTTTTTCCCAAATATATAAATTTCTATAGTATTGGTGCCGATTGACTAATTATCATGTTTTTGGTTTTGTCGATATTGATTATTAATTTTTGAATGCTAATACAAACTTCTATCTATCTTATTAATTTCATCATTCATTCTGTTTTCCAGTTCACTGTAACAGTTAGTTTGCAAAACGAAGCACATGTCGTCCGCCAACAAGAAGATTTTTGAATTTATTTTAATTTGCTGAATAGCTTGAATATAAATTTAATAATAGTGCAAAATCTGTAAGGGCTTGATCCCAGTAGATTTGTAAATGAATAAATAAAAAGTTATGTAAAATAGTCAGACATTTACGGTATTAATATGAAAACTATTAAATTGTACATTCAACAATCATTTCATTACTGTCGTTTCTATAAATATTTATTTATTCAACATTTAAAATTATTGCCCTCAAATGAGTTATGAATTTCCTGACAATCTTATAAATTTTTATTATTTTTACTCTATGGCTTTTATGGAAATTTATGTTCAAAGTAGAAAAAATACGTATTGTCTCTTTTTTAATACATCAGAAAATAAGATGAAGTGTTATGACTTCATTAAGATCTATTTTATCCCTTTAGGTTATACGATAATGAAATTCTTTTCTTTATTATATATGTATATATATATATATCTATGTATAGTAGGTACTAGATTTAGTTAATTTTCTCCTTTACATATTTTTCTTTTTTTTTTCATAAAATTATTCTTATTTTTATAGTTTATATTTTAATTTATTTTTCTTCTTGTTTTTGTTGTTTTAATAGTTACAAAAACTTTAAAAGTAAATTTTCTTTTATTTTTTGTTTTTGAAAAACTAAACTACAAAAACAAAAATTTCTCTAAAGTATTTTTTCATAGTATAAATTATTCAGATATGAAATATAAGGTTTAAAGTAGTCGAAGGGTTAATTTAATAACAACTTGTTAAGGATTATGGATATTCCTTTTGAAAGGAAGAGGACTGATGACTTGAAACATGAGTAAATTTCGTTTTTTTATTAAATTTCTGACAAGAAAACAACATTTTTGTACTTAAAATGTGAAATTATCAAAATTAAATGTACAAAGTGCAGTAATAAATGTTTGGCGTGTTACTTTAGAAATTAGGTAATATTTTTTCAAATTTTATCTAATTAATTATGTAATGTTCAGTTCTTTCTAACAATATTTTTTTTTCTAAGAAGACTAGTTTTGTTTATAGTTGTTATATTTTACATTTAATAATAATTTTCAAAACTAAATTGAATAAATAATATACGAGTTTTGATGACGACTTGCAAGTTTTCATATTCGTAAAAATAAATTAAATATTCTTAGAGAATTGGTTTGGCAATTCTGTTATATAATTTTTTTTTAAATTAAAGAAATTTTATAAGCTAAGAAAATGATAAAATAAATTCAATTGTGGTATTGCTATGATTGCAGAATGTTTATGCCAGTAAATAATCCGATATTAAACTCAATTTAACCTATGTTTAGAAAATTTTAAATTTTCTTAACCCGAATGTCACTAAGACAAAATTGACAGTATTAAAGTTTTTCTATGTATTTTTATCGCTGGATCAAATAGATTGCTTTTAGCCTTCTCAAGTGATTGATGATAAATTTCAAATTCAATATAATCAAATTAATGTAATTTGTAATTTTTGAAAACACTCCAGAAAATAAATCTACCCCCCTATTCTGGATAAGAGATACCTCTTAACTTTTAAAGTAAAGATAAGAGATTTTTCGTATTCTACATAAAAGAAAAATGGAGAGTTTTTGCTTTTAAAAGTTAACAGATCTCCAAAACGTCAAATAACAACTAGAAGTTGTCATATTATCAAATCAAACAATATTTGATTTGATTCAAATTGAAATAAATAAAAAATAAATATTACAATTACAACTCAGCGCTGTAGTTAAATTTTTTTATTATAGACGACCTTATAAAAAAGTTTAAAAATTATTTATCTTGTTTATCTTTGGATAAAATGGATAAAATTTTATTCCATAGAAAAAAATATATACTTTAAAATTTTACTACAACACGATCCTATTGTTTAAATTTTACACAAGCCTTGTAACCTACAATTTTATTAAAACTTAAAATACACGCCACGTCAAAAAACACAAAACAAAATGGCACTTATTAATTTTTAAAACTGTTTGAATCTACTTTATTTAAATTTTTTTAAGTTATAATTTTAACTTTTAATAATTAATGTAATATTATAATCAAAACTTTTTGGTGGAGAAAATTTGAGTTGAATGGTTTCAGTTGATTTAGCCAATTCAATACCACTAGCCAAGATTAGAACTCCTGACACTAAAACAGCATTATATCTTGATTTTTTTCTTTTATAATCTTCTTGCCAATCACCTTGTGGGACCAATCACCTGTGGGTAAATCATTCATAATTGAGTGCCTATAATGCCCTTGATGATACAAAGCTCTGGACATAACACCAACATTACGTGTCAAGATTGATACTTTGCTCAACATATTGTATTTAATTTTTTCTTACTAGAATCTTTTTTTAGTTGACAAATTTTATAATTTTCTGTTAAATTCAAACCAAACCAAAACAAGAAATGCGAATCAAAACTCAACAGATTTTTAAAAGCACCTCCATGAGGTACCCTTAAGTTTAAAGCAATTTTGTTTCTTAACCGCTTAAGTAGAATACAAAAGTCTACACAAAAGTTAACAGACCAACTGATTTTTGACATCTTTTAACGTCTAATCTTGAATACGAAAATATCTTACTTCTCTTAAGTAGCACTGAAGAGATAAGAGACTCTCAAATTGTATGTAGAATATACTTGCTAAGTTATCCAACACCTTACATCATCAATATTTCAAAAAATAGGTTTTACAAAATAAATTGATATTTAAAAAAATTGGTTAAAACATGATTTTTAGATTTATTTTATTTTGAAATTGGGAGTGCGATATTTATTTTCGAAAATTTTATGACAAAGCTTTAAAAAAATGAATAAATGAATGAAATTTGAATTAATAATTTGGAAAAGAAATTATGTTTTTACTTGTACAAAAAAGTTATCGGATATAACGAAACCCGATATTGTGACCGATCCTGGTATTCCTGTTTTCCTATTGATGAAACCTATTATGATACTTTTGCTGGATTTAATATTAAGTTTATTTTCTTGTACCAGATTGTAGTAATTCTATGATTAGTGTTCTATAGCAGTTCCGATATTTTACTATGAAATTTTCCGCAGATGGAAAGGCATATATCATCAGCATAGCCTCTTGTCAAGTAATCAATGAAGATTCACAGTAGCTTATCCGCACACGATACGATTCGTTTGTATTTATTTATAGATTATTGAATATGATTTTTTCCCAACTATGAGCTAGCTTTAAATTTGAGTCGAGCGTGACTTGAGTTTAACTCAAATATGTTTAAATTCAAAGATTTTGTTTTTTAAATTCTCTTATAAACAATGAGAAATTAATTTAAAAGCTCAACTCCTTCTTTACTCAAATTTTGAGCTAGCTCATAGTTGAGCTGTGCACTAAATTCAATCTGCAAGCACACTCAAAATGTGAGTTAACTTGAGCTCAAGGTAGCTTGGAATATACAAAATTTCAACTAACAAAACTTATGAGCATAGAGTTGAGTAGAAATTTTAGCTTTTGTAAAACAACCCTGCTGTTTTAATTTTTTTTTTTAAGTTTTAAAAAATGATTAACGGCAAAAATGATAACTATAATTTTTCTTTCATCTTTGTTTGTTGCTGTAGATTTGTTAAGTCTATAAACCAGAGAGTAGAAGAGTAATTAGAAATATTTTTTTCAGTTCTGATGTTATTTAAATATTTTTAATTAATTCAAAGCTCTTGTGATCGTCACTCTTGAGTCTGTTTTGGCGATTATTACAATGGTTGTATTTTATATTATTAGGGGATTTTTTTCAGTTGTTTTATTTTTAGATTGTTGAATTTTCTTAACATACCCTTGACTTAAAATTACTGCATTATGAAAGGCTTTTTTATACGAAGGTCTTGCATAGACGCATTCTTTTCAAATATTTTTGTGCTTTCCCGTTTGTTTGTAAAAAAATGTAAATTTACTTGTATTCCCTCATCTCAGGAGTTCATGGAACTCTGTTTTCGTCTGCTAGTTTATTTTTATAATACTTTTTGTATTATGGCTATTACCAAGTTTTAAAAATAAGAAAAAACGAAGCTTTCATACCTAACTATCTGATGATATATCATAAAATAGCACCACTAGAACCTAGCCATATGTCCATTATTTTAGTGTATTGCAATATCGAAACCCCGATAGTATAGGTTTCTGCTATAAAGATATTGGAATGTGAACCAGCACTGAAATTAAGCCTTGGTTGTTAAAGGCCTAATGAATGAAACAATTCTGAGCCTCTTTGGGAATTTTTATGTTTTTTATCACAATTTTATCGATTGCATCGAAGTGCTTATTTATTTATTTATTTATTTCGAGCTTAATTCAAGCAAGTTACAATAAATCATACCTTAATTAAATTTATAAACTAAAAATTAAACATTCAAAAAAGAATTAATAAAAAAGAAAATAACAAAATATTTATATTATAACAAAATTAAAAAAGAAAACAAAATCTTATATTTAACAATAATTAAAAAATAAAAATGAAAAAACTTCAATTAAGAAGACAAGTCAAAGATTCATCAAAAAATCAGTTACACAAATACAGATTATTTTTTAATTATTGTTTAGTTAGGGAAAAGTTAATATGGGGTTTGTATGCATTACAAAGAGACATCATCCTATTAATTGGTTCATATTTACCATAATTAGTCCGATGGTACTGCAAATTAAACATATTAGCAGTTCTTAGTCTGGAATAAGAACAATAATTAAGTTTAGCAAACAATTGGGGAGACGAAATGTTGCCTTTACTTAACTCAATTAGAAATACAATGTCAGCAACTTTACGCCGTTTTTCAAGGGTATTAAGATGAATTAAATTTAGTCGATGTTCATAAGGAGGTAATCTTAAAGGATCTTCCCAAGGAAGAAAACGTAAAGCATATCAGAGATATAAAACATAATTTTGTATTCGCTTCCTCGCTGTATTTTGATTATTTTATTTTAAAATTACTGGAAAGGGTGGATATTATGTGTTGAAGAAATGTACGTGAATTTAATAGGTAAACACATTTATATAGAGTTATAAAAGAAAATTGAATATGAAATCGGGTCACAGATCAAAAAGTTAGCCTAATGCATTATATAAAGATAGCTTTTAACGTTGTGCTAACAACAACTACTGTCAGTTCGATATTTTATTTTTCGATTCTTAATTTGTTAGGATACTTACCCAGATCTAAAAACCCATACAAAATTGTGCTACCATAGGAAACGAACCTGAGAGCTGTCGGTTAAAAGCAGGCCAATTACAGTTCTACCTACTACACCTACCTGCGTTTTATTAATCAACAAACCTTCAGTAATCATTCATTAAAGTAATATTTTGGTTTAAAATACAGAAATTGACATAGATACATACTCTCTCAAATTTCCTAGTAATTTGTATAATTTCTTAAGGGAATTTTATAAGCTTAATAGAGAAATTCTTTACAAAATCATAAAATTTTAAATTTAAAGAAAAAATTTAAAGAAATTTTTAACGTAAGTTTTGAAAGCTTACATTTTTATGTGTAAAATACAAAAGAATATTTAAATATGTACGTGTGTACATAATAAACATTTATGTATGTAACTATGTATATATTATACGTTGGTTAATGTAACAAATTTTAATTTTTGGCCATTAAGATAACAAACAACATTAAAGGCAATGAGAGAAGGTTTTAAATTCACTATAATTCAAAAAGAAAAACTGAATTTTCTTTTTTATATTTACAACGGTATAAGAGAAGGATTTTGAAATAGGAACAAATGTTGGACAAATAATCATAAGGCATGGTTAAAATGGTTATCAAAATGTACACTGAAACAAGGTTTAAAGTCCTCTATAGTAATCAGAGTATTAAATTTTATTTAACCCTTTCACTAACTATGTTCATTAAAAGAGAACACGGCTTGAATGAAGATTCCACATAGTATTTTATTTATTTTCGTTCCATATAGTAGAAATATAATAACTTTTTTTGTATTGCATCATAGGTCGATAGTAACAGTTTTTCGGTAGTGAAAGAGATAAACGTTCATGTTTCTACTAGATCTTCCAGCAAAAACTCTTTATTATCTAAATATGTCGATCTTAATAAACAAACCATTCATTTTTGTTTTTTTTTTGTTTTTACACACATGCCAAGGATTAAGAAATAATTTATTTTTACAAACTTATTGTAAAAGAGAGATAGGATTTGGGGGATTTGGAAGATAAGTGAAAGACGAATCTGAACAGATTGGTTTTGAAAAGTTGCAAAAGAACATTTCTACCTGAGAGAGATGGAAACAACAAAAGAAAAAAAACTAGAACTGGATCTGAAATACAAACATTTTAATTGGATAATTGGGTGGACATTTACGCTTTCGATAAATAACAAAGTTTTGATCTACAATCAGATATTAAAGCCACTTTCGGCATATATTATTCAAATATGGGGTTATGCTAAACAAGTGCATATTCAAACTATCCAAAGAAAGTATTGCGAAACATTGTTAATGCCCCTTGTTTTGTTCGCAGTTGCTGATATTCATAGAGATCTGAGAGTCCCTTCCATAAAAGATGAAATAAAAAATTGGCTGTACGCTATAAAAATTGTCTTTCTAAATATGTCAATGTCAAAGTTTCACGTTTAGCTAACAGTCAAAATTTTGTTAGAAGACTTGAACGGACGGAACTGTTCGAACTGTGTTAGGATAACATTTTTTTATCTCTCAATCCTAATCCTAATGGTATTTTGTTTGATCAAAAATATCTGAAGTAATAAAGTCAAAATTGTACTCATGGTTAGTTTAAAATACTAGTTTTAATTTTAACAAAATGATAGGAGTTTTTAGTGCGTCAAAGTCTACACGGTCTTTCGTTCTCCACATGAATTTAGAAAGATAAACTAAGGCTTTTTTAATGATTTTCTTCTATCTGAAAAGAAAAAAAATCTTTGGAGAAGAAATACAGTGGATTGAAACATATGTTCCACATTTTAGCTCTTCTATCAATAAATTAATTTTCGAAACAAATGAGCACTTGAAGCGTCTCTAATATTGCGCTGGAATCGTTTAAAGAAATACATTGTTGATTTTAGTTCAATAGAACAAATGTAATTTACAATTAAATATTAAGAGAGAGTTGCAATATTTCTACGTATGTTAAGAGGAGTTAAGGTTAACAGGACAGTAGGGTCCCAATTAGAAGTAAAGCTTGATTTTGGATCTTATCGAGGTAACCTAGTGAAATTTGGGTAGCCCATATCAATTCGTAACATACTATTGAAGCACAAAATTATAGGTTTTCCATCACATATCCTTAATTGGCTTTGAATTTTACCCATCTTTTCGCTGTTTTGTTTACTTTTTAACTTTTTAACTTTGCAGATTACTCAAAGCTTTTTGCTCTATATCTTCCTCATCGGATTGTTTAAACTTGCAAAATTATATAAACAATTTTGCTCCTTGGTGTTCAAAAAACGGAATTGAATTGAAAACTTCTAATTGACAAGTCATTACCTTCTCAAGGGAATTTCTGATCGGACATTTTGCTGCAACTACCAACTAACTGGCTGCTCGCTTTCAAGAGTCAATTCTACTATAGACCTCGGGCTTGCACTTGACTCTAAACTGAGCTTTAAGTTACATTTATCATAAAATAGTGAGCAAAGCCAATTTTTCTTTAGGTTTCATTCGCAACGATGGTCTAAAGAATTTTCAGATCCCTACCTCACAAAACATTTTTATGTTACATATGTAAAACACTCCTGAATATGCCAGTCAAGTATGTTTCTCCCATTACTTGACTGCCGTTAATCGAATTGAATAGGTTTATCCAAAATTTTTATGTTTCACTTTAAGTAATTGTTCGCGGAATAATCCATTGTGACTTCGACCTTATTCCCACTGTCTTAAACTCATAAACTTACAGTCATTGCCTGATTGTCGAGTAATTGCAGATATTTTTTTTATTCACCAGAACCTTTCGGGAAAGACTTTAGCCCCTGAAATCTCAAATTATTTGGTTGAAAGACCCAGTCGATATAATCTGGTAATTGGAACAATTCGACGTTCCAATCACTACAATGCAAATTTGATGATACACAAATTAGAAACTGATCTAACTGATATCAAACAAGCGTCGGACAACACCTTATGAAGGACAATAATTTTAATGAAAGAAAGTAAGATAAAAACGAACAATAAATTTATATTTTTCTTTAACTTAAAACTAGGGCTAATATTTTAAAGTTAAAAGAAGAAAATATAATATTATAAACGTACTGGCAAATATTTCTATAAAATTCTTCTTCAAATTCTTAATAGAGATTTCATATCTTAAAAACAGAAATATTTAGTTCTCGCGAACGTTGTTTTCTTTTTATAAATCTTTAGGGAGTATAGTGTTACTTCAATAATTCATTTTAATATCAAATATATATGTGTGTACCGTATATGTTTCAGAATATGAAGAAATTTCAACACTTAATCATAATTTTCATTTAATTTAAAAAAAAAAATACACCTTGGTTTTACCCTCGTATACACAAGCATATGGAAATTATTGCTCAATCTGATGAGATGTGAAAAATTTAAAAGACTAAATCACGTTTATATATCTATAATCTATGATCTACGTATATGTATATAATATACTCATAAAATGAAATTTGTTATATTTTATGGTTGTACTAAGGTAAATAAGATTACAAGAATATAATTAAGAAATTATGAATTTTTACATTGCTTAAGACTTACATATATGGAACTTGAAATTGATTTGTTTTGTTTTTTACGATTCTGTTCTTTAATTTAAAAACTTGACTTTTGTTTTATATTTGTTTTCTTTTAAGTTATGTTTTTGAAAATACTAAGTATTGTCATTAATAACTGATTTCATTATTTGTAAAATGTCAAAGATTTACAATCTAATGGGTTCTTTGAATAATTGAAAAATGTTTATTTAATTGAGTTGAGTGATTTGAAATTTTGATTTTGCTTTTTTTTGTTGCTAGTAGATACTATCCATAGGTACTATCTTATAAAATCAGTATTACTACTATTTAAGTATTTAAATTGTGCATATTTAATGCTATTTTTTATATATATATTTCCAAGTATATGGGATGAACACTGACTGCTTTTACACAGAGATTTGACATACACAATTACATACAATTGTTTTTTCGTTCGAATTTTAGTGATATATCTACAAATTTAAATATTGTGAAAAATCCGCTTCTCAGCTTCAAGTTAATTTCTTGTTTAGTTAGTTTGTTGGTTAATTTAAAAGAAGTTGCTAGTCACAGTAACCCTTCGCCGCAAAGACCATGTGTTGTACCAAGTATACATATATTTTTGTTTTTGTTTTTTCACCTTCCTGTAGTAGTTACTACAGTGATTATATTTTTTTTATCTTTTTATAATTTTAATCATTAAATTAAATTTAATTAATAAATTGATCATTTTAAATTTTTTCTGTTCTTATTGTGGATCAAACAATTATTTGATAAATAAATTAGCAATACTTACTATATTAGACTCTATTCCACTAAAGTTTGTAAACAAATGAAAGACAACAAAAAATAAACCTTTGTGTGTTATATGTACCTTTCGATACATATAACACACATTTTGGATTCAGATAACCATAAACAAAATAGGAACAGCTAAGTAAGTGTGCTACTACACGGTTACTAAACAAATTAGAAACGGAAAAAAAATGATTTTAACATCTCACATTTCTTACACATTTCGGTTATATTTTGGTCACAAAGTCTAAAATGTGTGGTATCCGTTTAAACACATTAAAGGGACACGGGAAATCATCTTTTTAATTACAAAACAAGAAAGTAACTTTTAAGGCAAAAAAAAGAAGAGCATTTTGAAAACAATAGAATTTTAAAACAATAATGTTACCATTCAAGTGTTTCTAATTTGTTTCTTAACCGTTTTGTAATAGTCACCGAAAAGGTATAGAAGTTACCAAAACGTTACGAAATTTAGTAACATTTTGCCGCTTGGGATAGGTGTGGCAAATATGAGGATATCTTTAAAACCTATACCTTTAAGATTGCTTTCAGATTATTAAACATATATACTCTCTCAACAACCTGAGTCTAGTTTTTGCCAGATTATATGCTTTTCTGAATGTCAAGACTATCGCAGATTAAATATTAACACTTATTAACAAGACTAAGTCGCATTGTTAGGCAAACAATGACCTGTCAATGGTAACCGGATAAAACAGAACGATGAAAAAACAGAACAATGAAAAAACAGAACAGTGAAAAAACAGAACAGATAGTTGAAATGAAATTATATTGATGGCTTGATTTAAATTTGGTCAACCGTTAAAAGCACTAACCTTAAGAATATATTAATATTAAGGAATTTTCAAAGACACAGAAATGAAATGAAGTTTTACTGTATCAACGATTTGAATACACCAAGTACAGAGAAAACGCAAATGGAGTAATTACATGGAGATGCAGAGTATATTTTAGTACTAAGTGCAAGGCATTCTTGAAGATGCACAAAGAAATTATAATTGGACTTTAAAAATAATACATTTTTTAATAGTTTTTACAAAAACGGGGCCGTATGCGTTTACTGGCCGTCGTCAAAAACAGGGTTCCAATAAATGAGTAGCGGGGGTTTGGGAGCAGCAGCCCCCGACTTTAAAAATAAAATAGTTTTTTTAAACACATTTTTTTACTAAGACTGTGCCGTATGCGTTTACTTGCCGTCGGCAAAAACATATATATTACCGTTATACCGTTATACCAGTTAGATTTTACTAGTTTTCTGGTTACCCCCTGTTTGGTTACAATATGGTTACAATAAGCCTATGTTATGAGTATATGTATAATTCGCTGAGTTGTGATATATACTTATTCAAAAAATCAAAATTTTGAACACAATATTCACATTTTTTTGATCCTTGGAAGATCCTTTGAAATTTATGTCTTTTTTCTACGTTTTCAAAATTTTAGTTTTATTTTTATTTCATTTTATTTCATTCATTTTTTCTAAATTATTTTTTTTTTGCTTTTAATTTATCTATGATTTATTGTTGAAGTCCCAAATCAAGTATCATAGTCTATATCATTGGATGCACACAAAACGTATAAATCTCATGTGACTCATAAATAAGAAAATAATTCACCTTATTCAGTATCAGATTTATTGTTAATCAACAATGTCAACAGGATGCAAAAATCGATGTATATAAGGATGTAAAATTGATTTAATTGATCTCCAAGGATTAAATTGTAAACATTCAATAGGTTTGTTTCGATTTTGTCTTAATGTTGATATTTTGATGTATGAGTATATACGTACTCGTATATAGACCTATTAGTTCAATGTAAGAATTTTAATTTATCTAGGAATGGTCATATACATACATATATACATGTGAAGTTTATTTTTGTAAATTTATAGACTATATTATTACAGCAGAAGCCTTGAATGTTGTATTTCCATAGAAAGTTTGTGAAATTAAAAAAATAATAAAATAATTTTAAAGGTTTAATTTTTAAGTTTGAAGGTGAGAAAACAAATATAGAAGATAATTTTTAAATTAACAAAAACTTTACTGAACCATGCCATCATGATGTATATTTGTACTTACTATTGAAAAAGTGTAGAACAAGAAATTGATTGAGATTCAAAAATCTAGAAACGAAAAAAATCGTGAATAGAAGTAAAAAAACAAAAAAAAACTGACGAACGTCTGAGTTGAAAACAAATAAATAAATTGATAGATGATATCGAAATTACGATAGTATTATTTCACCACTTTAGTTTCGCACACATATATGTACTTATCAAGTTCACATTTCGGATATAACTTTGTCATGATTATAACGAGTAAAGAAGTATATAATGCTTTAATTATCTTACAGATATCTCGTAGGTACAGATATCTGACGAGCTTCCAACGTTACTGCACCTCGAAAACAGTTCTGTCGAGGAACGAAAGGATCTTCAAATGCTCATTCATATACATTGAAATTTCCTGTGTAACTCAAAAACGATAATGGAATTTCTTTGGTAGTTAAATTCTACCATTTGTGGAATCATATTTGAAAAAGTGTGTTTCAAAAATCCACATATAATCTTAAAATATTCAAAAAAAATATAAACAAAAATTAATATCTTATAGTATTTTAAAAAATAAAACCTAAGAAAACTTAGCCAAAACGTAACTAAAAATAAATTAACTGTGAATTTTAAAAATATTGCATAAAAAAGTTAATGACATGCAATTCAAGTTGTTGAAATGTAGAAAATGTGTTTTTAATTATTTATTTAGTTTAGCTCAAACTTCATTACAATTATTATTATTATTTTTTTTTTTTTTACAATACAACATAAGACATTCAATTTACAAATTAAAATTATATCTAACTTAGAACTAGTTAAATACATTGAAATAAATTGCCCACATATTTTAATTACTATACAGATTACTTATATAATTTAAGTTTTTGAGTCTGTTTCGAAAGTGTGAAATCAATATAGTTTATGTGTTTATTACCAATTAGTAGCATTCTATGAATTTGTTCATAGTTGCTATAATTGGTCCTACGGAAACTTAATGTAAAGAAGTTTGTATTTCGTAGGCGATTATTTGAATTGATGTTGATGTTATTCAAAATCTGAGGAGAATCAATGTTTCCTTTAATAATTTCAGTAAGAAAAATAACATCCGCCACTTCTCGTCTTAATTTCAAAGTTTTCAAATGAATTAAGTTCAATCTATGCTAATATGGAGGTAAAATTAATGGATTATGGACCATTGGAAATTACGCAAATCAAATCTTAAAATTTTTTTTTGCACTGCTTCAATCCTGTTAATATGAACATCATTGAAGGGTGACCAAACTTGACTAGCATACTCCAAATTTGGTCTAACGAAACTAGAATACAAAGATTTGAGAACATAGGGATCGTTAAATTCCTTTGACTAACGTTTAAAAAAACCTAGCATAGAATTAGCTTTATTGAGTTTTTGTTCATATAATTTAAAATCTTGAACTGGGAATGTAAAAACCAATATTTTATATCTTTCCAAAACTTTCTATATACGGTATTAAATTTTCAAAACTAAATCTGAATAATTGAAATTATAGTATTGAGTTGACTGCAGCTTCCATGAATTTTGTATATGTATCTGGCTTAAAGGGTTTGGGCATAGAATTTTGTTTATGTATCTGGCTTAAATGGTTTGGGCAAACAAGATTATTAATGAAGGACAATTACGAATGGAGGTGTTAATGTAGATCATAAATATATAACTGATCATGTTTGGCCAACACAAAATATGGAGTTTGGTTCCGAATTCGTGATATTGAGGTAATAAATGAATTTCCATAACTTGTCTTCTGCAATCTAAGGGTTTTTATAGGAAAGAAGCGCTTAAGTTGAGATAATACAGATCTAATTTCGATGAGATGTCTATAAAAAACGAAAAGAGCTTCAACTATACAACGATGTCAGAGGATCAAGGTGTGACAGTGAAATTTGGGTCATTGATAAGACGAATAGCCTGTTTTTGGACTTTAGCTAACTGTTTTAGCGCATTACTAGAAGCAGCAGCCCATATGTGAGAATTGTCCTTCATTTTGGGTTGTTTGAAAGCTTTAGAGGTTACAGGAGGAGAAGTAACAACCCTACATCGACTAAGAAAACATAAGCATTTGACTGCGTTTTTTGCAACATCAAATATATAATTCCAGATCAATTTTCGATTTAGGTGCATACCGAATGTGGTTAAACTTTCAAATCGTTAAATTTTATCTTCTTGAAACGAAAAACCAGGATGAAAAATGAAAACTTTACTGAATATAGTAGAATTATGACTTTTTGAAAAACTCGACTCTGTTTTTAAGCTCCAATCTGCTATTACGACCAAATCATGACTGTTGCAACTGACCATGATGTCATCAAAATTAATAAGTATTTTTATTTTTAATTAGATGCCAGAGATATAAATAGTTCATTTATAACCATCATCATGTTAGAAGATCTACCATAAATATCAAAAACTTGACGGTAATGTTGAAATATGAAAATGGGGTTCACAATTTTATTTTTTATCATCGTAATTTATAAAATTATTTATAAAATGTTTAATCTAGAAGCACTAGTTCCGAGATTTTGTATCGTACTTTAAATTAAGTTTTGGTATAAACACGATCTTAAAATATGTTTATGTGAATATCTGCCTATACCTGCAGTATAGGACTAACAACTATTTTTCTTTTTTATAATTGCAAGACTGCGGAATGAACATCTTAACTACTTTTACGCAGAAAGTTGGGATACACGATCATATACAATAGTGTTTTCTGGTAATTTTTTTAATGTCAACTAATTTAAATGTAGTAAAACTATTACAGTAATTTTACCTTCAAAATAGCAATGTGCCAATCTAAGTTAATATCAGAAAATAATTGAAAAAAACTCTTTAGCAACATAACATTCATACGTGATTCGAACCTGAGATTTTTTGAATAGTAGCCAAAAGACATAAACACTACAATATAGCGTTTGAATTTAAATTACATTACAAAATTTGAGTTCATTCAAGATACTAATATACTAATATAGTAAAGAAGAATTTGAATTTCTTTTGTATTATAAAGCAGATCCTATGTCATTTGCAATTGCGTATCGACCTGTCTAATTAGCTGTGGACTTTTTAATTTAGCACACCCACAACTACCAGACTTGTTTGGCATTGTTATCACAGTTGTTATTGTGATCTCGAAATTGAATTGTTATTCTCAACGGATTTATTTTATTATAGATAGACAACTATATTCAATCTATTTAAACTATTTTAAGTCTTCTAAAATTATTCTTATTAATTATTTTTGTTTCAAACAAAATTTAAATAACTTCTGTTAAAGTTTAGCCCATAAATTTAAAATATTCAACTTTTATTTATACATAAACAACATAAATTATGAATAACTTATGAATTTAATAGTTCATAAATTACTTTAAATTTTCTCAATAAATTTTATTAAGTTTTTTTTTTCTTCTCTTTAAATTATTTCTTATCCTTAATAGGTTCATCATCTCCATCCATATTTTATTTGCCTTTAATCTGTGATTCAATTAAATATCGAAATTTTGTTTTATAATTTGTTGAAATTTTATAAATATTTTTATGAAAATTTATTAAATTTTCTTGGTTTTATCATCATTTGTTTTTTCTATTCACAGTTTTATTAAATTAAAATGACTTTTACCACTGCTTACAAACTTTTTTCTATTTTTTTTTTTTTAGATCTGGTAGGCAGTGGTGTACATTATTCTATACCTGAATACAAATTTGTAAACATAAACGTTACAAACCACAAATTTGTATTCTAAAAAAAAATTAATTCAAACTTGTAACAACCTTAAAATTCTTTAGCACTTGTTGAACATTTTTTCAAGCCCTAATTCTATTCTTGTTAAATTGGTATTGTCGTTGTGTTTATAATACCTATAAATTCAGAGAATATAATATGAAATACAATTTATTTATTTATTTATTTATAACCTTAATATTTTACATAATTGTTTTTTGACATAAATTATAACTGATAATATTTAATTTTATTAATTCTAAATTTGCAAGGAAAATGGTAAGAATCTTACATGTAAATTTTAATTATTTTAAACTTAAAACTACTTATAACAAACTTAAAAACTACTTAAAACTAAACTGTATGCCTCTACTGCTGATTTTTTATGGCAGTATTTTTAGAGAATTGCAATTTATGGTTGAAATTATTATTTATTTGTAGGATTTTGTAAACAATAGTATTAATTTTTAATTTCTGATGAAGTTTTCTTGTAGAAAAATAAAATGGTAAATTCAGCATAATTTTTAAAATTTTATTTTGTTTTATTTGAAGTTCAATGAAAATATGACTTTTGTTTTGTCAACATTAACTGAGATTTTCCATTTGTTGCAGTAATCAAATACTGCATTTATGCCGTGTTGTAAATTATTACCAATTTCAGTGCCCATGATGCCTGCCTTCAATAAGGCTGTATCATCCGCAAAACATGGATATGAGACAATTGTTGATATTTGACAAATCCGAAGTGAATATGTTGTATAAAATAGGTCATAATACCGGGCCTTGTGGGACACCGGCTGCAATATGAAAAGATTCTGATTTTGTGTTGCCTATGTCAACAGTATAATATCTATCACATAAAAAATTATTAATTATTTTTGTAAGGTACATGGGAAAACCAAATATATTTAGTTTGTGAACTAGTTCTTCATGCCAGACACAGTCAAATGTCGCATTTATATCCAAAGTTATCATCCCAATGCTTTTTTTTATTATTAAGATTACTTTTAATGATTTTTTTAATTCTCATCAGAGGATGTATTGTGTTATGTTCTGGTCTAAAATCGAATTGAACATTTGGCAGAATACTATTTTGTTCTGTGAATTTTCAAAGACGTGATTTAATTAGTTTTTCAAAAATTTTTATGAAATGGGTCTATAACTTTGAGGGCATGAGGGATTATTATTTGGTTTTAATATAGGTATAATTTTTGCTATCTTCCATTTATTTGGAAAATAACTTAATTTTAGACAAGAATTAAATACAAGGGTTAAGAATTTAATGGCACTTATAGGAAGAGCTTTAATACAATATGAAATACAACGAAACTGAGCTTTATAGGAGTTTAATAATGTAATTTTTAAAATTATTTATTGTGTTTTTATGGTAGAAAAGTTTGCAAAGAACCAATTCGAGACACGATTATGGTAGTCGACATTCCTACAAACAATAAAAAAAAACTTTTTCAAAGCCAATTTTCGGTTAAAAATTTAATGAAAATTCGGGAAAATTGTGGGATATTCGATATTTAGTTATAGTGCAGAATTATCAGTTATTTAAATTCAGCCTATTGGGAATTCATAATCAATCGAATAGCTCACACTCTATTTTTTAACGGTTATGTGATTTAGAATTTGTTAAATTTACTGTATCTTTTTATTAATACGAAAAATATCTAAATAACTTATAAGGTCTCAAAACAAACCTTTAAAGTATTATTTGTATTTCGAAAAGTCTTTTGAGCTTTGCAATGTGTATTAGTAAATAAAAATCTGTCTTAGAACAACTATATCAAATAACCCAACCACGTTTCTATATAGAATATATAATGGAAGTCCTCATGTTATGAAAACATATCCTTTGATCCTGATTTTGTTTTTTAATTCGAGTAATTATTCGAAAAATTTCACCAATGTTTATGTTCTTTTCGAGATTCGATCCGGAATATTTTATGACATCCATGTAGTATGTTATGTTTCTATTTTCGATCAGCCTTACCAAACCATCTTCGGCATATCGACCAGTTCCCTTGATTATTACTTTAAAATCAAACTAAATTAAAACATTTGACAACGGTATGTGTACAACGGTATTGTATAACATCCTATAATTGTCATAGTCAATTTTCAAATTTTACCTTTTATTCGTTTATTTTTGTACCAACACAAATTGATTTAAACAAAAAATAAATTAAATAAGAACACCACGAGTCCTGTAAAAACTAGTTGAATAAATAAATCCCTGTTGATAGAGAAATATAAGGCAAAAAAAAAATATAATAAAACATAACAAAATATGTAAAATTTCAAACAATTTATAGAGATGAGGGTGTAGTATTCAATGAAGAAACAAAAAAACGGCAATACGATTTTTGATATGAAATGCAAAACGCAAAACACAGCAAAAACAAAATAGCAAAAACAAACAAAATAAAAATGTTAACAACTTAAATTTTGTTATCCTTGTTGTATTTTATTTTTGTATTTCTATATATTTTTATTTTTCATTTTAAAGATAATATCATTACAAAATTGCATCAGTTTAGTGAGTTCTTATAGAAATACTGAAATCTAGAGAGAAAACATAGAAGTTTTGAATTTGTCAATAGTTAAAAAAAAAAGGAAAAGACTGGTGTTTAACATTTTTTTACAAGCAATTAAGTAAAAATTCAAAATTTTATTTTCATATTGGACCATTTTTGCTTTTATGACACAAATAGGGAAACTTTTAAATTTGAGAAAAAAAATTTAAGGAAATAAAGTGACATTTCCCTAGAGATGTTAACTTTTTGTTTTTTAAACTGCCAATATTTGACCATATATAAGAAGTTAGTAAAGTTTTTAAATTAAATTTAGTTTATAAGAAATAAATTGGTTGGAAAAGTTTAAATAAAAATATATTTTTTTTTTGGAACGTGTAATAAAAAAATGGTCGTGCCTGTAACATATTTTTAGATGGAAATTGATGTAACGATCATAGTTATATACTTATAATATAAAATTTTAAGATTCATCTAAAAATTATCGTTTTAAGTTAAAATAAAAATGTCAATTTAGTTTTTCAAATTTTATTATCCTTTGGATTTATAAAATAATTTTACAACGGTTCTGTTGACAGGGTCCATAGAATTCAATTAATAACATTTAATGTAATATGTGTATTTATTTTATATAATCAATAACAAAACTAAAATAGAGTGGTTGGGTTTGTTAAATCTACAAATTAAATAACTGAAGGTTTTTTTAGTTTTTTAATTTTTTAAAGGTAAAAAAACAGTTCCAGTTCTTTAATTCTTTGATTTTACACAATTGCTTACTATATCACTTTCTCCAGTTTTTAAAGAGCATGTCAGCTGCTCTGTCGGAATATTTCATAATGACATTTAAATAACAATAAAATAAATATTTGAATTATTCAATCTGGATAGGAATGTTCAAAAAATAAAATTCATTAGATAACGAATTGTTAAGTAAAGAAACATTTCTACAGAGTGATTCAAAGATAAACTATATGGCAAAGGTTTGTGGCAAAAAGACAGAAAATATATATGATAAGACACAACTTTTTTTGTTGGGTATCTATTTTATACGCTAAAAAAGACTCTGTTCAAATCACTGAGAAGTATCTGTAGAATCGTTGAAATATTAGAGATTTTGTAGATTTGAGTTTAACAGAAAATATTTTTTAATAGATCTAAAAATTGGAATAACATTTCAACTTCTACATAAGTATATCTGACTCGAATTCTGAGTGGAAATTACCAGACTAAAAAAAAATTAATTAATCCATATTATATAATAATAAAAAAAAATTTTTTTAAAAACTTACTTTTCCGTAACCCTTCGGATTCGGACAATTTTGGTAACAACATTAAATGCACTAAAAAGGAGAAAATAAATTAGGTAATGCAAGCTCTGTTAAAAGATTCTAGTGTGTAATTCTAAGATTTGACTTCAGGCAAGAGAAAATAATGTTAAATAAAACGTTTGTACTAAAAAGGTTTTTTTAAGGCAAATATTGTTATTACACATACATATATTAAAAACGTTATAGGAATAACGATAAAATAATTTTTGCTGGATCAAAAGTAAAAAAAAAATTTAAAAACCATACATAATGAGTGAAAACAGTTTGACGAAGATAGCAATGACCAGCAAATCAAATACTATGTGTTATGTTTAAATGCATTGATATGTGTATTGAAATACTTTTTTTATTTTTTTAAATTTTTATTTGCTATGTCCCAACTTTCATTGAATTTATAAAAATTTTTCATGAAAAAAATTAATTATTTTTGGGCAAATCTTTAATTAAACAAAAAATTTGAAATTCTATTATTATGTTCTTTCATATCTAAACGAAGATAATTAATTTTCACAAAGTATAGTGAAGTATTTCATATAGATAGATTTAGACAATATTTACAAAGCTATGACATCCAAAATACTGCAAATTTATTGTGAGAGAAAACTGTTTGAAAAATCGGAAAAATACTTGGAAGACATTTTTAAAATTTATTTAAAATATATTTTGAAAATGAAAAAGGTAAATTTAAATAATAATAACAAAAATATGCCACCCTTTGAACAAAATTGAAAAAAATCCGTAGTTCTTGCGTTATTGCAAAATTTGTAGTCCAACCACTATAATTACCCATAAGACTGCGTGTAAATTCGTGTATGGTGCTAGCATTTTTGAGTTTTTTTGCTTGATTGTCATTTATAGTGTAGGTGGTGGATTTAAATATAAGTGTTGTTTGTGATTACAATATTCGAATTTTTTATACCTTACATGATTGAAAATTGTGCAATATTGTAATTACAAAAAACCAAAATAACAAAAATAAAAAAAAAAAAAAAAAAAGTGAATAAAACTATTGCTCTTAATAAAATTGTTATCAACTCAAAAATAAAATCAAGTACAAAATTTGAAAAAGACAAAAAAACTGAGGGAAAATACGTGACCAATAGATTCTGCATATAGGAAAACAATTTGTGGCAGAGTTTTTCATCTCGAACAATTATTTATAAGTTAGTTGAGAACTTACGTGTTTATAAATTGAAAAATAAATGTTAAAATTTTTATGACAGTACATAAAGAGTACTCCAAAGATATTCTTGAAATTAAATCAGAAGAATTTTTTAAAAGTCCTCTATTCGTTATTCGATAATTTTGATGACCTACTCATTTAGTTTCAGCACACGTGAAGTGATCTTTAAAAATTAATTTTTCTTATT
This sequence comes from Argyra leucocephala, assembly GCA_963942445.1. Classification (NCBI taxonomy): domain Eukaryota; kingdom Metazoa; phylum Arthropoda; class Insecta; order Diptera; family Dolichopodidae; genus Argyra; species Argyra leucocephala. Next base: position 141,924,764 of record OZ012677.1, read on the forward strand.
AAGAAGTGGATATTACATTATTTTTATTTTTTGTAATCTTGATGGGCTTTAGCACAAAAATATCCGTTTTACTAAAACTAAAGATAAGTTAAATACCAAATTGAGAAAAAAAAGAAAATTTACATTCAATATTGAAAATTGTTCAAAATAGCGATTTTCAATGATTTTGTAGATGCAATCGGTGAATTTGATGACTTAGCTGGTTTTGGACTTTTGCGTTTAAGCCATAGCTATGATTAAGCCTAATTGCTAAATTATTCTTGTTAAAATTGCCTAATTATAAATATTGAATACATTTTTAGGAATATATTCAGTTTATTGATTTTAAATTTTTATCAGATTAACATTTAAAATTTGTATTACTCAAACAATTGATAATACCACAAAGATCATATATTAATATCCGTTTATTAATAGAAAATCTTACCCATCTTGCCCATATCAATTGAAAAAAATAGTGAAGAAAATTATAGGTATATGCTTTAGATTTCATTAAATATTGAACTAAAGAATTCTTTAATCACTACCTCACATATCATCTTTATGTATATATGTGAGGCTAGCCGCTTCAAAATTATTGACTTACTGCAACTAGATCTTTGGAGAATTTCGGACGTTTGCTTAGATTCTCTGGTAAAACGTGAACCTCTGAAATTTCACATTGAAAGGTTGAAAGATCGAGTTAACCCTATTATTAGAATGCTTCGTCAAGTTAACTCTAATTCAATCGTTTTTTACCGTCGCCACGTAACTTTTCACTGTTAATAATATATTGTCTAAGTACCTAAGTCTAATGTCTTTTTGGCTTTAAAAGCTATTATTGACTAAGTTTTTAATATATTTTTATATACCATTGTGATATAAGAAGTCTACTAACAGCATATTTTTTATTTTATTTTCTGGTGGTGTCGGTGCTTTAAAAGTAAGTTGAATGATGTTGATGATAAAAATGTAAAAAGTTTTCTTAACTAATAGAGGCCTGATAATTTAATGTGACAAAATAAGAATTTAAAATTAAATAAAAAGTACATAAATAAATAAAAAATATAAATAATATGTATACGTACGAGTATATAAAAGAGTACACCAACATTAGGACAATGAAAAATTTTATTTTTTCATTTTCTGTGTACATACTTACATTCTAAAGAAAAACAAATATTTTTTGAATAAAATTAGAATATAGATTCCTATATCATATACATCTATACATACTTGAACATTTTTGAATTACCCTCTATAACATTTCAAAATGATTCACTTTTGTACATTTAATTTACATTTAAAAATTGCCTACCGTTACAATTTCGTTAATTCATCAGTATATAAGAGCTATGTGTTTGTACCAAAAATACCATTTGTTTCCTAATTTCTAAACCAGCTATTTTATTTCTATTTTCAAATTCAAAGGATACGCAGCCATAGATTGTACAACAGTATTACTATCTAACGTTTTTAATGACTGTTATTAATGTGCAATACGTTGAGTAGTTAAAAATTTCAAGGTGTCAACAATTTTTGTGAAATTCAATGGTAAATAAAATTCCCAAAAACATATTGATTATTTGGTCGACTTGAATAGAATGTGTTAACAGTTTGTTGCATCAATACCATAACCACAATAAATTTATTTTTACATCACTATTTGTAAGAAGAAAACAAATTCAATCTAATATGATTGAGTTTTGATTTATGCACATATAAACAAAGTAAAAAATGGCTGACAAAATATTTAAAATTTGCGAAGTATTCGCTTTTTTTTTTTTTTGCGATTGAGCTAATTTTTTCGTCCTTTTCTTCCATCATACTATTGTTTGATATAACGACACGAATATTATGTTGGCATCAAACTGTACTGGGCAATATCAAATTTTATTTAAGTAAATTGAATGTTCAGGAAGGGCATGCACTTGTAATCAATAGTCCCAACAAAAAATTTTTAATTTGTGGCCAAAAATGCGATCGTTCGCGTCCGTTCAGTCGAACGTCAGCGATCAAATAATGTTGAATTTTCTTTCACTAACATTATATTAATATTTGATTGTCAATATCGATAGTGTGGAACTAACATACTTCCTTCATTGTTACTTTTGCCTTACTTTTAAGTTAGTCGCAAACATTGGTGAAGGAAGTATATTACTTCCGAAATATCGATACAAATACAAATAAAATATTACTGAAAAGAAAGAACATTAATTAAAATATAATTATATTATCACTGAAATAGAAGTCTGATAAATAATCAAATACACAAATATTTATTGGACATAAACACAAATAACTAAATGATGAATCGTTTTCATCAATATTATTTTCTGCTGCCTGCAATATCTTGTCGAGGACGGTGCTTCGATCGTTCTTTGACTTCCATTCTTATTTTGTTTTGATAGGTTCCTTTCAGCACTTATACTAGCTCTTCTACGGACAAATAGGTCCATGGTCTATGTCTCATGAGTAGGTACAATAAAATTATAAACTAAAATTATTATTATTTTAAATTATAATTTTATTGTACTCTTGGGACAAAGTCCAAAAAAAACTTGTGCGATTTTAAAAAAAAATTTTACTCTTAAACTTCGGTCACATGTGTCGCATCGATTATCGACTGTTCTGAAAACATATAATCCGAAATCATTAATGTGGGATTAAAAGATTTACGAAAATAAAATAAGTGTATACAAGACAAACATTTTTCCAGGCGTACACATTACCTCATTTGGAAATTGAGATTACTGCAATAATATCATTCACCAAATATATCATCAACACTGCCCTTCAAGACTATCAGTAAGGAAATAAAGCCCTTCCATCGCCTGCTTTCTCAGGTTAAGCTCTTCAGGTGTGTTTAAATATACTAAGTCGGTTCTCTATAATATCTTTCTCGACCTTACGACGTAACGTGTACTCTGAGGATTCTATTCTAAATATTGTTTCGCAATGTTGGTATGAGATTTCTTCAGAATATGTTCGATCCAACTCTATTTTCACTATCGGAGATTCACATTATTTTTTTTTTCATTTGTTTTTGCCGCAGCGTTCTATTGGAAATGTTTTGCGTCCAACGAATGTTTAAGATGTGCCGGAGGCAAATAATGATGTACGGTGGAAGCTTTCTGATGATGAATTTTCTGATGAATTTTTTCATATTTCGTAGGCGTACAATATAACTGATTTTACAATTCAAATTCAAAAATTTTATTTCTTGTGCTTATTTTATTGGCTGTCATATTTACCAGAAAGCAGTGCGGATCCATATCTAAATCAGTACCTACATCTGATGAAATAATTCTGTTCAGGTAATTGAACTAAGTTTCCATGAGCCTGTATTTTCAAAAACAATCAAACTGGAAAGTAAAATAGATGTGAGCAATTCGACAACAGTTAACAAAATGTGTATGAAAAAATTGATAATCAACTGAAATTTGCCATTAAAAAATATTTAGAAAAAAAAGCATATTCCAATTCCATCATCCTCCTGTCATCCATCCTTAGTTGATTGTTTTGTATATAATGAAATTTAATTTTAAGTCATAGATTTTTAAGTCTGAAGATTTCTATGAAAACTTTTTTCATTTTGTTATTCACAAGAACAAATAAATCACATTACTTTTAGCACGTTTCGAAATTTCTAAGATATTTTGAACTTATGGTTTTTAGTTCGAAATATGCCACGAAAAAAATCATATTATATGGTTCGCATTACTTTGCCAAATTATTTATAACCCAATCTTTAATCATTATCCGACAACTGTAACTACAAGTGGATTTAATATTTAATTTAAAGTTCTTGAATGTTTGAAACAACTTTTTGCTAACTTACTTGTTGCCAACTTGTTGCTAAAAAATATTTAAAACCTTTTTATCATCTATAGAGAAAACAGAAGATGTTTATGATCTATAGAGAAAACAGAAGACAATAAGGTCTATAGTATAACAGCCGAGTTCTCTGGTTTTATTATGGTACATTGTACTACTTTTTATGTTTTTATTTTTTTATTTTTTAGAATTTGTTTTTTCTTGTATCTCTCCATATATGTATGTACTATGTACATACTTGTATTATGTCAATATTTAACAGTGGTTCACCTGATTGTATTATTACAAATGAAATGACAATTTCTTAAATTTTGAATGTACCAAAAAATAACATAAAAGTAAAAAATAAAAAGAAAAATTAAATTTGAAGTTAAAGGATGATATTTAGTTAAGGATAATAAGTTAAAAAATGCAAATAACACAGTTAAAAATACAGGTATTTTTCTTTTAAATCAATAAAAATTTCTTGATTATTAGACCTACCAGATTGTATAAATAAAATATATGTAGATATTGATAAAATATTAAAATAGTAATAAGTAGGCTTAGATTTGTCCATTAAAATTGATACACGTAACTAAAATTTGATGTTAATGAGACGATTTTATATTTGAATCCTACTCAAGACATGGATATCCAACTGAATTTATTTTTCGTTATTTATAAAATAATGAAGTTGGGAGGCGGAAGAAGTCCCAAATAAAAAAGAAATTCGATGACCAAATCCCTAGTAAGATGAAATCACTACGACAAAATCTCTAGCAAGACAAAATCTCAAAAACAAAATCTCCAAAAACAAAATCCCCAAAAAACTTAATTTCAAAAAAACAAAATTCCAAAACCGCTGTTGACTACAAAAAAAAGGAAAATATCTCCTTTTGCAAAGTTTAAGAAAATTGTTTGTTTTACGTAGACTCTGCTGGATTCAGAAACAGGATATATATCCATTGGCGATCTAGAGCTAGGACTTTACCATTGGAGATTATATTTTTCGATATCTTGTCGTTAGGATTTTTTTTCTTGGATCCAACCCAATGAAATTTTTTAAAATATTTTAAGAGCTGTGTAATTAAAGAAGACTGATTCCTGATGATAGTAGCATTTCCACATTTATTAGTGTACCTACCAGAAAAATAATAAATAAATAATCGTAAAACAATACTTATTCCATTTTATGTAATAAATTGAATAATCGTAACTTAATGTACTTACTCTTATGTGGACATGTGGGCATGAAGGAATACAAGGCATTGAAGATGTACTTACAAAAACAGATGCGAAGAGTCAATTCTTAGGATCAGAGCCAAGTATTGTTCGTTCAAGCACGTTCCTACAAAGAATTGTTTCCAAGTGGGAAATAACAGAAACCCAAAACATATGGGATAGTTGCCAAGGACGCAGTCTAAATTCTTTTTCAAACTAAGTATCGATAGATTGAATCAGAATGCTGACATGGTTTATCACAGGTCATGGCCCATTCCAGATTTCAGGTCATTCAGACAGATGCAGCTTCAGCTTACAACAGGAAGAATGCTCCTCCCATATTCTATTTGGTTGTGACGCCATAGCTCGCAAAAGATATAAATACTTCCAGGAATGCACATCAGGTAGTAAACCAGGCATGATGATGGATTAGCTATGACTAGAAATATCAATTACCAACACACATCGTAGTATAATTCAGAAGTGTGATTCGAAATCGAATTTTATTGCAAACAATTTTAATAGACAAATTGTTGTGAGTACATTACAACAAAATCTAACATGTTTACTCGTCAGATTCGCATCAAACTTAGATTTAATCATAGATTTTGTCTAAAGTCTAAATTATACCTAACGTTTATGTGATGCTATTTTTGTGATAGAAAAATAATAGTTTTTTTATGTCTTCACTTTATTTATCAAATTTAGTGAACATACAATATAGCAACACGGCAAACATAGCAATTTACATGTATTTTCAATTAGATGTTATAGATTAATATTACTAAAACACTCAAAAATAGAAACTTTACTGAAATTAAATTACACCAACCATACATGGTGACGAAAAATCTTTGAATGGGTTTACATTTAAAAGTAAATAAATTATACAAAATTTTTTTTAATTTATCAATTTCTAAAATAAAAACATTTTTTAAATTTATTACATTTATTAAAATCATCTTGCACATTAAATTTGTTTTGCATTATTGTTGTTTTGCAATATTGTTTATAAGCTCAATTATGCGTGTGGCTTTATTGTAATCGGACCCTTTTAAAACTATGTCATAACTAATTTATTTGTTTCTGAAGAAAAATAATTATCAAAATTACCTACGCAAAGCGAGACTATTTTCGCATTAATTTTCTTTAGAGAAAACTTACAGTTGTAGTATTTTCCACGTAGAAAAATTGTTGTAACAACAATAATTTCCGCTTAAGAAAATCCATTACGAATTATTATACGCGTAAAAAGATTATTTGTTAAATAGAAATTAAATTATTATTGAAACAACAACCATATTAAAGTCATATGGCAACCTGTAATTGTAAATATTTAATAAAATTAAATGGAAAAATAAATTGAATTTAAAATGTTCATATTCAAGAGTTATTCAACTTCTTTTACAACGATTTATTTAAATATCTAAGAATGTTCAACTTTATTTTTGTTACGGTTTTTTTCTGTTGAAATTTCGCAATATTTTTATATGTATATAAATATTACATTATGTATTTATGTTAATAATATACATTAATTTACATATTTACGTATGTGTATGTGTGTATCATCATACATATATCAATGAATTATAACATTTGAAAATATTATTATCAGTGTGAAATTGAGTACATTAATTTTTGATTAAAATCTGGTGAGGGGCAATAAGACCACATAACATTAATTCCACATGGTAATTTACTGTACTCAAGTGAGAAATAAGTCCACAAAATTGAAGTGGACTTATCTCTCACTACAGCAATGAAAATGAAGAAATAGGAAATAAGTCCACTAATAAATTCATATTCAGTAATTATTTTACAAGCCTTGATTTATTTATCGTATTGTAAGAAACGTTGTAAATTAAGAGTGCATGAATTAAGTCCGTAAATTGAAATGAACATACTGATATTATTTCAGGGCTTTCCGGAAGAACATAATAAATGTACAAATTTTCAAAGGAATATAACCCCTTTTCCAAAAAGATTTAAGTGAAACAAATTGGGCGACGGCACATAACCAGTTTTGTCAAAAAACCCAGTTTTTTTCTGGGCCTCCAGTTTTAACAAAAATTTTGTACCGTTTAATAAAATTTCTGGAAAAAGGGAAATCTTGCCCTTTTTCAGAAGTTTTAACCTAACACGCATGCTATGGCCATGCGTTCCTGGATTTAATTTGATTCTATGGTCCCCTGGATTTAATGGGATTTAAAAATAATTTGCATATTTTTTGAAAATAAATTTTTATTTTGGCAATTTTTACTTGTTTCAGCTTTTAATGGGAGTTTATTCCGCTTTTTTTATGGTTCGATGGGAAATAAGTCCATCAAAATTAAAGGCGAGCTTATTTCTTACTAGAATAAGTATATAATTCCACCTGAATTTTGTGAACTTATGTCTCACTGAATTCTAATAAATTACCGAGTGAAGTTAATGTTATGTGGACTTATTTCCCCTTGCGTTAAATTTTTTATTTACAGATCAATTGAAATTTCAGTGGTTGCGAGGTGGAAATATTTTCATATAATTTTTTCTGAATTCTAAGGTTTTTGACAAAACTTACACAAATAAAATTATTTAAAAATTATTTGTGTGTTGGAACTGCCTCAATCGTATTAATATGATTGTTCATACCGTTTTTATAGTATTTCAGATTTTCTACTTTCACATTATTAAGACAATGCGATGTTAATTTATCTCGATGTTATAAAATTGATTCGGCTTAGTTTCACTCGGCCTTATTTTAATGCTTGGAATCGTTACTATGCTAAATATGCAATACAAGAATTTTATGCTAAATAAATAAATAAATTTAATGCCGAAAACTGTAAAATAAGGTAGCTATTTTCTACACTAAGTATTTTACATTATATGACAACACTTAATATTGAGATGTTTCACAATAACATTTGTTATTTACGATTCTACATAGTAAAGTTTCAAAATGTTAGCATCCATCTTATAATTAGTAATTAATATTAAACTAACATAAGAAAAAAAAAGAAGATGGCATCTCAAGTAAATGAAAAATGGTGTTTGTTAAATTTGTCAAAATTAATGCTAGTACCCCATAATATTTTAATTATGTTAACATAAAATAGCATTTATAATACAATTCAGAAAAAATCTGAAATTCAATCTAAATCTGATGCACACGACAGAGTAAATATGTCAGATTTTAATAATTAGAGGAGTGTTTTATTCATCTTACACAACTGGTACTCATCACTGGGCATCAATTAGACTACACATACAACTCCTGATTTCAGTTCTTATTGATTCTATAACTAGCTTATATTAAAATACTCTAAACAATATGTTGTCATAATCAATCAGAATTAAAAAATCAGAAGTTGCATAGGTAGTCTAACACTACAATGCCTGCTGATGACTTCCAGTACATATAGTGTTAAATGAACGAATAATAGAAATTTAATAATAATTGAAATAAAACATACGTTATAAGTATACTAGAATACGTTATAAGTCTGCGGAATCAAAAATATGGTTAAAAATAGTTTAAATAATAAAAAGTCAGTTGGTTTGATAACACTTGATGTCGATAAAGCATTCTATTCTGTATGGCATCAAGGTTTGATTCACAAAATGATTAATTACGAATTTTCAGTTTACCTTGTTAAATTAATTCAAAGTTTTCTTAACGATCGATCTTTCATAGCCAAAATCGGAATATTACAATCAAATAAAATAAGAATTACAGCTGGTGTAACACAAGGTTCATCAATTTCTCCCAATTTATACAACATGTTCATAGCAGATTTACCGAAACCTCCAAATTGCTAACAAGTTTATATGCTGACGATACTGCCATATTATCATCTTCTACATGTCCAAATGAAATAATAAATAATGTTGAAAATGGTTTCCAAATAATTCAAGAGTTATATTACAAATGAAAAATCAAAATCAATGGCGAAAAAACAAACTCGATTTTCTTCACAAAAAGAAGGAAATCATGTTACTTGCCTAACAGAAACTTATTTTTAATTAATAATGAAATAATATGGGAAAGAGATGATATTAAATATCTTGGTATGCATTTGGACAAAAAGTTACTGTTTAAAGCACATATAACTAAGACAGTCAATAAAATAGATCTGTATATAAAAATGTTGTATCCAATTTAAAAAAATAAAGTGTAGAATATTTAAAGCCATTTTTCGCTGTATTCTTTTATACGGGTTCCTATATGGAAGAGCTCTGCGAAAACAAACTTAAATCTGCTACAAAAAAACCAAATGCGATCCGAATATTAATCTTGGCTAAACCTTTTTATTTTGCCACCAACAGATTACATAGCATAGCAAATATTAATACTGTTTCCGAACAAATAGCAAAGAAAAACTAAATATTTTAAGATAAAAAGTTCAGATTAGTCTAAGTTAATTTCATTGTAAATAGGGAGTTTTTATTTTATACAACTCTAATTTTGGTATAAGTCTAACAAAAAAGGCTTAATTAAGGCTATTTATGCCATTATAATTATCAGTTGCATTTACCTTTATATTTTGGTAGCTTTGACATTTTAAAGAACCATTAAATTTCCATTTACCATTTGAGAATTTTGTCCATTATATTCAAAAAATATAATTAAGTAAATTTCTAAAAAGTCCTTTATTATAATCAATTGTATAATCAACTTTCAAAAATTTAAAGAAATTTTAAACTTTGACAAACTTTTTAATTATAAGTCCTAAGTGAGTTTTAATTTTGTTTGTTTGTTGTACTTGTTTTGTTTTGTAAACATTGAAAGGAATTTTAAATTTAAATTTAAACAAAAAATTATTTCGATTTCAACTTTAAACTTAACTAGATTAAATTGATAAATTCCACATCACAAAGATTTTATTTTAAATTAAAAATACGGAAGTTACTCAAAACTATGCTTATATTTAAAGTTTTAATTTTATTTTCTCTTTATTGTTATTTTTTGTATTTAAAATTTTTTTAAAAATATTCCCTATAATTCCTTTAATTTTATTAATGCTTTTTTTTGCAGGAAAATCTACTTATATGTGCCTAAATTTTTATGAGTTACTTAGAAAGTATCACATTAATTACAGGTGTTAATAGGTAAGGTATCGTATATACTCGTGTATGTGTATATTTATTTACATAAATAACTGAATAACATTATACATTAAAAATTCCGTTGTAAACTTTGTACCACAGTTAATGTAGATTAAAAATTTACCATTGTTTTTTCTGAAAAAAAAAAACAAAACAAAACAAAAATATTTAAAAGTCCTTTAATGCTTTGACAACTCTTTTGTTTTTATTTATTTGTTACCACAGTAAACAAATTTTCATTAAAATATTAAAAATGAAATAATTTGACTTGGTATATGTGTATATGTGTTAAAACTTCACAACCAATGATACAAAAAGAATAAAAAGAAAAACAAAATTTTTAATGGTAATGAACCGTTAGGAAAAATTTTTCAGTGTAAAGTTAAAGAATTACTTCGTTTCAGTTTTACTCCGTATACAGAAAACAAGAAATAGATACAAAATCATTCAATTGAATTTTATAGAATGAACCTGAGACAAAATGAAATGAAATTGAATAATTTTTGTGTATTGAGGTAGTAAAAATAATAACTTTTATCTAAAGTTATGTAGAAGCTGGTTCAGTACAAAATTTAAATTTAAATTTATTTTTCCTATCAACTAGATAATGACTTTGTGATAATATGAGATTTTGAATTTCAGTTTCATCAGAAAATTGCAACAACGGAATTTAAATATAAAACTCTTAAATTATTAAAATAATTATTTTGACGACATTAAAGCTTCAAAAATTCAATTTAGTTAGTTGGCCGAATCTATAATTTTAACATAAGAATTTTATTCGAAAATTAAATATGATTTGAAAATTAATGCGAGTTGATAAATCTGAATCTTCCTCATCTTGAAAATTATATATCTGATCTGGATAAATTATCAGTAAGTATCAGCCTGACGTTTTATTTAGCTCTGTTTTTAGTCAAATTAAAGAAATTATAATAGAAATTTGTTCGGGTATGTTGCATGGAATTTATTTAGATTTGTTTAGTTAGTAATAGAACAAGTAAGATAATAGAAGAATTATGCTTTTGTGCTAAGTCTGGTTTGAATTTAAAATAAAATTTTCTGATTGGTTAAAAAAGTTCGTCCGTTAAGAGGAAATCCACCTTTACTTTACAGAATATAAAAAAAAAAAATAGAGACTTTATCATAAGGGAATAACATCACTATATATTAATAAAGTTTCTAATTATTATTAGATTTAAATGTAAAGTTTATAAAATTTCTAAAATAGCTTATAGAAGTTGTAAATGAAAATGAAAATGTATTATAATTAATGTTTTATTTGTATTTCAAGTTGTGAAAAGGAACCAGCATGGGTCATGTGTGAATAGTACCTATTGTCCGATTACGAATAATAATTCAAAATATGAAGTCGTAGACAATTTTGAAAAAGGTTATGACTATCAAAAATGGGTTTGGATACGAAATTCCAAACAAAAAAAAAATCCAAGTCATTCATACATGTTGTGTGGAATTTTTGTTTTTTTGAATATTTTATTTTGAAATTATTTTTTTATCCATTGTTTGGAATTTTCTAACTTTGGAACTTTTTTTTGGAATTATGACACCATGCCATCATAAATATAAGCATGGATAGAGCAAAATTGTTTGTAATTTATTTTTGTTTTTTCAAATATAATAATTTAAGTGTTATATTTCAGTTCATTTCTTATATTTTAGTTGCTAGTTTCACTAAATTAAAATTAACTAAAATTTGATATTATAGCTATTTGATATTATAGGTGATGTGAAGCGTGTATTTGAGCAAAGCAGTGTTGTAGGATTTTACTATTATAACTGCTGCAAAAACGAAAATTATTTTACGACATTCTTTTTCAAATCAGACCAACGCCTTAGGCAGCTGTCGAACATTCAAGTTCAATCTGAGCAGAGAAAGTTTTTATCAGATGAGTTCTCAAACTCTAAGTTAATAAAGAATTGCTCATAGTTTTATTTATTTATGTTTTTTTTACATTTTATTGCTGTAGGTACACAAATACGATTTAAACTTGAAATTGAATTTAAAATTATTAATTAAATTCAATCTATGCTTTGGTTTAATTAATTTAACGGATCACGCGATGAGCAGATTTGAATACACTCTGATGTGAAAAATAAGTGTTAGTAGATAAGTGTTAGCAAATCCACAAACCGAAATCCGCAAACTGAAATCCACAAAAAAAATCCATAAATTCAAAATTCATAAAATTGTGGCAAATTAATCCTGGAAAAAGGAGATATCCTCGCTGTATCCAACAGTGGCTATGCATAAAAATAATTTATATAAATATTCTCTAAGAGGCGTATAGAACTTTGATTTTGAATCCAACTCTAAAATCTCTCCTAACTCAGAATTTTAAATAAAATGCCGCACATAATAAAGTTCAAGGCGCAAAAGCTATAACAAGGTTTTTTGTGGATTTGTTTTTTTGTGGCAAAAGCCATTATGGATTTAGGGACTAACCCGAAAAATAAACTCAAAGTTGACAATCAAAATGCAGAAAAAAAAATGTTTTGAAAAGTAGAGTCCCGCAACAGCTAAATAAATAATTCATTTCTGTACTTAACAGTGAAACGTGTTTATTTACATATGTTCAATATTTCTCTACATTTTCTTTAAAAATGCCGGTTTTATAGAATTTTGCGATTTAGTTTGATACCGTAATAATGTACATAATAATATAGATACTACTCAACTCATTTATAGATTATAATTTATTTATCTTTAGAATATGAAATACTTACAGAATTAACTAAGTAAATAGTTCTGACACAAGCTAAAACAATTTAATTTGAACTATCAAAAAATAAATTGTTGTTACATTAAGTCACATCCTTTGAGAGAGCAAAAATAAACTGATAAAATTTTTACTCTCTTTTACATAATTTTGATTATCAAACAAGTTAAGGATGATAATATAGAGAAAATTACTAGACATTTTTTGTTATGATATGGTAATTGAGAGAATATAAAATTATGTCCCCAAAGTTTATAATTTGCGACCAAAACAAATACTAGTAATTTTTTTTTTTTTTTTTGATATCCTTGATAAAATAATAATTTTCACGCCAAAGGCTACTTTATAATTTTTTCTTGCTTATTATTCTTTGTTTTTATTTTTTTGTTTTATTTGTATTTAACTCTTTTTATGAACCTTTAAATAATAACTGTATTATTTACTGTCTTTGAATAAATTGAACAGAATAAAAAGGATAAAAATATTTACAGTTACTCTTTTAGCTTGAGTGTAATGTACACAGTAGAATATTTTTTAACTGGAAATGAAGAGTTCATGATTAAAGAAAACTTAATGAAAATAAAAAGAAAGGAAATTCTATATTCTATTGTCTTTCGTGTTGAATATATACATAGAGAGACGAATATATAGAGAAAGGTTGAAATAAAATAAAAAGAGTTGTATAAAAAACTTAAATTCCCAGAGGGTAATAATTGACAATAAAAAATATATTGATAATAATAATAATAAAGTAGTCAATGAAATCTGGACTATTTTAAAAGCAAAAAAATAAAAAAAAAAACATTTTAATTGTGACTTTAACCTCAAAATTTAAAGTGTGAAATACAAAATTTTAATCGGAAGAAGCCACTGCTTATTACCACTGATAGAAATAAAATTCAATGAGTACGAATTAAAACGAAATGGACTTACCTTGAAAGGATATTATATAATTTTTTTCAAACTGAAGTCCATCAGTTACAATAATAATGTTTACTTATATTATTACAACCCTATTACATATAACCCAACCTTATAAATGTTTTCATCAATACTTTTCGACCATTAATTGATGAGAAGTGGATGGAAAATTAATTGATGGTAGTTCAATTCAATGTTGTCATCAATTTAGTGTCAAAATCAGCTGAGTTAAAAGAATGACCTCTTTTTTGGCGGTTTTTATATTATTTTAATAATTATAGGAATTATTGAAATAAACCAATTGATATATTGTTAAAATATGCTCAAAATATTATGACAAAATATTATATTATATCATTACAAAATGTCAATAAAATGGATACAATATTGATGAGTTCAACATTAATGTTTAATATCTCATTAATTTAAATGGTCCATTAATTGGCTACGAAATTGATGAGAACATCGATGTGTCATAGGGATGTTACAAATTGACTTTTATGAATTCTTAACATATAACGACACTATAGTTTTCTGGGCTCTAAATAATGGGCTACAATTAAATCCGTTCATATCTCAGGCTTAGGTTGTTTATGTTCATGTTATTGACAAATAACATATGTATAAACAAATCTTCAAAATGTGAAACTTAATAGTTCTATAGTAAAATTTGTACATAGTGCTAATAATTTAGGTGTTGTGCTAAATAAGACTCCGGAATGATGACATTAATGCTATTTTCTAAACTATTTTATTTTAAACTACCCTTTAAGTTCTGGAATTTGCTGTGCTATATTAGTGAATTGATAATATGGCAAGAAAATTTCCGTATAGAAGAAAATCGTCAAAATAGCCCTCAGCTTCTGTTCTATGTGCCGGGAAAGAGAAAAGTTAAGGACTGTGCCGACTTTAACAAACTAAAAACTACCATCCTTTTGTTAAAATTAAAACTAGTCTCTAAGACTATCCATTAATACAATTTTGGCTCTTTTCTTCAGATATCTTTGATCGCACAACATCTTATTAGGCGAATGATAAAAGTTTATCAATGAATGGGTGAAAAAAAAACTGGTTTTGTCTTTAGTCTTTCCAAATTTCACATATTGTGCTGTAATTTATTCTGGAATGTGTCCAGGTGAGTTTTCCAGATGAAAGGTAATTTTCAATGCTTGTACACGCTTTTAGATAAAACGGTAGTGTTTTCAAATCACGGTATTCCAAACATTATTTTAGCAAATATTTAATTACTATTTGATGATATTTAGAGATGCTTCCAAAGTCATACTAGATTGTACCTTTGAAAACCGTCTGAAATATAATTACACATGCTTTATTATAAAAATTCTATCAAAAAAATACGGAAGAATATCTTCATGATAAAATAACCCATGGTAGGTTACTAAGAAGTCCAAGCTTAATTATTCCAAGGCACGGGAAGATTAAAAACATCTTTCATTTTTGTTATGCCTTGGTGTTATGCAATTCTTTGCCGAATGTGCTCAGGTGTGAGTCATGTAATTCTAAATTCTACGACCTCTGCTGGATGTACTTCAAAAAAAAAAATGTGTAGCCATTATTAACACCGATAATTATTATTTGAAATAACGTTTGTTATGTCTGTTACGTTTAGAAGGTATTTTTATTGTGATAAGCAGTTGGGTATTAAAATTTTTTTATATAAATTTTATATTTTATTTTTTATTTTTGTCTCTTGCTTTACTGTTAACTTTCATAAGTTAAGCATAATTTAAGTACAATGAATTTACATATTTTATCGTATACTCTTGTACAGACTTACCGTCTCAAGTATATTATACATAATTAAAAAAATAAATAAAAATAAAACACTAAAATTGAGATCATAAAATAACGTAGGTATAACAGAAACTAATTAACAGTTTCTATTAACCGTATTACTAGTTTCGCAGCTTTTGCAGTATAAAATGCCACACTCATCCAAGCCTATTTAGTCCTATATTGTTTGATAACTGTGGCTTCTTGTACATTTAATTTGGTACAGTTTTTGATTGTAGTATAATAAGTGAAAAGAACCTTGCTAGATCAATAGTATATTGGCCAACAATGAACACGGAAAAGTTAATTTATAATTGCAATATTTGTGAAAAACATAATCAGATTCCAAACTATCATTAACAAACTATATATAATTAATGAAATGCCTTTTAGCAAATTGGGAGTGGATATTATGGAAATTAAACTACTCAAAGTACCTGGGTTTAATACCTTTGTATAACAAAACAGCTAAAACTATTAAAGTGTTTTCAAACCACCGTATTACAAACATAATTGTAGAAATAATACATGCCCTGTAATTCCTATTTGTTTATAAATTGTTCAGAAGAATGGGATTTTGAGATAATTACTGGTATCCCTTTATAGCCGAAATCAAATGGATTTGCTGAACAAATGGTAGGAATGAAAAATGGTAGGATTATCGAAGAGTATATGTGGTTTGCATTATTTGAATATAGGAATAATACACTTATCAAAGGTTCAATATTATCTCAAATGGAAATTTTAATGGGTAGGAAAACCAAAACCTTACTACCGATATAAAATTATTTCAATTTCATCCGCTGTGAATAAATTTTTTTTCCAAATCTGTTCAGATTTTGTTCGAGTGCCTCAGTAAATTTTAAATTGTCGCTGTCATAGTTTTAAACATTTTCAATAAGGTAAGCTCTAAAATTCTGTGGAAAAATCTTGATTTTAGAATTTTTATAATGAGAAAAAACGTCTATACAATGTACAGAACTCACATGCCTAACAAAAAAAGACCACATGAATTAAAAACAAAAATATTGCTTATAAATATTTTTAAATTTAATTTCAGCACTACCTTAAACTTTCACAGAACGTTTCTGAATGTTATTTAAACAGAAAAAAAGAACAAAATACAAAAAAAGGACATTTTTTACTTTTTGTATTTTTAGGAATATTTAAAGGCACTTTTAATTTTTTTTTTTTTTAATTTTTCAGTTAAAAATCATTTAGTTTTTGGGAATGATGTCTAATGTCAATCAAAAATTTTGAGGAAACCAAACATTTTTTTTTTATCTTTGAATATTTATTAACCAATTAAGTGATAAAGGACTCTTCCAGGTTTTTTTCTTTTTTTTAATTTTTCCTAAAATAAATTTACAAAATACAACACTGAAGAGAGTGAGAAAAAGCCAAAAAAAAAAAAATATTTTAAATTTATTTTTCATGATAATGTTAAAAAAAAAAAATGAAGGATTAAAAATTAAAGCATATGACAACTAAAGATTATTTGTTAAATGTCAATAAAATTTCTTATCTCTTTTTTTTTTCTGGTTCAAGTGTATTTAAAGGATTCAATTAAGTTGAATGCAAATAGAAAGGTTTTTTTTGTTGATTTTTGACAATTTCAATTAGAAGAAGGTGAAGTCCTTTGGCTGATTGATAATATTTATAACAATAACAGAAAAAAAGGAAAATAGAAAATTCTTATCAATTTCTTAGTTTTTTTCCCAGAATTATTTTTTTTGGTAGATTAGTTTTGATAGAAAATATTTCATTGAATTTGTTTTTGTAAATGATTTAATTAAATGATTTGTGTGGTTTGATTTTTATAAAAATAATTGGGTATAAAATTGATTAATTTAAGGCCTTTAAAATTGAAATAAATGTGTTTTTTTTTTGTTGTTGTAAAAATTTGTGAAAATTATTAACTCTTGACAAAATTTATAACTAAATAAATTTTGTGGAAGATTTTTTAATAAATTTTGTGATTTGCTTTTTGTTTTTAATTTTCAACTTAATGAACAATCAAATTAATGAAAATTTTCACAGTAGGGATAAGCAAATTGATGGGATATAATGTAAAAGTATGATATGAATTTAGAAAATATTTTGAACATATTGTGGAACAGATAATATAAGGTATTTAACTAAAATGGATTCCAATTTATTTTGATATTTTTATAAATTACTACATATATTGATGAAATCAGTCTGTTTGTATAAGATAGTGCTTCTGATCTAATATCTAAATACATGGACACAATTAATGTCAATATAAATTAAATGTTTGTTTTATATTATAAAAAAATATGAAAAATAACAAAAATTAGAGCCTATTATACTTTACAAAATTTAAATACATTATAAAAACATAATTTTTAAAAATATATCTGTCATACCCTTATCATGATTCTCGAATCGAATATGATTCGAAGCAAATATGCTAGTCGAACGTTTGCGTAAATATAATTACGTTTCATGAATAAATTTATTCGCTGTGGAAAAGTCGTTGCTAACCTAACACTTGAAAATTAAAAATTTTGAAAAGTAGATAAAAAAGAAACTGTTTTAGGCTAATAAATTTTAAAAAATAAAAATGAGGACAAGCTGTGTTAGTTTTTATGAAGACGAATGGGTTAATAGTGCTAGTGATACCGAAGCCGGAAATCGGACACATTTAAGCAGAATCCGAATAACTATTAGATACAACTTACACCCAGTAAGCCCTCTAGATCAATATTTTGTTCTTTGCTCAATAGAGTATCGACAGCTTGTTCCAATAGAGTCAGGGAAGTTTTTTTGATAAAGTCCTACTCCTGTGGTTCTTATATTTTTTTTTGTATTTTTGCTGCATTTAATTTTAATTTAAAGTCAAGCCATACCTGTCATCATATTATTATCTATACACAGTCATTGATAAATAAATAAATAAACAAAAATTTATTCTACTTTTTGTCTTCACGCTTTAGAGATCCTAATGCATGAAATTCAGTTTCAAATCGATCCCACAACACTTTTGATACAATTTTATTCCAACCGAATTTTCGCTCCCACAAACCAAATCAAGATTCTCTGCCATTAATTGCACCAGTATTTTATTTGTTTTCTTATAGCTGCAAATAATATAATATTATTATATTATTCATAAATTTTATAAATAATATTCTTACATTTTTTTAATGTACCCTTCCATTTTCACTCGAAAAACAACATATTTTTGTTTTACACTGTTGTCACTTACATTTTCTTTCAAAGCTCGTGATTAAAGCAAGATATGATGTCATCATATGAATTGTTGACTAAAGGTGGATTTCCTCTTAATGGACGAACGTCCTGACAACTTTTTTAACCAATCAGGAAATTTTATTTAACATACACAAAAAATCTTCTCCCGACAATTTCTTTCGAAAAATTATCAAACGTATTACGTTCGCTTCGCTAATCATGATCGCATGACAGCGAATTCGTGTACTTATACACCCTCACCTACTTCTCATAATTAAGTCATAAGGCCATTAATTTAATTTTTGGGGTCGTCATATTTCTATGTATATTCTTGTATGCTGTCACTATTATTTGCGTATGTTTCTTGGTTTTTTGCGGTATGAATCAGTTCTTTTATAAATCTCAGTCTAAATTGTGATATTTATCAATCATAAGATAAGTGGTTTCCCCTATGTTTATTTTGCTTTTCATTACTAAAATGCTACTTTTGATATGCTGCTCAATTCTGTACCGAATTTCTTTATCAGTATTCCAACTTTATTTCAACCAATAACCCAGTTATTTATAGCTTGACGTTAGATTTGTTTGTTATATATTGCAGTTGATCGGATATTGTTTTCAGTGCTTTCTCAGGTGATAACTATGGGTTTGGTATTTTTAATTTTCATATTAAAATCGAAGTGTTTGCGTTTTCATTCACTCTATTAACGGGGTATTGAAAATTGTTTAGTTTTTCGCTATAATCGTTATATCATTGTCATATATGATATTAGTGATATTTGTTCCCTTCCCTTTGATGCATTTTTCTATAAAACTCATCGCTTGTTGAAATATTTTTTCAGACATATTTCAGGTTAATATTTTGAATAAAATAAAAATAAATAAAGCACCAAATGGAACAGAAACAGTGGCAACACATGTCCTTGAAGGACGCCCGCTTATTGTTAAATTATCTGTTTTAATGTTCCTATTCTAACTTCTGCAAGTTTCTGATACAATCTGAAGCCTTTTGTTAATCGATAAAACATAAAAATACGTCTTTTTGCATATCTTTGCAATTTTGATTCATTATTGTTGTATACAAATTTTCTGAAGTTTTGTAAGATTTTTGCCATTGTGCTAGTGACAATTTTTGTTAAATTGAGAGTGACAAAAAATTCATTGTCACCGCCATACGAAATATTATTTTTTCTCTTCAGTCACTATCAATCTTTGCTACTTTGCTAATACCTTAGAAAAATTCCACTCCAGATTATATCAAATTTGCTAAGTTTATAAAATAAAAAGTAATTTTTGTAAATTGCGGAGTTCCGTTATTTCAGAATTACAGGTCTATGTCCTTGATAAACGCTATTATTGCTTTGATGTCAATTTCAGAATCAGGCGATTTGTATCCCTGGAAGTATTTGTATCTTTGACGAACTATAGCGTCGCAACCAAATAGAATATGTGGGGAGGATTCCTCCTCTTCTAAGCAGAATCTCTTCTAAGCATCTGTCTGTGCTAGATCTACCAATCTTGAACAGATGCTTGTTGAATAGGCCATGACCTGAGATAAACCATGTCAGAATTCTGACATTGAATCTAGTCTCCCTGATTATCTGAAATAGAATATGGGGGGAGGATTCCTCAACTTCTAAGCAGAATCTCTTCTAAGCATCTGTCTGTGCTAGATCTACCAATCTTGAACAGATGCTTGTTGAATAGGCCATGACCTGAGATAAACCATGTCAGAATTCTGACATTGAATCTAGTCTCCCTGATTATCTGATTCAATCTATGAATATTTATCATATATGTTTTGGGTTTCTGTGTTTTCCCACTTGGAAATAATTCTTTGTAGGTAGGCATTTGAACGAGCAATACTTGGCTCTGGTCCTAAGAATTGACTCTTCGAACCTGTTTTTGCAAGGACATCTGCCGCTACATTGCTTTGTATTCCTTCATGTTCCGGAGTCCACATAAGAGTAACTCCGTTTTGTTCGGCTAGCTTTATTAAGCTTTTGTAACAGCTATAGATAAGCTTTGATTTAAAAATTGGGGAAAAAAGCTTTTAAGGTAGTTTGGCCATCTAAAATTATGTATATGTTTGCACCTTTGTGCCCCCTTTTGCTGCACGGAAATGCCGATACCTCGATGGCATAGATTTCAGCTTGAAAGACAGTGGGGTATGTGCTAAGTGCCCTGTTTTCCTTTATATCGAAGGTTCTTCAAACATAAAACAGATTCGCACAAAAAAAGAAAGTCCAACGAAATGGTCACAAGTGTAATTAAATTAATTAATGACTCATATTAAAACTCTCACAGAAATATTCTTAAATAATCAAACACATTTCAAGCCTATTCAAACACATTTCAAGCCTATTCAAACACACTTTAAATCTTAAGTACGTAATATTTTTGTATTCCTATACCAAAGAATTGGCATAAAAAAAATATTTCAGAACAATAAAATATAGAAAACGAAAAAAGTTTAGTTATAGTTTTTTGATAAAGAAATAAATCACATCAGTATTAACGACTACACATAAAAACGACATTCTTATAAACATGGTGCAATAAAAATAAATTTACTTCCTATGATAAAATATTTCCAAAATCTAAAAAAACCAAAAATTTATTTACATATACATTCAAAAATTCATTAATTTTAAATTTTACATTAAATTTTCAGGAAAAGAAAAAAAGGTCCTTATCAAAACTCATCCCTTTTTTTCTTTTTCACATATTCAAGTGTTAAACTTATTAAATTTTGTAAAAAAAAATTCACAAAATTTTGAAAAATTCAGTAGGGGCTTAAATAGCAACTAGAATTTATATCCAAAGAATAAAAAAATAAACAAATTTTTATTCCTCCAAGGATATAGGTTATTTTAAATTCCAGACAATAGACACATTTTCATTTTATTGTGGTTTTTATTTAAAACACAGAGACTTCGTATATAGAAAGGACATAACCACAATGTCAGACTATTTTAAAAACAAAAAAAGAAAATACAATTTCGTGACTTTTGGTCGATTGTCAAAGGATTAAAACTATATTTTCAGCTATTTATATCTCTTGCATGTAATTGGTATTAAATTTAGCAAATTATTTGAAAAAATGTTTTATTATTTATAGGGAACAGAGTTTAATTAATCTGTTAAAATAATTAAGATTTAAATGTAAGATAAATTGACGTGTTAAATTTATAATTGAAATGGAAGATAGTCTAACAGTAAACTAGGCTATAAATATCCTAATAAAAGATGCAAATTAGTTTTTAAAATAACAAAAATCCAACAACGATTAACCACATAGAAACTACAGTAGCAAATATGCATAAATATGTTTTGTTTTTGTAGTGATGAATAAAATTAACGGTTTCGGCTTTAACTACTTTGTTAGGAATAATATTCTTAAAAAGACATGAATACAAGTATGAAAATAAAATACAAATAAAATGAAATCGATTAGAAATAATTTAGGTGGAAGTATTTGGAGTATATGAGAATGATTAGTGGTACTGTACTTTCGATAGCTGAAAATAATAATTATTATGTGGGTACTGTTCAAGTAAATTCATTTTTTATTTATTTATTTTACATTACTGAGCAAAAATACCCTGTCAAATGATAAGAGCCTTTTCTGTTCTAGATACTCCAGATATATATTTCAGATATTCCGTATATGATTTACTTCCCTTATTTAAATAACAATATGAATTTTGATGTTGCATATAATATGAATATTAGGCCTACTACAATAACGGTCGATTTTCAGTTTTTAAATGCAAAAAATGCTAATTTAAATGTTATGAGTTCGCATGGGAAGATTCCCTAATATGGTATAAATCGACCATACCTTGAGTATACTAGAATAATATAGAAGCTATCAGATATAATATAGAAGGTAATCAGATTATAAAAATGAAGGAGGCTTCATGCGATGTGATTTATATTAACCGACTAGAAAGTCTGTAATTGTATTAATACGTTCTTTCAATAAAAATAATTCCCTATTTGGTTTCAATTTCCCATGGTCTTTAGTTTTTTTTTCGTTTGAGATAAAGAAAATCGGTACACAAAATGTCAATGTATTTTACATACATATTAGATCAGATTATCTAGATAGGGTTGAGTTTTGATCTTATGTCAGCGAATCCACAAATAAACTTATTGTTATTTCCAGTAGCAATACAATAAATCATGTATCTAGAACTAAGATCCCTGAATTAATTATTACATGCAGACTCCGATTAAGGTTTGTTCTGAATCCTCGCATTGACAGAGCAATTTTTCACTAAATTCTTCCTCGATTTTGTATAATTTGGACAAGTTGGCTTGTGTTTGTGAGCTGATTTTGTGTAAATGTTTCTTGATGAGGCAGTGGCTAGTTAACCATGGTACGCACCCGATTTCTGTTGAAATATCGTAGTAAAACCTTGCCGTCTGCGTTTACCTGCTGTTAACAAAAACAGGGTTTTGATAAATGAGTAGCGAGGGTGTGGAGGCAACAGACCCGACTATAAGAACAAGAGGTCCGGCGTCCCAAGAGCCTTATGAAATTTTGTTCATATTTAATTTTGTCCATATGTAATTTTGTATCTATGTAATTTTGTCCATGTGTAATTTTATCTCTGTGAAATTTTGCACATATGTAATTTTATCTTATGTAATTTTGTCCTATGTAACCCATTATGTCACCTCAATTTTCATAAAATAAAATATTTATTTATTAAATAATTTGAGCTGGATCTGTGATATTCAGCGTAACAAATTTCAAAATTATCAAACATAAAATCATCTATTTGAAGCTATATAAATTTTGGAACGACCATTATAAAAATCTGTTAATTTCTTCTTTATCTTAAATGTTCTCAGAAACAGAAGCACGTGTCTGCACAAATTTATTTCAATATAATTTTATTAATATAAATATTATACGATATATATATATATGTATATTTTGCTGGGTTTTTCAGATAGAAGAAAACTAGCCAAAACACATTTAAATGACATTATATTAGGGCGAACGGAGTGGAGGACTGTGCCAGATTTGATGCACTGAAAATTTATACTCATTTGACCCACCAAAACAAGTTTTCACACTAACCGTTAATTCATAATCTACTTTATTACGACGATGTTGAACAGGGAGCATGGCAATTATTTACATATCGATACATATTTTGATATAGAATATTTGAATAGTTTCAATAACAAGTTATTTAGCACAATATTGTAATAAACATCGATTAAATAAATATTTTATTCTACGAATTTGTGTGAATTTAAATTTTCTCACTAAATATGAATATCGCCTTCAATACCTAAATTTCGTTTTAAAATAAATTATTTACGAAAAAATGATAAACTTTAAATTTCTAATTTAAAATTTATTATTTCATTCCAATTTTAATTAAATTTTAATCAAAGACTCCCTTAGGAGATTTTTATCAACAAATACAATGTAACAGGAAAGTGTTAAGTGTCACATTATTTATTTTTTTTCAAAAAATGTGTATATGAAATTCGAATAATTTTAGTCAAGAAAAAAATTTACTTTGTTAATTTTTAACTACATTTATTCATTTGTAAATTTCAAATGAAAATAAATTTCTATACTATTATTAATAAATTATTAAATGTATTAAATTTTAATCTTAAATACATACAATGTTAATAAATTATTGTGCACACACACCTTCTAAGGTTAAAAAAAAAGTGAAGGTTCAAAAAATCGAAAAGGATTCTTTAGAAATAATTTTAAAGAAAAAAAAGGATCTACATTGAATTTTATCATATTTTTAAAATGTCCTTGAATTTGAAATTATTCATAATATTGTGATTTTAAATTGGTTCTTGTCGTTAATACAAAAGAAACATATTTTGGTAATATTAAAAAATATATTTTTTTTTCGGAAGTATATGGTATTAATTATTTTCAGTTTATAATATTAGAGTACTTTGTAATTTTAATTAACTTATTAAAATACAAATATTTCAATATGTATTGCGCAATTATTTACTGTCAAAAACAAATTATTTTGCGTAGTGTATACACCATGTTTTATTTTATTTTCTTTATTGAATTTATTTTGCTATATATAAGACGATCACAATGGACCTTACCGGTCTAAGTGTGTCGGCCCAGCTGTCGGCATCCTATACATATAAGATGATTAGTGTTTTAAGCATGTAAATAAAATTCATAATTTTTAAAGCTAACAAAACTAAATATATTAAATAAAAAAATAAAAAATAACAAAAGAAAATATAAAAATATAAAGTACTTAAACTAAAACTAGATTAAATTAATAAAAACAAAACATAATATATGTAGAGATACAAAAATAAAATAATAAATGCTATATACAAAAATTTATATACTTAATAGATAATCTACATCAATATCTGCCTGTTGAATTGGAATAATACTCTAATAAATTTTACTGTAACGCTAAAGAACAAGTTTTTATAAAAATTGGCATAATAAATTTTCGTGTCTCTACTCATGATTTCTAAAATACTCTCTGTTGAGCTCAATAAACCTATTGATGTTATTAACGGCAAAAATGGAGTTCATGTCAAAGAATAGTAGTTCTAAAAAAATTAGATACGTGTCTTAATCGAGTTCTGTGACGGCGAACTATTAACTAACTACTAAACATGTTGTGGAATCTAGTTTTCGAATTTTATATACATAACATAAATATTTTACTTTAACTACTAATATTACCTATTTAACTACTATTTTTAGACTGATGCAGCTATTTAATTACTTTTTAGTACGAAATTGCCAGTTCAAAGATAGTTACATAATTTTTTTTTGTTTATGTTTTGCTGCTAAGTTAAGTTTGTATATTAAGCCTACAGTACTGCAATTTTTTTTAACTGTAACATAAATGGTATTACATAAAGAGGAAATGTGTAATGTTATTAAAGACTTAATTTATATAGAATATGCTGTAGGCTCTAGGTGAATAAAATTGTGAAACATAATACCTATAGTTTTAATATTTATTTCATTTTATTTATTTATTTTTCGTGCAAATCAAATAATTTGATGTAGAAAACTAATATACTATTATCAGGATTTAGGTCTTTTTAAATATATCATAGTTCCATTTTATTTAAGTTATTACCAAATTATAGTCTGAATTATCTTTTGTCATTTATTTAGATTTGGATTTATTAATTTATTTAGTTTTATACATGTATGTATACATTAACTATTACAATACTACTACTTTAAATATTTTTTATATTCATTTTAATTTTGATGATTTTTATTTAATTTTGATGATGTTAACAGATGTTTTTATACTTTTAATAAGTTTTTTTTTTATACATTTCAATATTAGTTTCAGTTTTTATTTCCGGAGGTAAATTATTAAATAGCTTTAATCCTTCATACATTAAATTCTTTTGAGCCATATCCGTTCTAGAAAATTGTAATCTAAAGTTGGAGATGTTCTTAAGCTATATTGTTAAACATAACCTACATAGGTTAACTTTTCTGATAAATAGTTCGGCATCATATTCTGCTTAATTTTGAAAATAAGCACAAGTGTATTAAATATTAATCTTTGTTTAATATTCAGCCAATTCAATGATTTCAACATATTGTCTATATGTGTTAAAATCTATTACATTTCAATTACTAAAGGTACTGGACCAGGTTGAAAATCTCTAAATAATTTTACTTTCATCGCAAACCGAACCTGGGATCTATCAATTGAAAGGTAAGCATTCTACCAGTTTTGTGATTAAATTTATCACTTGGGTACATTGATATATCAGTGTTGTGAGAAATTTTTTTCACTTGGTCACATTTTCTTTAATAATTCAGGTACGCATTTGAAGCGTTTAATAATTTTTCTTTAGAAGAGCACCAATTTATTTAAGATTGAATTTTAACTTTATGATTTCTTACTTTTATAATTTTGCTAATAAATTTTAAACAATCACTTGGTTTAGTTAGTTGGGCAATTAGTTTGGAATTTATAAATAATTTTTACATTAAATATTATTCTTTATGTCCTCAGACAATATAGAGTATAATATTGGAAATGAAGTTGTGAGTGACAGCAACACATGAATCAAAAACCGCATTTTGTATGAACATTCAAGTGGTTGCTGGTAGATATAACAGGTACAATAGTTTGAAATAAGTTTTAACAATTTAATTAAAGTTTGTGTACAACAAAGTGGTTGGAATTTCAAAAAAGAATTATATTTTTTAAATGAATGCAACAAATTTTGCCAATTTTTATTTTACAATTTTTTTTAGTTGGCAATAGTAACTTCTACTATTACGCCAGATTCAATTTTGATAGATGTAATCTTTCTAACAACTTTTGATGGAGAGTGAAGATGAATTATTCTTTCATCTTAAATCTATTCAACGTTGTTAAACCTTCACCGTAAGGTGTTTTGCGGGTTGTAATTCGGATAACCTTAGTAAGCATGCGTACATGACCCTTGACATGTAATTTTTAATGTATTTGACTTTTTCAAAGAGCAAACATTTGTGGATATTAATGTGATTCTAACTCTATGGATGAGAACAGAGTCACTTGAAGCTTTTCAACATCTTTATCAGTAGCAGCTAAATTTTAAATTTAAAACCCTGAACCAAGGGTTGAATTAAAATATTTGAAATTGGTCAGCGTTGAACTTAATTTTCTTGAACTCCACTTCACTAGTTCTCGAATAAGTAAGAAATATGTTAAATACCATCATATCCACTTGCAAAAAGGATATTTAAAAGTTTTCATTACAACGATTGTTAATTTCAAATTATTTGAAAAAATTAAGTTAGCCGAATAAATTAATAAAATTTTCTCAACTTTGAAAATTCAGAAAAACATTGAGGTTTTTGTAGAAAATAGATCTTTTAGTAGAATACGATGCTAACAATATATAATTTTTCGCTAATAACTTAAACTCTTATTATCACTGATATATATCTATAGATCAAGATATTTTATTTAACCTTTTAGAATCTGTTCTTCACTTAAAAATATGTTAAATCTATTAATGTTACAATTTTAATTTATTTTTCTAGTAAAATTTTTAATAATAACAAAAATATTTGGCAATAATTTATTTCGAATTTTTTTTGTTCGAAAATATCGTAAATTTAAAATTTTATGATGTACTCTTTACGAAATTCGGATAATAAATAATGCTAATCAATATTTAAGAAAAAATGAGATATTAAATATTAGTTATAAATCATGCAAAGTTAAATTTTTCAGAAACACGCTGCTGTCATCATTCGGTGTAAATTTGGATTCGTTTTTTTATTTTTGTTTTATTTATTTTTATTTTTTTTTAAGAATATTGAATTTTTTCAATTGGAATAAGAGGAAGTTATGAAGTTGCTTCTTAAAATTTTTGTACTTGTCTTTTTGGGAATTGTTGCTCCAACAAAAAAAAAATAATTTGAATGGAGAATAAAGGATTCAAATTTTTTTATTATTTCTTTCATAATTCTTCACTTCCTGAATTCTAGACTAAAGCAAAATATTTTTGGTAATATTCGTTTGAATTTTCAAGGATAAAAATTCATTTTCTGAATATAAATAATTCAATGCTTAAGGAAATTAAAGTTGTTTGAAAATGTTGAGAACAAATTTGTAGTAAAATTATTAAAAAGATACTTTTTAATAAAAATTTAAATAATATGGTTTTCAGAATAATTAATATTAAGGTATGATTAATATGTAATTAAATTTTGAAACCAATGCATTAAATGGAATAAGACCAATATATTACGCTTAGAATTATTAGTTTTTAAAATTAAATTTAAAAATAATTTAAATATTAGACTATTTTGAGAATAATTTAATAAAAAAATACAAAATTCTGAGATTATCAACACAAATATGAAATATTATACTGAAGTTGTTAGATTAAGGTTTTATTTTCGAGCAGTTGAGTGCTTTATCAGCTTCAAAGACATTGATTATTTAAAAAAAAAATCTTTTAAGCCGTTTGGGGTTGCACGCTTGAATGTGAGGTAGTTTTCATTAAAAGTTATATTATTTTAAATATCAACTCAGTTTAAAAGTTTATACGAGTCCTAATGTAAATAAATATTCGAACTAAGATAGATGGAGGAAGATGAATTTTCAATAAAAAAAAAACAAAATAAATTTTTTAGAAAGACTAGAATCGATTGTGTTCTTCTACTAAGTTTAAATTGATGTAAATCATCATTATTTATTCAGAGAGGGCTTAGTTGATAATAGTAGGATACAGCTAACATATCCTCTCAGTTTTATGTTCATTAAAAATGCATATAATTATGTAATACTAACATGAATATATTATCGTACCCTCGGTGGCGCAGTGGTTATGTAACAGGATCCATGACCGAGGGTCCGGTTCGAACCTGGTTGGTGGCGATTTATAAAAAAAAAAAAAAAAATCCATCATTAAATTTGTTAATTGAAAATTCGAGATTAATCGAATGAAAATCATTAATTGAGATCGAACCGGTAATAAGGTAGCGCCACGTTGTTTCTAGGCAGCGGTAGATGGTTACTCCATCTCCTAGGACCGGTTACTGTAGGCCAATCACCTGCATAATCGGTAAATCAATGGATTCGAAATAATAGAAGAAGAAGCCTCGGATACACGAATGACTACTTGATAACGACCTTTGGCACTCAAAAAAGGACCCGAATTGCACAATGGAATGTAAGAACACTTAGAGAAGCTTCAAGACTCTCGCAATTGGAAGCTCAAATGGCTACTTACAACATAGACATCCTAGGTATAAGTGAAATGCGATGGAACAACACCGGATAAATCAACACGGAGAATGGAAACATGGTAATTTACAGTGGAAGGGAAACAGGGGGTGAAAGTGGAGTCGGAATACTAATATCAAAGAAATTGAGTCAAACATTGGTTTCTTGGAAGGCAGTCTCGGATAGAATTGTTATAGGGCGATTTCGAAATATGACAAGACATGTAACAATAATTCAATGCTATGCACCAACAGATGTCGCTGAAGACCATATTAAGGATGACTTCTACGAACAAATAGAAACAACGCTAGCACTCATAAATAGGGGATATATCATAATATTAATGGGTGACTGGAATGCGAAAATAGGATCTAACAACAATGGACTTGAGGAGATAATGGGCAAACACGGGTTAGGGAGAGAAAGAAACAACAACGGGGAAAGATTGACAGAGTTGTGTCAGACTTTCGACCTAGCAATCGGAGGGAGTCTATTCCCACACAAAGATATCCACAAATACACATGGACAACACCAAACGGGATCTCAAGAAATCAGATAGATCACATATGCATCAGCAAGAAGTGGAAACAATCAATGTTAGATGTGAGAAATAGAAGGGGAGCAGATATACACAGCGATCATGAATTACAAACTGGGGACTTCAGAATGTAACTAAGCCAACAGTAAGAGGCAGAAGAAATAGAAAGAAGAAAATAAATATAAACAACTTAAAAAATCCGCAAGTAAGAGCTGACATAGTTACGGCGTTACGAGAAAATATTAGAAATAATAGAGAATACACTTGGGAAGAGATTCTGGAAATTTACAATCAAACAAGCGAACAAAATCTTGGAATTTCACAACCACAAAGAAAAATCTGGATAACCGATAACACATGGGCCTTGATTAAAAGAAGAGGTGAAATGAAGAAAATGATAAACAACAGGATGGCATCAAGAAGAGAATATGAAGAAATAGCGAAAACAGTAAAAAGAGCAGCAAGAAGAGATAAAAGGAAATTTCTACAAAATTTAGCCGGAGAAGCAGAAAAAGCAGCACAGCAACATAACCTGAGAGAATTGCATCGCATAATCAAGAACTTAACAAACCAGTCGGAACAACAAAACAAACCAATTAAAGATAAAAATGGTGTGCTCATCACAAACTTAGAGGATCAATTAAAGAGATGGAGAGAACATTTCCAAGAACTGAGCAACGAAGAAAATACAAATAATGAAGCAGACATAAGAAACAGAGACAATGCAAATATCTACCCAACTGAGAGACTGCCAATATCTACTCAAGCTCCAAATATAGAAGAAATCAAAGCTACAATCAATATCCTGAAACACAACAAAGCAACAGGTGAAGATGGAATTGCAGCAGAAATAGCCAAACTGGACCCCGACCTATTCGCAAAAACAATTGAACCCCACATCAGGAAAGCATGGATAGAGGAGAATATACCACCATCATGGAAGAAAGGAATGATTGTCAAGATACCTAAGAAAGGAGACTTGGCAAATTGCAGCAACTGGAGAAGAATCACGGTTCTAAATACTATTCATAAGATAATAGCAATTATTATAAAGAAAAGATTAGAAGAAGTACTAGAACCAATACTACGGAAAGAGCAGGCAGGTTTCAGACCAAACCGAAGCTGTGTTGACCAGGCAAATACGTTACGGGTCATAGTTGAACAATCAGTAGAATGGAATGCCCCACTATATCTACTATTCATAGGTTTTTAGAAAGCATTCGACACGGTCAAGAGATGCGCAATATGGAGAACACTTACAAAGAAGGGAGTTCCTGAAAAAATCATCAATATCATCAAAGCGATGTATAAAGATGCAGAGACAACAGTTGAACACAGAGGTAACATCAGTGATCCATTCTACACCAATATAGAAGTTAGACAAGGATGTCCACTATCACCACTTCTCTTCAACACAATACTAGACGACATTCTAAGAGAAGTTTGCACTGGAATAAACGGAATAGAATGGGATCTCTTCGGAAACTTAGAAGACTTAGATTACGCAGATGATGTATGCCTCATATCAAGAAATCAAAGGGACCTACAGAACAAAGTCAACAGATTACAGGAAGAAGCAAAGAAATCGGGACTGGAATTAAATATCGAGAAAACCAAGGCAATGAGGACAAACAACAGTTATAGTGAGCCAATAACAGTGAGTGGACAACAGATAGAATACGTAGAAGAATTCAACTACCTGGGGAGCATTATAACATCAAGAGGAGGTGCAACAGAAGATGTCAACAGCCGTATAAATAAGGCAAGAAGAACATTTGGGAAAAAAAAAAAAACATGAATATAGTTGTACTAGTGAATCACCTGTGCAATTGAACAGAAGCAGTTATTTCAGGTACGATTTTATGTAAAAGAAATATTTGTTTTGGTATAATTGTAGTTGTAATGAAATTAAAGTATTATACCTAATACTTTGTGACGAAATTAATACTAATTTCAATATAACTTAACACAACAAAATCCCATTAATCTCAACATAGTAGATCGATGTATTTTAAATCGTTTATAGTCACAATTCTGTTATAGGCAACAATTTTTTTGAAAGAAAGTAACAAACTTCATAAGTTCATTCAATCGATGTCGTTTATAGTCACAATAAAATATAACGCCAATTTTTTCAATAAAAAAAAAATAAGTCAAGAGTGAGTTATTTTATTAAAATACTGATTTATATATTGTCTTTTTCTGTTCTTCATTACACATATGTATATTTTGTGATTACATAACAGAATTTCTATTTATGAATAAAATAAAGTTTAAAACTGTTACATCTACGAAAGATATTTTATTGAATTTTGTAGATGCAATTTACAAGATGCAATTTTCTTTTGATTACGCCTATAGTCACAAAACGGTTATAGTCACAAATATTACTGAAATTTAGCGAATGAATATAACCTTGTTTTACTGCATGTATATTGTTTTTAAATAGCAGAAGAAAATGAACTAACATTAAATTATATCATTTTTGAAGAGTGTGATCTGATTTTTTTTTTTATGTTTTGTTTTCAAATTTTGTTTTTGTTTCCGTTTTTGTACTTTTTCTTATAAGTTCAAATAACATTGAAATTTATGTTAAAGTATAGATGTTGCTCAACTTGGAAAACCGTCACTTTTTGGTGCAACTATTTTAAATGTTTTAAGTATTCAGCACCAAGAACTTGCTGAAATTATTTTTGAGGTGTAATTTACTATTCAATTATTCTTGCTTTTTTACTCACCACGTCGTTCGTCTTGTGTATGATATATGAGATACTAACATTCATACGAATATAATGTATGAAATTATAATATGTGGAATAAGAAATTATAATAAAATCTATATTCGCTTCAACACAGAACTTCAACAGATTATATATATAAGACATTTGAAATATTAATTCAATTGAACTACAATTAAATCTACTCCAAATCGAACATATTTTAAGATTTATCAAGACTACAAAGATCTGCGCTACATCAATATAATGCAAGAAATACAATAAATATTTAAAGTATTCATCCAGGGCTAAATAGTATATCCACTATCGATCCAATGCAGCAGTGCAGTAACGACTGAACCATTCCAAAAAACATTTAAAATCAGAAATTGTCATTGTTTGTTTTTCTATTTATTTATTAATTTTTTGAACAAAAGCTTTTACTATTTTTTAATTTGTGTAAATTAGTTAATATAGTTATATAGTTAATAGTTATAAAAAAATTTTAAATGCTTATCAGGCATTTTATATCGGCCTACGACCATTATAAAGAATTATTCCTTGAAAAAAAAACAATAAAATCTTTCGAAAATTTTTATTTTCTGAATAATAAATACAACAACTAATTTTATATAAATATCAATATTTATACAATTATTTACAGTATTATATTTTTTTGTAAACAGTTTTCTTACTTAACCAATATTTTCCATTTTTTAAATTAAAATAAAATATAGGTAGTCAAACTGTTATTACTGGTAGAAGTGTACTATCATTCGATAATTTTATTCTAGTTATTCCATCTCTGAGATGGAATAAAATGAATACGTTCGGAATATACGGAATAAATAAAAAAATAAAGAACAGAATATTTGGAATAGTTTATTTTAAATTGTAAACGACAATAAATATTATATATTAACTATTATATATTTTGTAATAATACACTTTATATAATGAGCTATTACGCTTCATTTAAGAATTGAATAAGCATAAACAATAAACAATTCACAATACATATCTTACACAGTAGGTCTTACGGCCTTAGGTAAAGCTTGTTATCAGAAACACGCTAGGTAGCAGAGTAGTAGGTGGAGCATCTGCTTTTCAACCGAAAATACCCAGGTTTTATTTCATGAAGACTATTTTTAACTATATTTTTTATTCTGCGAAGTTGATGTGTTCAAAAGTGTTTATTTCTGAAACCAAATTGTTTGTTCGGCAGGATATTTTTTATTGAATCTAATATCTGATCCGATTTCTATTTCTAATGTCGTATTAAAACGAATATTTCTTTAACTCACCATTCCTTAATATTTTAATGATATATGTATATAATTATTACAAAAATAACTCACTTTTAATATTTGCCGTTAAGGTTTAGATAAGGATCAATAAATTTTAAACAATATTTCAATGTTTGGAAAGACGTTAGAATAATCTTCATTTTGAAAACACTTACATTAATTTATGATTATTCTCTGAAATATGTCACTTATAATTTTAGTTTTCTTCAAAAGATTGTTAAAAAATAATCAAATTTAAAATATGCTAAAAAATTATACTTGAATAGAGTCCTTTTTAATATTTGTTCTGGTTTGATTATAGCTACTGCTACATCGACCTTCTATAATCTTTTATAAATGTTTTATATTGAAATATATATATAGGTACATAAAATATATATATTGAAATTAATATAATGAAATCGAAAATTGTTTGATCCTTGAATGGATAAATTTATTTCTAAAAATCAATCATAATTACAAATTAATCATTCCTTTTGTTAATTCTATAAAAAAAAAGGTGTCATTAAAATGAAGTCCTTTGAACTGAATAAATTTTTGGAATTATAAGTTTATATTATTTTAATAAAATAAATTTTTATTCATTTTAATAAAATCTAAAAATTAAATTTCCTTTTAGTTTAAATATATATATTCAGAGTATACATAGAAACTTTTATTCACATATACTGTATCTTATATGTTTAATAATTAAACCTAATATATAAATTTTAAATTTTTTACAGTACATTTAAGTTAGTTACAAATCATGTTGTTGACCTATTTAAAATGATAAAAGTTCGATTTAACTTAATTTTAAGGTAAATTTGAAAAGATCAATATTTTAGAGTATAAAAAGAAAAATTTTTTCCAATTTATAGTCCTGAATAGGAATTATATCCTTTGAAAATTATAATTTTTAGTAATAGAATTATATCCTAGAGTAAATTAACAGAGTCTTCAATACCTGAGAAAATTATTTAGTTACAAAATTTTATCAAAAAGTTAAAAATAAGTACATTTTAATACTGATGATATTTATTAGAAAAGTAAAACTCAAAAATATAACAATTCTGTTCAGGTTTTTGTATTATGAACTGAAATTTAGAATGCTACATTTATTTTTATCCTTATATCGCTCTCTCTAGGTTATATCTGTTATTGATATGATTTGTTAGATATAAAATAAACAAATGTACTTCAAATTTCCAATCTTTAAGGATAATAACTTTTACAATGCCAAAATAGACGTGAAGTTACTGAAATAATTATTGTTCATTTTCATAATCAAATCACACATCGTAAGTTGTACCAATGAGTCGTGGACTCACTCACTATTTATATATATATACATAGTATTGAAAAATTAAAACAATTAATAAAAGAAAATACTATAGTGGATGGTATCTCAGGACAAAATCTCAGCCGAAATTCTAAATGAACTATTGGATAAAGTCATATATCACATATATCTGCGACGAGTATTTTAAGTGGTATAAATTTGTATCAGTGTGCTTTCTAGTATTGTAAATAATTATAATATGAAAATCAGAAGAAATATCAAATGAAATAACTTCGTACCTCACCATACCACTACTTTTATTCATATCAATGTTGTTCCAGGGAAGCTCATTCAAACGTCTCTAAAATTTGCTCAACAGATTTGATGTCGAATTTGAAGTCAAAGAAAAGTAATATACATTTTACTATAGGCAGTGTCATTTCTAACCCTTTCACTACTGATTTAACTTCTGCCGTGAATAAAAATTCTTTTTTGATGAATTTGCGTTCAATTACGTTTCAGGAAACGAAATTCATTATAAAAATTCAAA
The DNA here is from genome assembly GCA_963942445.1 of Argyra leucocephala. Lineage (NCBI taxonomy): Eukaryota > Metazoa > Arthropoda > Insecta > Diptera > Dolichopodidae > Argyra > Argyra leucocephala. Next base: position 141,960,662 of record OZ012677.1, read on the forward strand.
TTTGGCGGTTTAGTTAGATTTTTGGAGTATGTCTATCTCAATGGGTATTGGAAATATACAATAAAGCATTTACTTGAAAATTCTTTTATCCTTAATTAAGTTCAAATTAAAGTTTATTATGTATTTGTTTTATAAATTAATTTATTTTAACAGTTCATGGTGCAAAAAAAAAAGAATATTTCAATAGTAAAAAAAAATAATTTATCAAATATGAAATGAAACAAAAATATAACAATAAAACATTTAACTGACTATTAATTTATAACTAACTATCTACTATTTTTTGTATGGGTGATATGTTGCGAAAAAATTTCGTTGTTTTACAATGAATCTTACATTTATCACAAAAAATACGTTTTCTTATCTATATATATTTTGGCCGTTTTATGTCCACAAATTTTTTATTGACTTTATCCCATCTTTGAGTTATATCCAATTTTCCAACTCCTACAAAGTTTGAAGCTACTAACACTCCTTTTTTGTCATACCATTTGGTTAAGACGACAGTGTTATCCAGACTGACAACTTCCTCACTAAATCTGCGGCCATGGTTTTTAAATTCTTAAGGATTGCAGAATCTGCCACTTCTGGCTATACCCAGAGCTAGAAAATTGTGTTGCTTCAATGTTTCAAAAAGCTGGTGACTAGCAAAAAAAATTATCAAACGATATAATTCGAACATTTGGGTCGAAACTTTATTGGGTTATTAAAAGTCCATACCTCTTGAGAAGTTCTGCATCTAACTCTGTTCTGGACCCTTGATATATTATAAAATCAAAAAACATTCCACTTTTGCCCCAAAGTGTAAACATTTTAATGTCCCAAGGATTAAGCTTGCCTTTTGTATATTGTTTTACGCTATGCCTTCCTGTGTAAGGGACCATTTGTTCATTCACGCAAAGTCATTTTTCTAAATTTAGGCTATGGAATCTATTTCTGGTTTCATCGTATATTGGACATATTTTAAGCGTTTTACCTGTATTTTCACTAGAAAACTCTAGACTAAATGAAGGTTTTGTCTCAGCTGGTAAAATCGGTTCTTCGCCATTGTTTCTCGAATATTTGGAGAAATAATCCAAAGGACTGTCCAATTTTTCAGTATAATATTGCATTCCAATGGGACGAAATGGTTCACTGACTTTATAAGGTATTCCCTTTGTACATTGAGATGGACATCAACTTCTAATTATTATAATACAACTTTAAAATAAACTAATAATGTTTTACTTAGTAATTAATAATGTTTCACTTAGAGCCTACACCATATTCTATAAAATATATCTTTATATTTTATAGAATATGGAATTATGGAATATGAATATAAAATATTTCCCTTACCAATAGAAAGGGAAAAACTTACATATGATCACGGTACCTAAAGCTATAAGAATGTGAAAAGACAATCTAATCTAGTGTGATGAAAATATATGGACAACCCAAACTCCTTTTGCTTATTAGTACGAATAGTATTTAATGTAATAATAATTTATTTAAATGTATTTTTATAAGCTTGTACTTACCATAGCCTAAAGGTTTTTAATAAAACAAAAAAATAATTATTTTGGGAATTTCCATCATATTCAAGTCTACCTACCTGGATATTAGTACGTAATTTTAGCCACCTACTACTTACTAACGTTTTCCAAATAAAAATTGTAATTAAAGTCAAAAGTTCCCTCTAAATATATTATGGTATTAAGTAAAATTAAATATTTTCTACTCAATTATCCTTTATTGTTATCCTTTTATTCGAATATGTATTACTAAATATCCTTAAGCTTTATTATACCATTGAACAACTGTTTCCATGTTATTTTTTTTTTTTTTTTTTTTTGTTTTGGAGTTTAATTACTAAATACATTTTTACATTACATTACAATCTTAAATGGTCTGTTTTTTTTAAGACAAACCAAATGAATGCCTTCAGCGCAAGTGAGATACTAAACTAATTGTTTGAATAAATTAGATGAGATTTTGGTTTTTATATTTTTATTTTATATCCTAGTTTTTCTTTTCTATAGAATTTATTATCCTTCAATACTACAAACATTTTTTTTTGTTTATGTACTGTCTTAAAAGAAAGAAAAAGCAAAAACAAAACAAAATAAAGAAAATATCCTTATTAGCATCCTTACATGAATTGACAGTTTGTATTTCATTAGAAAAACTATTTTTATTTTTCGATTGAGATTTTATGATGAATAAAAGAAACATTTCTTATTACAAAAGGCCTGAAAATATATGTTTGACTCCGCGAATACAATTCTCTGCTCATAAATAAATCGAATTTATTGAAAAATTAGATGAAGCTAAAGGCGAAGAAAAGTACAATATGTTGTTGTATAATAATCAGTAGGTAGAAAATTTATTTTAATTCCTGGAAAACTGTTGTTTTCATTTTTAATTTGTTTTGATTTTATTTTGTTTTTAACATTTTGCTTCAGCTTTTTCGATTTTTGCACCAGCTTTTACAAAACTATTAAAAAAAAAATAGGCTTATTAGTTTAAATATACAGACATTGATTTATGAAAACTACTTGTATTAAATTAACATTTACGGGATGAATCCACTCACAATTTTTCACTAATACTTTATCAAAGCAAATTCGTTCCGAATCTCACTAAACTAACTTTAATTACTAAAATATTGAAGTAAAAATAGCCCAAAACCTTTTTAAAAGATAGTTTATAAATCTAGACACCTGTTCTAGTCTTTAATTATCTTGTCACTAACTTAGTTGAAACCTTTACTAACAAAGTGTAAATGTTATTCTTCTTTGCTCAATACGTTGTAATTGGTACTTGGATATCAAACTGATGTAATATACACTGACATGAGGAAAGCTTTTGATGTTCTGCTACACAATGTTATTTTAAGAAAGCTTGTCAACTTTAATATTATAAATATGGGTTAATCTGAATAAGTAGTGTTTCTGAAAGTGATCAGGCTTGAAAAGGCACAACATCAGTACTATGGTAGAGATTATTATGGGTCATTGTCTTGTTGGTAAACATGCTAGAAGGATTGAACTATCCTCAAATGACTCTTGCAGAACTTATAGATGTGAAGAAGAGGATAAAACTATTCAACGCCTTTTTTGCACCCGCCCCGGTCTTTATCCAAAACCCATATAAAGGATTCTTTCTGGACTCATTGGGTTGCCTTGAAGACTCTAAAATACAAGTCACATTGTAAAAATGGTTTGAATAGTAGTTTTATGTGAAGAAAATTATTTGTATCACAATAGACGCCACTGCTCTAAGTGTGTCGATATTCAGCATTCACAGCTACCTAGCTATCTAATTATCTAACTTTCGATCAGCATTCATAAATTCATTTTCATCTTACTTATTTGTACGAACATCACATATATAATGTAGTTTTTATATAAAAAATTTCTTAACTATATAATACCAATCCTGGAGTTTATCAGGGCAATCACTTGCGAACGTTGCCCTTTGTTTTATCGGTTAATAATATAGCAACTGTTTTAAAAAATAGAAACATATCCGTATATGCTAACGATATCAGAAAAAGTGGTCTAATAAAGCTATTATATTTTTAAATAATTAAGCAAACAGACATTCAATTTATTATTGTTCTTTATTCTAACCTCAATTAACAACTAATATGAAATTAATCATTGTCATACTTCCATACTACCGATTACTTCTATACCATTTACTTTACACTATTACTAATGTAATACAAAATATAACTGTAGGCAGTAGTACCGACCTTAAGTGCAGGGACATAACATCTCCTTCCTTAAGTTAATATCTAACATATTTTATATTGTACATATAATATTTTTCTAGTTTGTACTTCAACAATATATTATTTATTTATTTACTTTTTGTTTTTTCATTATTAAATAATTATCGCATACGATTTCCCCCATGTCTCAGAAACTAAAAACACATCTTCTAAAATTTTAATAACACTAGATAATTTGTTATTTTTAACATATTTTATATTTCTAACCATTTTGAAAACACATCTAGAATTATGAGAAATTGCTTTCCTTGGAAGTAAAAGAAACCTATATGTATACGCTCAAACGGGAAAGAAGTCCATGATTTCGTCCATAGTTCATAAGTCCATAAGTCCATTTATAACTCCATAATTTTTTAAGAACTATCTTTATGGTTAAATTGATAAGCTTCACAAGACTTAACGAAACATTCGATATCTTTATCTATATTTTTCCAATATGCATCTAGCTGGTTGCTTCATTTTAACAATTTCTATATGATTTAAATGTAATAACTCCAAAACGTTACCTTTTAATGAATCGGGAATAATTAATCTTACATTTTAGATAACACATCCCTTATCATTACTCAACCAGTAATTTTTTAGATAAAAATTTTTAAATTCTTTTGGGATATCGTCTATTTCCCAGCCGCTTTTAATGAAATTATATAGACGACTTAAAAAACGGTTAGTCTGAGTTTCCGACTTTATTAATTCAATATTTAAATTCAAAACCGAACCATTTCGAATTCACATTCTTCTGATAGAGGCTTGCACTGATCTAAAGGTAATCTAAAAAGACAATCTGCTTGTGGTATTTCACAACCCTTTCTATATTTCGATTCATAATCAAATATACTTAATCTATTAAAATATCTCTGTAGCCTTTTGCAAACTAATAATGTTTGACCTTTCTTTTGATTAAGAACCCCTTCGAAAAATTTATGTCACTAAAAATATTTATTTTGTGCCTTATCCTATGGTAACCTATCAATACTGCTGGTTTTCCACGTGCTGTTGCAGATGATTTTATTTCTATTTCCTCCTCTTTTCATGTATTTGGAATTATTTCTTTTTAAATTATTATATTTTTATAATAATTATTATACAAATTATGTAACTTTTTTTTTAAGTCCTCGTCGCCACTATTATGTGTTTAAATAATTCAGTTTATTATTGTTCTTTATTATAATCTCAATTACCAACTAATTTAAAACTAATCATTATCATATATTGCAGAAATTAAAAGTTTTGATTAAAAATCATCAGAAATTTGATTATCGTTAGTGTTGGGGAATTGTTTGATACAGCCAAAAATTGTTTATGATGATTAAATGTTGATGCTCTATACTTTTTATCACAATTTTCCAAAGTGATAACAAGTATAGAGCATCTCAACATCAATATAAATAATGTATTCTTCATATAAATTCGATCTTATAAATTCGTTATCTTAAAAAATTCAATTATGGATAGGTATCTACATATCTACAGAAAATAAAAAAGCATTTATGAACCTTCTACTTTCCCAAATATAGCTTCTTGAATAATTCAAATATTTTTAATCGTAATTTTTAAATAAGTATGAACACTATTCTTAAATTTGGGTTCCTTCTGTAAATTATAAATTTCAATCGGAAGTTCGTTTTTAATTGCATATTAGAGATTAGTATTCTTATTAAATTGCTTGAGGATTAAATTACAATGGATAATCTTCAGATCAAAATGACCAGTATTTTTTTTAACTAAATTATTTTTACAATTATATAATGTTATCTATTCTAAATCGCATAATCTATAACACTTAAATTATTGTTAGAAAACAGTAATTCATATATAAAATAAATTCTATAAAATTAAGAACAGATGATATCAAATTGAGATTAAAACCTACTACAACTTCTTATTTTTCATATTATAATTGATAAATAAAAATTACAATACCCCTATGACCTATAAAAATAGTTCTCATGAGGAAATTTCCAGTCAGATTTAAGCTTCCATTTTTATTTTTTTTAATATGATGCAAATATTTACACTGCCATATTAGTGGTGAAAATATTTATTGATAAAATGTAGAAAAAAAGTCATTTTATCCTTCCTCAAAAGGATATTATTATCATGTCTAAGGAAACTTATATAAATATATATACATTTGTTTATTTTATACAATAAAACACACACACACACACAAACACTTTTCTTCTTTTATAACTTATGGTAGCAATCATTATGATTTGATGATAAAACTTGGTGTAAAAATTGTGGAAGATTTTTTTTTCAAAGAAAATTGAAAGGGTAAAAATTGAATAAATAGAGCCAATGTGATAAAATGAATATATAAAAGAAATAAAAAATAAATAAAATAAATCTTAATTGTTTCTAATTAAATAATCGTTTCAATAATCAATGATAATGAATTTGATTGATGACTTTGATTGGTTTTTGGTGATGGCAGAGTATTAGTATTTATTGTGAGAAAATTGCACAAAAAAATTGAACTACTTTTTTTTCGCTTATTCATAGAATATACATGTACAGGGTGGTGACTTCGTAGTGTGGTATTTGAACAGTTATTTTGTAAAAAAATGAATATACATTAGGCGCTATGATTTAAATTAAATTGATGATTTTTTGTAATTTTGAAATATTGGATCGATTTCACTAAGATTTGATTGTAGCTAGGGTTGGGTTTATAGTTGGACTAGTAAAAAGGTTAATTTTGATTTGATAATCCAATTGCTACAATCTGTTCCACTAAAATTTCAATTTCGTGCCGTTTTGAACTGAAATTCACCTGATATAGCATACCTTTCGAATCTATTATTTATTTTTACTTTAACAATAAATTTTAAAAGGTTGATCTTTTTTCTTTAAAAAGTTTGAGATATTTGAAAAAAAAAAACAACAGACATATTTACTTGTACTTTTTATAGTTACATAGTTAAAGACGTATAGTTCATAGATCAAAATTTCCAACTTATAAAGTAAAAAAAATAGAGTAGTAAAAATGGCACTTGAAAATTCAAATAGTTACTGAGCTCCATGTTAGGCTAAAACAATCATAAAATTTTGTAATTTTTATGATAATGAAAATATTTTAATTGAAATGAGACTTAACAATACAACAAAATTTTGGTAAGAATTATTTACACAAATAAATTATTATATTTGCTCAATTTAAATTCTGGTATAGCTCCAAGCACAGTGTGAAAAGAATTTAAAGAACAGACGCAACACTCTGGAGGCATGCTACACCTATATAAATTACCATTTCGTAATTGGAGTCAAAATTTATAAATATGTAATATTTATTTATGTATATTTAGGTATGTATTATATTTAGGAAATATGTTTATTCACAGTTTAAGCATAGTTAAAAATCTACAAATTTGCGATCCAATTATCATATAGTCATTAGTTTTATATCTTTAGAAGATCTAGGAAAATATTTTGCATTAAAATAATCACTAAATATTGATATGGTAACCCTGGAGCAACGAATCATGGAGCTGGAAGTATTTGGAGAGGTCAAACAAACAAAAAATTGCATTTCTATGGGATCTATTCTCAATTCTTTAGTGGCCCAGTGTTTTGCATATAAAAACACATTAAATAAAATAAAAGTTATTAACATTTTTTTAAGGTGATATTTTTTTAATAAACAGGTTCTCTATACGATATTTGGATTATAACAATTTAATAATATTTGATTTTATCCACCCTGTATACAAGAGGAAATAGGAAATGTAAAATTAAGAATACTTCGAAATGTCACTTTATTTAACAATATTATAAGTTTTTATTTCATAATATAAAAGATCTGTGTTGATAAGTTGGATTACGTTTTTTTGTGCCTATTCACTGGTTAAAAGTCAGAGTTTCTTAACAAAGCAGAATGATAACAGGGGGGTAGATAATTATTAATTTCAATTCTTTATTCTTAAAACATAATTACGAAATAGGAAAATTTTGTAAATAAAAATGAAGTAAACGCAGTTTCCCTACTTGTTATATTTAGCGAATGTAATGAAAAATTGTTTGTGAATATCATGAATAAAAGTGTAATCACTAAATACGAACACGATATGTGAATAAATTGCTTTAAATATTTTAGTTAAGTAATCCAATTCATTTTTCCTTCCTTAGATTCTACCTTCTTTTTATGTTTTGCAAATTTCACACAGTTAGATTATTTTACTTATTTATATTATAATTGACATAATTAAAATAAATTACAAATTAAAAAATTTGGAGGCAATATACGCATAAATAAGCTAAAATTTTTAAAATATCATATCGACTCCATTGTAACTCCATTGGTTTTACGTAAATTGTGTTCTTTTTGCTGTAACTCCGTTTGGGAGCATAGGGCATAAACTTGCCTCCTTCATTGTTATCTGTTTTGTGTAAGCAATCTTGAAAGCAACCTTGATTTTTTTCCAAGTTCGTCCATAACTAGCTAATTCAGCTGTTATGTTTCGACACCAGTTCTACTAACTTGTCTATTCCGTTCTAGAGTCATTCTGATTACATTTGTTTGGTTGATTTCTCAGAGTATGACGTGGGCTTAATTTGGTTCAGTGCCGGTTCTTCACCTGCTAGCTGCCATGAGTCCATATTGCTGAATATTCTACAGATTTTTCTTCGGCATTTGCTCGCGAATACTAAGTTTTTGATTTATTTTATTTGTAGGCATCAAAGTTTCGCAATAAATGTTTTAAGATTACACAAACTTTGGATTTTCTATTTTTAGCTTTTTTGGACGTAAGCTGTGTAGTGCGTATTAAATGGTTTTTGTATTAACAGTTTTTAAGATATTCGTTTAGGTCCAAAACAAGGGTAACAAAAAATAATGGGCTTCGGTGACAAAATTGTTTATGAGACTCAAATTGTGTTAAAAATATTGCAAACTCCTATAAAAGTCCTTGAGTATACAGAGTATATAAATAAACAAATATTGATTAACAATAGCAAATTCATTACCAATAATAAACATAGATTTTCCGAGTTTGTATCATAGAAAATATAGACTTTAACAACATTTGATAACTTTTGTTGGATTATATTCGTAATTTTGAAATAACATGAAAATTAGTCACTTTAATTCCAATGGCGATACTTATGAAAAATATATCCTATAATTACTAAAAATTAATTTCATTAAATAAATATTACGATATTAAAAACCACTTAAAGCGCATTTGAGTGAAAAAATTATATTTACTGCGGTAAAAAAAAACTTTAGCCCTAATCACTATTCTTATAATATTTGATAAATTACGGATGTTAAATGAATGTAGGTTATTGTTTCTCTTAATTTTAGACCTATTATTCTAAATTTCGAAAAATGCTACATTTCATCATTCCTTTATTTTCTAGAATCGTAAAAATTGTGATAAGAAAATTGGCATCAAAACTACTATAGTTTGTGTCTCCAATCCATTTCACAACAATTTAACAAATAAATATTTATTAATAACGTAATTTAATGCACATAGATTCAAGAAGACTGATTGTTGATGAAATAATTCATCTCCTTTTATTATCTTAACATTTATTACATCTATTCTTAAAATCTGAAATAGTTAATTCACTTTAACGTTACACACAGAACTGAAGACAGATATATCACGAAAGCTATATAATGTGGCATTGTATTAAATCTAAACTTAAAAAAATCAAAATAATACCATCATAAATACAATCACATTAATTCTATATACACTCAGTACAAAAAATTTAATTTTCTTATTTGCAGAACTTTCAATCTGAAAATATTTTTAAATTATGTACTTTAAAGAATTCATCACAATGACAAAAGATATATAACATTTAAAGACCACAATTTAAATCAGTAATTATAATTTAATTGTCGTATAAGAAAAAATTAGAGCAAAACAAAAATAAAAATTAAATCATAAAATTAGATTGGCTCACAAATGATACAAACAGTCAAAGTTACAAAAAGCAGTGTACTGAAAAGAACTTAGTTGAAAAAAAACTAACAAAAAAATAAAAAAAATCCATTTTTAGGTTGTTACTTTGTTTTTAATGAATTTGATCCTGAATTTTAATCATGAATAAAATTGAATTTCTTCCTGGTACTCGATATTTTTGTACATTATAATACAAAATGTATATGACGATACAGAGATCCATGTCACATTGATGGTTAAATAATTGTTAATATCTATTTTTATTGCCAATTGTTTGTTTTTAATTTTTAAATGCTGAAAAAAATAACATCTTCAAAAAAACAAAAGGAAAAAAGGATACAAGGATACAAGAAAATTAGTCAAAATATATAACCTCCTTTTTATATCATCGTATAATTTTGTTTTGACTACCAAACAATGTCGTCTTTTGGATATATTGGAAATTCTATTTTCAAAATACATAGATATCTATAGCATTTATCCAAACATGAATTTTAATGCTCTTAAAATGTATATATATACTTTATATGTATATACATTTATGTGATTCGAAATGAAATACATGAAGAATTTCTTCTTAAATAGCATTGCTGTTTTATTTGGATGATTGATATTGAATGGAACGGTATCATTTTTTTTATATAAAAATCCTTTGATATACAGAACTATTTTTGTTACCTAAGTTTTTTGTTTTAAATTATTATCCTTAATTTAAGAATTTGTGTGTATAGAATAGAAAAAGAGTGAAAAACTTAGATGACAAATCATGAACAATAAATTTTTTTATAGGAAAATAAAGGAATTAGCTACAAAAGACAAAAACAGATCAAAGCTACGAGTAAAAACTGAGAAGTCGTAATAATAGTTTAAATAACGTAGAAATATATTGTTGTGTGTTATCGGTTCGATAATACTCAATAAGTTGTATCTTAACTTATTATTTATTTATTACATAAGAATACTAATTATTTACTTCGATATTCACTTATTGACTTGCTATTTAATGGGTGCGCTTAGTAGAATCTAGCGCTGCAATAAATAGAGGTGATGTAGAAGTTAGTGTTGCATTGTTTAAATAAACGTTTTGCGACGAAATTCAAAATAAAATTGTTTTTCTATCCATTAAAACTTTACTTTAATTACTTCCCTAAATCACTAAATTTATTCGGCTAAATGCCTACAATAATTATAATTCATACAAATTTTTAATAAAAACTTAATAAATCACTAAATTATTTATCTATGTGTATTATTATTTATTTTATTATTATAAATTTTTTTAAATCCACTCATCATTCACAATAAAATGTTAGCAAATTACTTTTACATTAAAATATCAAGACATAAACGTCATTAAAAAGTCGCTGCTTAATAAAGCATAGATTTTTTTTCTGACGGGATTCTGAGGGAAATGTTGTATCCATGTAGGACCTAATTACTACATCCCAAGGATACCTGGTGTTCCTAGCTTTCCAAAAATATATATCTTTAATGGCGCGGCGCATCTTATCCTTTAAGGACGAAAAAGACATTTGGAATTATGCTTGTTGTTTTGATGTTCTTGTGTATAAACCGTTATATCTATATATATATATATTTATATATATATATATCTATATCTATATCTATATCTATATATTCAGTTATATATTTCAACATTTTTTTGATGATGATTGGCGCTGCCGTTATGGATATATTGTAATTCAAAGTGGACAATTTTTGGAAAACAAAAAACAATCATCATTTTCTTTCTTTACAAACCAAATACCTTCAGATTTTACCATTAAACCCCCATTTTGATTATTATATACTGTTGGAACAGTTTCTTTTCTACCATACATACATACTTTACGTCTATATCGAATAGTTTAGGTTTAGAAAATATAAGCATTTATTAAAAAAAGAACTTTTTTTTTAACCTTTTTCTATATAAAGCTAGAAATTTGCTTTGACGTAATAACAATCTTCTGAAGTAAATGTAACACCAGCTTATGACCAAATCACTGTATCTCGAAAATAATTGGTGTTGTAGACTTTAAAAATATATGTCCTTAATAGTGCATGTAGTATATAAAACTGAATATATATATATATATACGGTTTATATACAAAAACATCAAAAACAACATGGATACTTTTAAATGTTCTTTTCGTTCCTAAAGGATAAAATCCGCCATTAAAGATATATATTTTTGGAAAGCTAGGAACACCAGGTATCCTTGGGATATAATCATTAGAATCTACGCGGATACAACATCTCCCTCAGAAGAGCCTTTTTAGCTTGTTAGATAGCTTAGATAGCCCTTATCTAGCGTTACATAAAATTACCATTACTAGAGCGCTAGAGTAATTTTGCAGTTCTAAATTCATAAAATCATATATAACATTATATTTTAGAAAGATCTATAATTATTACCTTGTGTCTAGAATATTGTAACGTCAATATACTACAAATTAAAAACTAATACTAATATATTAATTTATAAATATTGTATAATAGCACCATTAAATTTAGCATAACAGATTACATTCCTTTTGTATAACACTAATATCTCGTTGTCGATCTTTGAAATTTCACTAAGTAATTTTTTTGCATATGGTATAAAAATATTGGAAGTCTAGTCTTATATATATAAAAAATCAATTAGTCCTATTTTTATCAGTTTAAAACTTATTGAGTACAAAAAAATTACTTTGATCCATTTGTGTACAATTTTTTTAGGAATAAAAGCTAACTACGTGGTATTAGGCCCTTTTTTTGCAAAAAAAAATAATTTAGACGTATTATTAAAATGTACTATTATAAACGATATGAAGAAATTTGAAAATACTTTACCGATTGACATTTTAAGAGCCTGCATTTTCAATAATAGAATTCAAACAGCAATGCATTTTGAAATGTTCTGCGCTGCAATTAAAATACTGTTTTCTTTAATAGGTGCATGTTTATTTTGTATTTTTCAAAACCACAGAATTTAAATTTTCTAAAAATGCTACTCCACTCTATGCCCCACCAACGATGAGTTTATAGGACAAATATATAATGATAAATGTTACCATGATAATGATAATGGTAAATGTTACCAGTATAGGATAATGATAAATAACCATACAGAATAATGATAAATGTTACATGTTAAGCTACTTTGGATTCCTTACAAGTCGTTGCTTCTGGTTATTATAAGTAAGATCACCAAGTGATATTAAAGGGTAGGGACAAGATGCATGATACTTTAAAATAATTTAAGGGCTACTTATTATATACTTTGATATTTTATTTTACAGTTTTCGATTTGGCTCTGATCTCTTCAAATATATCCTAAAATATTTTCTTTCATAAATATTCATACAAGTGTCAAAATTTTCTGATTTATATATATATATACAAAAAAAAAATCAAAATACACTAAATAGGGACTACGTTTTTGATGTAGGTGTCCTGAAAATTATAAATCTTGATCCTTAAACAAATTTATAACCTTTTTTTGAGAATTTTCAAAAGTGATTTTCAAATTTCTGTTCCCAAATTGTTTATTTATTTAAATTTTATAAAAAAAAGAAGAAGCATGAATATTAGGATATAAATTATAACTGTAATATTAACACTTAAAGTTATTTAAAAACATAGGTTATGAATTAAGAATACAATTTTTTGAGGTTATGCTTGAATATCTGACAAAAGGTTAAAACAACAAAAACAATATCACAAGGTAAATAATTAAGTTTCATTTATACAATATTGTGAAATATTGAACAAATATTATTTTTTTTTTATATTTTTTAATTTGTAAATAAGATAAATTTGTAAGAAATATTTAAAAAAAATTTTAAGCACAAAATACATAAAAATGTAAAAGATCAAAATAATCTTAAACTATCATAAGTAATTTAATTAATAAATAATTAAGATTTCAAAAATATTTCAAGATTTGTAATATTGTAACAAACATTGTAACATTATTATTTTAGTTTTATGAAACATTTTTAAGAGTACATAATTACATTTTTGCTTTATTATATTTCAAAGGATTAAATAAGATTATGAAATAAAAGACCAACTCAATGCGATACAAAAATTTAAAACTTAGCTTTTAAATAGTTTAAGGAAGTGACAAAAATTTAATTTTAAAAATTCTTACGTCTCAAATTGCAAAACAAATTTGAAAAAAAAAAATAGTTTAGGTAGGCAGTACAAAGTAAATGATTAAAACTGCCTATAATATCAAAAACAATATTATTTTATCTCTTATGTAGTATACCATACCAATAAAAATGTAAATAGAGTAGGATTAAAATTATTATAGAAATAATATGATACAAGCAGGACATCAATGTATCTGCACCTACAAAAATATTTTCAAGTACAAAATATTAAATAGCTACTTTTTTTAAAAGAATAATACACCACCTGTAAACACTACAATATAAAATAATCTGTACCACGTGTAATGATCATAAATTTAAATTTATAATTTTGAAAACATATCCTGAGAGATTACAAATTAGTGATGCAAATAAATAAGAAAAATGTAAATTTGATCTCAAGTAAAATACAATTATGTAAACAGTAAATTGGATCAAACCCAGAAGTTAGTGAAATTAGGAGGTAATTTATATATTTTAAGCTACATGATCAACACAAGCTGTATTTTTGAACAATTTCGCAAAAATTGTCGGCAATAAGAAATAGCATTACACTTTATTTATTTAATTCTAATACTCTAAACTTATTACAGTCTCAAATATTATATTATTATCGTTGAATTATTAAATAAAAATAAATATGAATTTAACCCAGAACTATAATAAAGAAATAAGTAAATAATTCAATTCGAGGATTCTTAAAATGAAATAACCAGTTTTTAAGTTAAAAATTGTAGAGCTAAAGAAGTATAGAAATGCTGAAACTGGGCGGTATGAGCTCATGGTAGCAATAATAAATTTCTGTTATTCATTCTAAGATTATAATTTAACACAACTCTTGACCTAACAAAAAATATAAAGCCCGAATAGCCTAACCTAATAAAAACTACTTTCAAAGACTTATAAAAATATAAATGACGAAGGGGTTAAGTTCCAAGGTTAAAAAATAAAAGGAAATCCTTACTATATGCTTTTATGAAACAAGAAATGGGGAAATTTTATTGAAATAAGCACCTCCCCATCAAGTGATACCATACTGAAGTTTTGAATTAAAGGGAGCATACTAAACCATTCTCAAAACTTTAGTTGAACAATATAGACCTTTCTCTAAACTACGATTATATTACGATTAGACCAGTAGAATCTATTATTAAGAACTATATCCAAATATAGAAACGATACAAACACGTTCAAGTTCAAACACTGTTTTTCACAAGCCAATGAGTACCTGCTTTGTTATAAGAACAAATACTAGTATCATATAAGTTAAAAGAAAATTTACAGCAAATGTGATAGAATAATTTACAATCATGTGGAATATTACCATTTAGGTTGAAAAAGATGTATACTTTGTTTTGTGAATAACAATGAGCTTATGACAAAAACCATTTCCTAATCAGATCAAAATCATAATTAAAATCTATAAAGTTATTTAGAAGGCTATTACTACTATTATAATAAAAGGCGGAAAAATTACCGCAAATGCAATCAAATTACCTTTGAAATTTTGCTGAAACAAAGAGTTTATAAAAATGAGAAATAGAATAGGAACAAGAATAATGGATTTAAAAAATATTTGAATTTATACACATAATAACATTGATTAATAATACTATAAAGATAGACATTTTCATACAACAGAAAATGTTCAGCGCACTTTTTCCAAATTCTCTTCATTATATATATTTTCTGGAGGATATTCAATGTGTTGGTGCATTTTCTATATTCAATTTGAATTTTTAAATTTTTGAACGTTTTATACGACTTTATTCTCTAAAGTCTAAATAATTTGTATGTGTTCAGTTTCTCTCTAGTCTATTTATCTTTCAGTTCAAAAGATAACAATAATTTTTAATAATTTTTAAAACTATGTACTCACATTAATTTCAAAATATTTGTATGTCCATGTAATTTCGCAATACGAAAAAGCATACACACTATTTTATTTAAATGAAATTTTCTATATTTTTTAACAGAAACAACTATGGGAAAACGAATGAAATTTCAAGAGGACCAAAATACAGAAATTGCAATAGAATATTGCAAGTAAGTTAAAAATATAATTTTAAAATAAAAAATTTAAAAATAGTATATATAAATTTTAGAGTTTTTAAATTAGTAGCGACAAGAATTTTTAATCCATTATACATGTTTGATTGGATTTTTCATCTCACACGTTGGGGTCCAATATTAAAAGATTCACAGGCTGTATTACACAAATTTATATACAATGTAAAATTAAATTTTTAAATAAATATATTATATAATATTTAGTTAATTTCTAAAAATTAAATTTAACTTTAGTTAATTAATGAACGACTCAATGCAAATATTCCTAATTCAGAATTATCACATCAAGAATCTACTGAAGATAATAATTATTCTGAGAATGATCATATTAAAAAAAGAAAAATTTTTCTGGATGTTGTCATTGATTGTTATCGCAATAAACAATTTACTTGGGATGATTTAGAAAATGAATCTAATATTATATTAGCTTCAGTAAGTTTTATTAGAATTTTAATATTATTTTAATTAATATCTATTTTAATTTATTTTAGTCATTTGAATCATCTGCTAGCACTTTGAGTAATTTATTAGCAGTTTTAGCTATGTATCCAGAAGAACAAGATCGTCTACATGAGAAATAAAAAATGAATTTCCTGATAAAGATTTAGAAATGATACCAGAACGCGTACAACAGTTACCATATTTAGAAATGGTTATAAATGAATGTATGCGTTTAATGGCTCCAATACCACTTGTTGGTAGAACAGCTGATGCTGATTTTGATATTGGTAACAAAATTATATTACCAAAAGGTACACAAGTTTTATTGGATATATTTAATATGCAAAGAGATCCTGAAATTTGGGGTCCAAAAGCAAAAATATTTAATCCGGAACATTTTTCACCAGAAAACTTACAAAATATGCACCCATTTGCGTTTATACCATTTGCAAAGGGTGTTAGATCATGTATTGGTAATTATAAAAATTGATACATATATACATAAAATACATATATTTATAATTTCAATATAAAATAAATCAAATCAAATTTTATATTATTGAAATTGATATGTACATACATATATTATTAATTAAATATAAAATTAAAATAAGAAATTTTTAATTAAAGGTAGTAAATATGCAATGATGGGAATGAAAATGATCTGTGCTAAAGTAATTAGAAATTTTAAGATAACACTTTACTTCATGTCACAGACGATATATGGGGATAAACAAATAATAAAAATTCTTGGTTTGCTGCGCATGCAAATTGAAATTTTCAGCTATTTTATAAAATTGGTTCACATTATCATCATTAGATTTTAACATGATTGAAGCTATGTAATGTGAAATTAAAAAAAAAATTTATTGGACAGTTTTCGAGAAATAAAGCGACGATTGTTACTCTCTCAAAATAATTCTACGATGTTGTCGAAATTTGGTGATATTCTCTTGCAAAATTTGATAACGAAATCGAAATCAATAACCTACATTTTCCATATCCTATGTGAATTTCAAACTTTCTGATTTATTACCAAAATCTAAATTTCTATACAATATATCAATCGGTACTCATTTATATTATTTAATTCTAAATATAAAATTTATAATTAGTTATTGATTCTTTGAACTTATTTTCCATTTAAAATAATTCAATTTTATTATGTCCATCGCAAATATACCAATAAAATATCCCTGTTTAGTTTCACTGAACCAAAATATCTAAAAAAAACATTACAATTAAAATTTAATACCTTTTTTATTCAATTATTTTAAATATTAGTTTAATAAATTAATATTTGAAATTCGCAACTGTTATTCACCACAAAATCTTTTTCATTCTTATAAAATAATAAAATTTAATACTCCCGGAAATCAGCATTCTGTTCATTCCATAAAAATTATTAAAAAATATAAATTAAAATGTCAAAAATAATATCCTGAAAATGGACAGTAATTTAATGATCAAAAGGACATGAAAATTCTTGTTTTTATTTACTTTAGAATTCCTATGTTAATTCTTTAAATCAGTATAAATATTTTATTTATGAAACCAAAATACAAAAAACAAAAAATAAAAAATAAAATAAAAAATATAACAAAGAATAGGGTATTTAGAAAAAAGTTATGCAAAATTTTATGTTGCAACAATATACTTTAATGTAATTTGTAAATATATAGTTGGTTTCACTAACACAATAATAAATAATGGAAATAATAATCTACTAGTATAAAGAAATTAAATATTAATCTAAGATTTATGTCAAAAAATTAATTTCATTGTAAGTTGTTAGTTGTGTTGAATATTTCCATTGTGTCTATTTAGATAATAAATTCAGAAATTGTGTAAATGAGTAGATGAGTTTGTCATCATCTAAAATTAACAGTATTATAATTGTCAAATTTGATTTTACTATGGAAATTATTTTCCATATAAACATAACTACATAATCTTATCATATTTGTAAATGAATTAACTTTTATACGAGTATCTGATATGAAATAGTTATTTATAGAAATTTGTGTTACACTAAAATACAACTCTCTTAAAATAGAGTTGTATAAAGGATGCAATATAACTCCACAATATTTCATAACAGTTTCTGTATCTGATTTTCTCTTAGATTAATAGAATTCGCTGATCGATATGGTGTAGTGATTATGTCATCTGACAACTAATCAAAAGGTCTCAGGTTTGAATCTCGCTCACGGCAGTTTTTTTAAAATTATTTTGCATTTATTATCTTTGGAATAAATTTGAAATACAATTTGGTTATTACTAAAATAAAATGGGATTGTACTGAAGGCGAACTTACTCTAAAGTAGATGCACTTTTCCACATTTAAATTTTTTTATTTCATTTTTTTTTATGTTATAGCCAATATGTTATAGCTATTTCCAAAGGAAAAGAGTAGTTAAAGGAAAAAGGAAGACAAAAGATTCTGTGGGAAAGAGAGAACAATATTGTTAATATTCTTCTTAAACTTCTGCAAATCATAAAAATCTTTTCTCCTTCGAATGCTTTGATTGAAAAGCAATTCCATATTTAATTTGTTCGAACTTTAAAAGAATTTCCATAACCAGACTTGAATCACATCGGAATTTTCACTTGGTGCCTCTCGTGTTGTGCGATGGATTTGATTGAGAGGAGGAAGAAGGGATTCTAGTTCTTCGAAACAAGTGACAAAATCAAGTAGGTATTTATAAAATAGCGTAAGTGCTCCAAAAATACGACCATCACAAAGTGGAATGAGTCCTAAAAGTGAGCACCTAAAAGTGGGCACCTAAAAGACGAATGGCACAATTTTGAACTTTGTCCAAAAAAACTTAAAGCAGTTGTGGCACAACTTCCCAAAAATATGATTTTTATTCGAGCTTGAGTCGTATTATGCTTTATAGATTTTTAAGAGGTCTCGAGATGAAAAATATGCTTTTGCAGCGACTCAAGAACACCAAAACATTTTGCGATGCTTTTCGCAATATCGAAAATATGCTCATTGTAGTGCATATTTTGATTCACTCGCGTTCCGATAGTATTCATGTCTTTGTGTCGCTGGATATCCTCATATCTTCATCTGTTAGCTTAATTCTGACAAGTCAGCTTTGAGTTTTGTAAATATTAAACTCGACTCTATGTGCTTTAACTCAGTCGAAAATTTCGATTAAGTCGTGATTGAGCGCGCCCGGCCATCATTGTTATTTTGGAGGTTGTTGCAGAAGTTGTAACATTCGTTTTTTTTTGGAAAGTCATATGATGCTACTAGAGTGCTGTTCTCAGCAAAGCTATGCAAAGCTGAAGGTAGTTAGGCAAAGAGTCGTCAATTGAAAATTTGATAGATCGATTTAAAAGACTTCTTAAAGACGATTTAGAAAACTTTCAATCAATTTGTAAAAGGTTGAACCAAGGCATTTAGCGTTGCATTGTGCTATAACATACAAATACTAAAATCTATGTGTAAAAAGTATCCTAACTGTTTCTGTTTATCACATAGGACTTGGAATTATATAAAAAATAAAAAATGTCCGTTTGAAAATAAAATGTTAATTTCCAAACTATTAGTATAAAAGTATAGTTTTTGAAACTATAAATTAGGGTAAAATAAAAATAACAATCTTTTAAGTAATTAGAAAGAGTAAGATAATGGGACTTGTTAGTTTTAATAACTGTATATAATATGCTTAATTCTTTATTTTACAAATTTATTCAAATTTTAAACACTCATTGTTGAATTAGTGAGAATAATTTCAAAAAATTAACATCAGAAGAACTCAGATCATTGTGATAATAAACAAAATAATAAACCAAGATTAACTGCATTATTCTGAATATATTGAAATAAATATGAAGATTCTACTGCAGAGCGTAGGTAGTTCATCTTCACTAAAAACAATTATCACTAAGTTGTATATTTTTGTTGTTATTGTTTGTAGGATTATTTGTTTAAGCTCAATACTAGAACTTAATAGTACAATGAAGGAACTCAATTACATCTACAATTGTACTGTCTGAAATATAGCCCGTATTGTTTCAGAATTGATCTTAACATTTTTTTAAGCTGTTTACGTTCGTTATTCGTTCAGTAACGTTTTGTTTTAAAATTTAGTGTACGTACATTTGCCCAATTTATAATTGTTTTAATTTTTGTCATTGATCTTAGTTCTCCTTATTTTATATTTGATTATATTTATTAATATTTAGACATTTCCGTTGGCTAAGCGAATCAATGTTTCAAACATTATCGCCCAGAAATTTATTTGGCCATTCATTACTACTTTCGCCAATCATTTTACTTGCATGGTCTCTCCAGTTTCTTCGTCTTTTTCGACTCCAACGGACAATATCTTGAATATCGCATGTGCATCTGGTATCGTTGCTAAGTTTCTTATCTTTTAATGTGTATCCAAATATTTGCCTGAAAGCTCGCATTTCTGTTGTTCGCATTTTCTGTTTAGATTTAGATATATCCGCGATTGTCTCAATAGCATACGTTAGTATGGGTCGAATACAGCTTTTGTATATTTCTATTTTGATTTCTATTAGATTTGATTGTTGAATTAAAATGTTAAACAAACTCCTTACAAAAACTTAGATTCTTATCATATTTTTGTTTTGAGATGATAATGTTTAGTGTTACTTGACGAAGCTGTCTCTGTTAATGCTCATTTCGTTAATCTATTTATTTCTTCTAACTTGAATATTGTATAATTTTAAATAAAAAAAAAAGAATAATAAGAAGAAGATTGAAGGATACCAAGAAGGTGATCTTATCACCTAATAACTGATTCAACCTAAATTTTATTAAGTTAATAATAAATTTTTAAATTAAAATACCGACAAAATTCCTAAAACATTTTCACCTTAACCTACACCCTTTTTAATGAGTAATGACCTCTCTAAATACTTATAAAATTTATAAAACTTAACATAAAACAAAAAATATATATTTCTTAATTTTTAAAATAATTAAATTAAAAATTTTAAATTGTTCATGTAATTTAATACGGTCTACTTTACATAAATGTTGCATATTACAACTTTTCTAACAAAGGATAAAAAAAAATTTTTTTTTGTTTTTTTTTTTGACATTCAAAATGATATAAAGCACCCTTACAATTTGATGAGGTGAAAAGCAATGCGCCTTTAAGAAGACTAAAAATAAACTTTTTTGTTTTCTTTAAGAAAAAGCAAAAAACAAAACAAGTATGAAAAACATTTATTTTTGTTAATTTTATAAACGCAAGGATATATGGGTAAAAAAAAGGTATTATTCCGTTGTTGTTGTTATTATTTTTATATTCATGGTTTTTGCATTTTCCATTATTTGTCAACTTAAATTTATCCTCGAAATTGTTTTGGAAATTTTTGTCTTTCTTTGCTTTCATTTTAAAAGAGTTCATTTCATGGGTGTACAAGTAGAGTATATTACAACAATGTCATACAGATAATATTATGTACAACAATGTTTAATTTGATGTACTCGTATACAAATATATGTACATTATTACTTGATTAAAAGGATTGTCTTTGTCTTTATTTGTAGAATTACATGTATAACTTTAGTAAAACAAATAAATTTTCGCGATTAGACTTCCTATTTTAAATTTATAAATTAGATACAAAAAAAGACACTTTTATTTATTCTTTGTTTTTAATTTGCTTTTTTTTTTTATTAAAATCGAATTAAAGAAAATTTAGTTGGGAATTTATAAATATTTTCCCATGCTGGTGGATTTTTTTTTTTGTTTTAATCTCATTTATCCTAAAAATGAAATTTGACTAATTTTTACTGACTGAGACAGGTTATAAAAAATATGATCCATTAAATAAATTGCTAGTATATGTTCGAATCGATCCAATTGATTTATTTTTAATTTTAATTTTTAATTTTTAGTTAATTTTTTTAAGAATTGGTATTAAAAAATTTCTTTGTAAAAAATATCATTGATAGAAATAAAGTTTTCATATGTTTTCTGTGCTTCCAAAATTTTTTTTTCTTTTATATTATTGAGTTAATTTTAATGGCCGACATACATCAGTCCACAAGACATCTGTTGAGCATACGAATGTTCTTTTCTTTTTCCTTTTTAAATTTTTAACATTTTTTAAATTTTTAAATTATACTAGTGAATCTCCTGTGCAATTGCACAGAAGCAGTTCTGTCAGGTACGATTTTATATAAAAAGAAATATTTGTTCTGGTATAATTATTGATTTTTTCTGAATCGCTTGATTCTTGAATATATATAAATGAAATCAAAATATAATACCTAATACTTTATGACGAAATTAATACTAATTTCAATATAACTTAACACAATAAAATCCCATTACTCTCAACGTAGTAGTAGATCGATGTATTTTAATTCGGTTATAGTCAAAAAGTTTGTAGTCACAATTCTGTTATAGCAATAGGTCAACAGTGAATTATTTTATTAAAACGCTGACTTATATATAGTTTTTTTTCTGTTCTTTATTACAAATATGTATATTTTGTCATTACATGACAGAATTGCTATATATGAATAAAATAAAGTTTAAAATTGTTATAAAGATTTTTTATTGAATTTGATTTTGTTTATGAAAATGCAATTTTTTTTTTACTACGCCTATAGTCACAAAACGGTTATAGTTAGAAATATTACTGAAATTTAGCGAATGACTACCTTGTTTTACTGTATATATTTTTTTTAATAATAGCAGAAGCAAATGAAGTAACATTTATTATATAATTTTTGAAGAGTATGATCTGATTTTTTGTTTTATGTTTTGTTTTCAATTTTTGTTTTTTGTTTTTGTTTTTGTACTTTTATCTATAAGTTGTGTGTTTATTTAAAATGAAAGAATTTTTATGAAGTCTTTTTAAAAATTGTCTGTGATTGAAATTCATTTTAGAGTATAGATGTCGCTCAATTTGGAAATAACCGTCATTTATTTGGTGTAATTATTTGAAATGTTTTAAGTAATCATCACCAAGAACTTGCTAAAATTTTAATATTTTTGTGGTGTAATTTACTATTCAATTATTCTTGCTTTTTTACTCACCACGTCGTTCATCTTGTGTATTATATATAAGACTTCTTCAGAAAAGTCAGCCCTATCGATTGATGCAAAAATTATGCAGCTATAATCTTTAATTTTTGACACAAATAACTAAATGAAGATATTTCTCTAATGACCTCTCTATATTGATTTAATATAAAAATTAGTTAGATCTTGAAACGGTCTTGCTCCTTATTGCTCTTGAACTCTTGCTAGCCCCTAAGCTTACCCAGCAAAAAATAAAAAAAATTTTTTACGAAATTATTATGACCACGACCGAGTAAGCATCACGGGAAAAAATATTGCCTAAAACATTTTGATTAAAATTACACAATAAAAATATTTGAACATATTTTTTAATTTGCCAATTTTTTTAGTGGCTGTTGTTGTGAATGTTACGTTTTATAACACTGCGTTTTTAGTTTGATCTGTAAATTTCAGGTTTTGATCAAGAGGTACTGTCAAGTACCAAGTACATTTTTTATCTGGAAAATTGGCTATAAAAAATTTATATCTATTTGTATATCAATCCATTTATCAAAACAATATTGAAGGCCTTTTCTAGATCGATCAGGCATTCTCCTACACTAAATTTTTTATTAATGTTCCAACCTATGTTTGAAGTTATTTGATTTATAGCACATCGTTTTTTTTTTTTTATGTTCTTGAAAGTAACTTAGGTAGAATTTCACCTTTTTCGTGCTTAAATACGGTACTGCAAGTTTATACTACAATATCTACAATCAATCAAAACAAAAAAATCAATAATTGACTTAAAATGCAGTGTTTACAAACTCATTTAAATATAAAACGGTGGTCAAAAATACTTTTTGAAACCCAAAGAAAAAGAGTTTCATCGCACTGCGTGCAAAAGTAGCTAAAATCTAATTGGTCCTAGCTTTAAATTTACAATTTTTTTTTTAATTGAAATTTTGTGTGAAAGCGGAGAAAAGGAGTACGTCAATAATTTATAATTTGCTTTAAGCAAACATTTTGTTTTTTTTTTTTAATATTTCATTATTTAATTTGTGAGACGGGGAAATTTTTTTTTTGAATTGAAAAAAAATTTTTGCTTAAAACGTGAATATTAATACAAAATAATTTAGTAAAAAATTGCGATAAAAAGAATCAACAAGAAACTTCAGGACTTGGGTAGAGATCCTCCAGCACAATGCTCAGCAGGACCAGTGGGAGATGATCTATTTACTACAGTCGATCCGTCACAATATTGTAGTACAAAATGCTACATTATAAAATCTACTTAATATATATATATTAAAATCATTAATGATTATTACAATTTTTAAAAAAATTTACAAATCAATCATCATTTGAAAAGTGCTAAAAAACTGAAAAACCAAACTAACGATATAAAAATTGCATGATTAAGGAAAATATTAATATATTAATAAAAAATGTTTTTCGAGCATTAATTTATCAAATTACTGGCTTATCAACTCATTAAATGTGGAAAAATACTACTATTGTCAAGACCTGAGCCTTCTTAAATAACTTTATTTAACTTTATTTTATTTAACTTTTTATCAGATTATACTCTCAATTATTTTTTGTTATTTATTTGATCCTAATGACAAACCAGGTCGAAAAGCCCATAAAGCATTTTTTTATTTCATCTGGGAAGCCGAGCGCTCTACCTACTGCGCCACCCACCGTGTAATGGTGCTATGTTTGTGTCTAAAACCGAACTGATTTTCTGGCATTATGTTGTTAGTGTTTATAAATTTATTTATCATGTTTTTGATTATCATTTCATAAACTTAGCTTATATTGGGTAACAAACTAATTGAATTGGTCTACAATTGCTACTGTCCTTTGGGTTTTTTGGTTTTTTTGTATACAATAACTTATTAAATATTATTTCATATTTTAGTGTCATTTATGGACTGATATTTTTTAGTTCAATGTGCGGTATGTTATCTAGCCCTGATGGTTTTTTATTGTTTAGATTTTGCGAATTTTTGAGTAAGCTTTCGTCATCAAACGCCCTTAGGAGTACAAATAAATGATAAACTAAAATTGAATAAGCGCCACTGATTTTATAATATTTTCAATTTCTAAAAAGTATGTTACAAAAGCAGAATTCAAAATCAAATTACACATAAGAGTGCAAGAAAGGCTATGATGCGATTTATTTTAAAATGGGCCCTGTCATGGTAAACGTAAAAGTAAGTAAAACGGCAAACGTTTAAATTTGGTGATTACAGCAAGTCATAAAAACTGTAAACGTTAAATGTCAAATTTCGAAACTAATTTTTTTCAGATCGTAGTTCTTGCGCTTTTACCGTTTGTAGAACAAAGTTTAACCGCGAAAATTAGTTTACGTTTGAAAAATTATAGTTCCTAAAATGTAAATATTTGTTATGTATTTTAATTCATTTATTCATTAATTATACATTTAAAAAAAAAAAGATAGAAGAAATGCAACGGGATAATTTAGAAACAGAAAAGACTACTTTAGAAAAAATAAAATTAAAAAGAAAAATAGTTGAACTTTAGCAGAATCTCATGATGAAGATTTGTGATAAAAATATTTTTAATTAGTTGATTAGCCATGAAGGCATTTAAGATTTTCTTTTTTTTTTTTAATCATGGAGACTTACTTTATTTATGTTTAAGTATCTTATTTTTTTATTAAAAGAACATTAAATTATTGAGTTTTACTTAAATATTATATTTTTGGAACAAGAAAATAATATACAAATTTTAAATTTCATTTAAAGTAGCTGCAATTCCCCTTCTTCTTTTCATTTTTATCGGTATTTTTTTTTCTTCATTATGGCTAGTCCGTCTTTCAGCAGAATTTTCATCCAATAATTCGCCTAATAAATTTATTATGATTGTATCAATTTTTTATTTAATTGTTCTAATAACTAATACAATTAAATTAATTTAATAACCACGATAAGCCCCAACGTAAATAAATAACTAGCCGAATTTACATTTTATGGTAATTAAAATGGATTTCAGTACGGCAGAGACTGAATTCGAATACAAATCAACAAATACGTGTTTTACCGTTTCCCAAAATTTGAACTGGTTGCCTCTGAAGAATTTGTAGTGAATTTTTATGTATATCAGCTCGGAATATACTATAATGAAAGAAGAATAAAAACTTATGAAGACTTAAGAAAATAGACCAAAGAGAAGCTAATTTTCAAATTTATTGGTTTTTATAAAGTTTTTGATATATATTGCTCATCAGCTGCAACTAAAAGTAGGATTTTAGAGTCATTAATAAAGCTTTATTAAATTAAATTTTATACATTTTGTGTAGGATCCGGACAATCTCGGATTACTGTGCTAGTATACTATAGGTAGGTTTTAGCTTCTGAACATTTTAAGTGTGATAATATTTTGTTATTAAGCTAACACCCACCATAATAAATGGATTTAAAAGTTTGATAACATCACGAAAAGATTACAATTCACACTTCAATGCATTCTTTAATTTGACCCCATTTGTTTTTTTTATCATTTTAAATAATTTAAACTCTAAAAATTTGTGTAGTTGGCTTTTGAAAACTTTAATCTTGGACTTGAAATTTGTAATAAATTTTAAGCTTAAACATTAAGAGAGCAGGAAAATTTTTTCTGTTATTGTTTTGTTGTTGTTTTTTATTTTTTATAATTTTATAAAACAAAAGTATGTAGGTATCAAAGAAACAAAGATCTTTTTAAACTATTCCCATTGTAGTACTCATACTACCTACTACCATGTGTAATACGAGTATTTAATAAGTTTTAAGAATAGTAATTAAGTTTTTTTCATCCTCTTTTTTGTTTAGCAACATCAAAAAATGTCCTTTTATATTTCTACACTAAAATAATTTTATAAAAGTTTATAAAATGTTTAAAAAAAAAGTTGCCTTTCATTTACTGAATGGAAGTTATGATCTTGAAAAAGGATTTTACTTTATCATAAAGTCATATCTATAGAATTTTTGTAGGTGCTAAAATAAAATTCGGTTAAAAAAATTACTAACAGGTTGTGTGAGAAAAATATTTGTACTTAGCATTCCCAATGGATTTAACAAATCTTTTTGTTTTTTTTGTTTTTTTCACATATTGGTTAATTAATTAACACTTTCAGGATATATGTATAGCATACGTGATAAAGGATACAATTTAATGAACTGAAATTTATTCATATTCAGCAAAATTATGATATAATTAATTAAGAAATATTTTTTGAACATTTTGTAAATAAACAAAAAAAGGATGGTTTTAGATGGGTATAAGAATTTCGCACACACAGTGTTCAACTGCGAGGATGACTATTTGATGCTGAAAATCTCTACCAAATTGCCAAAACAAAGAATACGTGTATAGAGGAATTAAATATTCAAAACAAATAGAAAAATTGATAAATATTTGGAATGAAAATTATTTACTAAATCAATAACTTTAAGGATTTAATTTCATTGAAATATTAAATATCAGGTGGGTTTGGTGTAAGATATTTCTTTTAAAAATAACACAAATAATTAGAATTTCTTTTTCGAAGACATTTTTATTAAATAAAATCAATAGTTTTATGAAATTAAATGATCAAGTTTTTTGTAAGATTTAATAATGTGACACAAATGTCTTCTAAAGTAATACCATGTCCTTATTAAGAGAAAATGTCTTGAGTATTGGATAACAACTGCAAAAATATATGTTTAGTCCAACAATGCGGGGATCTGGTTTGAAATTGAAAGGAAAACATTTGATCGGTCGCTGACCCAAATGCGCAACTTACACTACCTCCACGTGGTGACCCCCGGAATTGTATTGCACAGCATCTGCTGATAATCAGACGAAAATTGTAAATGCGCCAAAATCCTCCAAATTTAAGGCTGCAGTAAGGCTGACTTCCTTATCCGTAAAAATTAGCTAGTTTTGAGAGACGCAATTGAAGCCTCGGATACGATCGAAATTATAGGAAACAGACTCGGGAAACGTTTAAAGGACTCCGATTTCAAAATTTGCAGTTGGAATGTAAGAACACTTAAAAACATGCGATATATATTACAGCTGCCACGAAAAACATCACATATTTGGATTCGTAGTGGGAAAACGGCTTAGAGGAAACGTCATTGATTTTACACCTGTTAATGAACGTTTAGCCGTCATACGTATCAAAAGCAAAATCTTCAACATCAGCCTAATATGTGTGCACGCACCAACCGATGAACCGAAGGACTCCACGAAGGATGAATTCTACGACATACTGGATATAACATATGGGTCCTGTACTATGTACGATGCGAAAATCATGCTTGGAGAATTCAATGCTAAAATCGGCAAGGAAGGAATTTTCGGCAAAACGGTTGGTAACCATAGTTTGCACCCCACCACCACAGATAATGGATACCGAAAAATTGATTTTGCAGCAGCTCGCAATATGGTTATAAGTAGCACAAATTTCCCCCATAAAAATATCCACAAAGCAACCTAGTTACCTCCGGATGAACGTAATGCGAACGAATCAAATTGCCACATTATGATTGACGCCCGACATACTACCAGTGTGTCAGATGTACGTACCTACCAAGGAGCTAACATCGACCCTGACCACTTCGTTGTTGTGGCCCAGTTCATAGTACAAATATCCAATGTGAAAAGGACGCATCAGCCAAAATAAGCTAAGAAGTTTAAGATTGGAAAACTTCAGTCACCTGAGATAGTCATAGCATACGAGGAGCGAATAAGCGATATACTCAATACCACACCTCTACAACATAATCTCTCCGTCAACGAAAAATCAAAAGTCCAACATTGCAAAACCTATACTGATGGGTTCAACTATTAGAACCAATAATGAAATTAGGTAGATATTCAACTTTATTTTTATTGTATCACATTTTAGTAACTTTTTATATTTAAAAAAAATGTTATTATACAAGTCTTAATCACAATTATGTAATTGGTACAGTCATATATTTTTAAGAAACAATTTTTTAATTGAATATTCAAAGTATTTCTACTTAAGTTTCTGACGCACTATAACTATTGAACATTTTTTTAAAGCTTGTAATGTTAGCTACAAAGAACTGCAACTAAGAAATTTGAATGAACTGAAATAAATAAACATTGGAACAAATAACAATAGAATGTTTTTAATTATTTCAAAAAAATAACGATTATTAATTGGTGCAGTAAAATAATTTGATGTAGAATAGATAGCTATTATTGAGCAACATAACTTTCATCTTAATCACTGATTGCATTAAAATTTAAATAAAATAAATAAAATTTATATTTTTTGATTTAAAGTTTCGATCCGAAAATTTGTTTAAGAAAAATATATATGACTATATGCCAAATAACAGTGGTTAGAGTCATATATAATTTTTTTTAAATTTATGATCGATCTTATTTTGTTTTTGAACATTAAACATATAGACCTAACTACAATTTATATAACGTTGCAGCATCATAGCCCTTGATAAGGCTTTCGAAAGGAAAAATTGGACAGACAGAGTTACTTCTATCATATAGTTATATCCAAATATAAGTCACTCTCCTACACTATAAATAAATAAAGATACATTCATCATAGTGGTATTACAAATACAATAATAGAGTGCCATAATATCACATGATGAGATAATTTTAGAGAGCATCTTATAATATAAGTATAGTTTTAAGTTTTAAGTTATTAGAAATAAAAAATAAGAATAAATGCAAGCCACTTCTCGTTTCAACATCAAACTAAAAAGTCGTTTATTTGATTAGCAAAAGGTTTATTATTATACATTACATTAATCTTAAATTTAGATCATCTATGGAAATCTTCTTTAATGTTTGCTTCTTTGGACACACCTCTTCAATTAAAGTTATAAATGTTTCAGTTCTAAGATAACTGTCCTGTTCTGTTCATTAGTCAGTTGATTTCATTTGTTTGACCACATTGGTCTCACATTTTATTTGCGTCAATTTAATTTGAGTCACATGTTGACTCTTAGATTCGACAGACTTAAATATACAAAAATATACGATATATAAAAGTATGATGTAATACAAATGATAAAACGATGAAAACCAATGAATATTAAAGAATTTAAAGAAGATCTATTTTTATAATTTATATCAGGGGCGATATATTTTATACGATTATGATAATCCGGCTTGAGAATTATATTGAAGTCTTTGTTATTCTTTAAGTTTAATTCTATTTTCTGTTTACCTCATGTATGTTTGTATTCTAGGAGGCTTCTCAACAAAACAACAAAACAGAATGCTGTTTAGATAATAGATGACTATTTGAAAAACAAATATAGATTGAATTCTTTTTTGGCATGTTGTAAAGTTTTAGTCACTATGATATAGTATTGCTTGGATTAAAGATCTTATTAAAGCCAGCTATATACAGAGCTTCTTTTTGATTTATAGTGAGATGGGCAGAAACAAATAATTTCGACTTTGAAATTGACCTTACAATTTTCCATTTAATGTGTTTTTTAGATCTGCAATTTCATTGAAGCTATAATACGTCCTTAATTTGTCAACAACTTCTATCAAATTACTTTGCTGGCTTGTTTTTCATAAAATAAAATTAATACAAAATTACTCTCATTAAGATTGATTACAAATCAATATCATAAATTGAAAAGAAGATAATTTTTAAGACAGTTTAACTTTACTATAATTTAAATATTTATTATAAAACAAAAATGTTATTCTATTGAAAACATAATAATAAATAAAATCCATTTTATAAACATCATCCAAAGTTTTCAAACCATCTATTCAATGTTTATATCTATTGGTATAACTTACTATATATAATCATTTCATATATACATACAAAGTTCCAATTTCCGACTTATTTACTTTAAAAATAAAAACAATTAGGCCTGTAATAATTTTTGTTCCCTACTCATTCATAAATCCAATCACTAATAACAATAATAAAGTGAACTCGCTTTAAGATAACAAAAAACTCTTCAATGTTTAATTTTAGCGAATTTAATTCCCTCAACAGAATTTTCCTTCACGTTTTTCGTTTTTTTTTATTATTATTTATACTTAATATTCAAAAAAAAAAAAAATTAAATTCCCGTAGAGCTCTGAAAATTAATTTAATATACAAATAAGTTGTGTTATTCTAAATAACCCATTTTTAATAGGGAAAATGTACTTTAAGTGTACTAACAAAATTTTTATGAATTTTCATACAAGTAACAGAAATCACACTTTGAATCAAAATTATGGGCTCCACGTCAAATCTCCTAAATGTCAAATATTCTGATACCAAAACTCCTAAAAGTTTGTTTTTAAGTTAGGAATATTGTCAATGACAAAAGACCTAATTTTTAGAAATGACAAAACAAAGGAATATCCTGCCCCGCATATACATACAACGGATATTTTTTAAGCTTACAATTTTAAAATATTCCACATAAATTATTAATAGTTGATTAAAGCATCTATTTGGGACCACGTTGAAATCAGAAACAGTTTATCAGTACCTTATCAAAGTCATTAACAAAAGTTTAAAAAATTAAAAAAATTTACATTTACATTTTTAAGAAATAACAAAACTCCTTACATAAATGAGAAACTACGTGACCTAACAATTAACACCTAATAATTTGAAATGATGTCACAATTTTATAATTCCTAAATTTGTATGGACATTTTTTTGGACTTTTGATATTTTTTTAGGACAATTGACATTTAAGAGATTTGACATAGAACCAAAACTATGATAGTTTACTTAGTTTTAAGTAAGCTGCTCATGTTTTACGATTAAATTATAACTGTATACAGATTAATTATTCAAATTACTCTCTTTTGAATGCTATACTATTAATGTAAACAAGCTCCAAGAAATGTATAATAATTATTTTATAGAAATATAAATGGAGATCCCAATTATTGTAAAAATCCTAAAGAAGAGAGTGTTCGACTATTTCGAAATGTTGTGAACAGATTTTTTTTTAAGCTTCAGGAAACGTGGAATAAAAAAGACATCAACGGATTAAAAAAGTAGATTTAATAAAATAAACGACATCATAGATCCCAGGCAATGTATAACTTCTTCTTGTGCTTTATCAGTTATCGATTATAGTAGCACAAGACAATGTTTTTGTGAGAAGCGTAACGAAATCTCATCTTTTAAAATCTGGCTTTGACAAAATATTGTTTTAATTCCAGAATATTGACCTTAATTATTTCTATGCGTAACCGCTGTTGGATATACCGTACGTTGTATAGCTGCCAAGTGTATCTCCTTTTTCCATAAAAAAGCAAAACATTAAAAAAAGAAATAATAATTTGAAAAGCGAGATTTTAATCAAACAACATTTTTAAAATTTCTAAATTTCGAACCCGACTCCTTTTTATATGTTTCTATTGAAGCATTGACACAAGTTTTTCATAATATCTTTCTTCTTCTTGGTTCTTGATTCGGTTTTATTGTCTGTCTTCCTCGTCAGATACAAATGTTCGCAGCATTCTGACTTTTTCGATTCTAACTTTTATTTCTTTTGGTATTTACCATAACATACCATGACACAGAAGGGTAAGTTTCCAAATAAGTGGAAGATAGCTACTATAATTCCTGCTATAGAAAAAATACTAAGTCAGCAGAAAACTTTAGACCGATTAATATGCTAACACTAGAAGAAATATTACAAAAAGTTATTTGTCTGCAATTAGAAGTTTATTTAATGAAAAATAATATTATCCATGAAATGCAATCTAGGTTTAGGAAGGGGTATTCAACGTAGATGGCATTAAATTGGATAATACATCTAAGAAAAGACACACAGATAAAGGGGGTAAAATTGTAGTATAACATTTATAGATTTTATAAGAGCATTTGAAATGCTAGATCGAAATATACTCTTAAATAAGTTGGAAAATATGGGATTAGAAATGTTGAATTGGAATGGTTCAAAAATTTTTAACAGATAGAATGCAATGTCTACAAAGATAAATGACACTGTCCCAAAACCTAAATCAGTAGATTTGGGTGTTCCACAGGGATCTATACTGGGTGTATTGTTGTCCCTTGTATATATTAATGATGTGTGGGCACAGCATTGAAATTTTATAAATTTTCGCTATTTGCAGATGACACTCTGGTATACGTAATTGAGAATGAGATGGTTTTTTTTATATAATTATTGTCTGTGGGATAAACACCCTAACTGCTTTTACACAGAGATTTGGAATACACAATTACATACAATAACCTTCTTTTAGAATTTTTCTACTACTTTTAAATTTTAAAAACTACAGCTATTATATAGAGTATTTTGTCTTCCAAGTTTTTTTTTAAATTATTCTAAGAAATTAAGTAAAGTAGATTTTGTTTTAAAGTAAAATTTCATTTACTTTTAAAGTTTCTAAGATTTAGAATCAAAAGATTTCTAGTCTTAAAAACAAATACTGGTCAAAAAAATGAAAACTTGGTTTTGAAATATTTCCCTTTCAAATCAATGTAGAAAAAATTTAAAATCAAAGTCACCGAAACTTTACATCAAAATGTCTTAATTTTCTCTGTGTAACCAAAACTCTCAACTATTTTTTATCATTTATTCTATTCCAATGACAAAGGGTACTGGACCAGGTCAAAAAATCCAGAAGGCATTTTTTGGCTTTCATTGGGAATCGAATCTGGAACCTTTGAACCGTTGAAAGCCAGGCGCTTTACCTACTGCGTTATCGAGCGCGTATATATGTGAAAAGATAGCAGAGAAAATAGTTTTTTTCTTAGTATAGAATAAGATAAAAAATATTATAAAAATTGTAATGAAATTCAAATTGAACAAAATCGAGCGATGGGAATCATTTGCGTTATTAGAAGCTGTATCAAAGATATGCTAAGTACATTGAAATGGATGGATGTTAGAAATAAGTTGAAGTTCCACGTATTAATTGTTATGCTTAAGCTAAAGTATATAATTTGCTACCCAATTATATGCAGAAACACTTTAAGTATGTTGGCGCTTATATGGTTTTTCACGTTGTCTGCCCATCTTCTTCTTGGTCTTCCTCTACCAAAGCTACTATCTATTCAGCACCACTACTTGTTTTCAAACCGTGCTATGTCCTCACTATCAATCATACTATTGAGCTCGCTGTTGCTTACTCAAATTTATTTAGTAAACAAAAACATGTTTTTATTTACTATTAAATTTTCTTCTATTGCTTCTCATTACAAATTCTCCATTCTGTAATCTTTTTGGACCGAGTATTTTTCGGAGAACTATTCTCCTCGACCACGTTCACAGTCCATATTTCGCACCCATACGTCTCTATGGGTCGTATGAGAGTTTTACATATCGTCATTTTGGCCTTTCTTGATATTTTTTGATTGAAGCAACTTTCTGTTCTGTATATTAGATTGCATAGTACCATCTATTTCCGGCCTGAATTCTATTATGAATACAGCATTGCATACTATTATCACTTCTTATTGTTGCTCCGAGGTATGTAACTCCTTCAAAGTTGTTGAATTTATTTCTACAGGCATACTAAAGTAGGTAACCAAAAACAATTAGACTTCAGTTTTTCAGTTTTTTGTTTATTTTGTTTTTACATATGCATGAGACGATAAGTCTCTAATGAGAAAAGAGAATAAACTGACTTAATCTATGGAAGTTAACAGTAAAGCAAAAAACAAATAGAAAAAGAATAAAAAATAATAATATATAGACTTTAATATTCGATTAGAAAAAAATTTCAGAAGAAGATACCTGCGGTGAATTAACCCGTAAAT
Source organism: Argyra leucocephala (assembly GCA_963942445.1). Classification (NCBI taxonomy): domain Eukaryota; kingdom Metazoa; phylum Arthropoda; class Insecta; order Diptera; family Dolichopodidae; genus Argyra; species Argyra leucocephala. The sequence goes on from OZ012677.1 coordinate 141,995,789, forward strand.
TACAAATATTAAATAGCAATTTTATTATTAAAGATTAAGAATTTCTAAATTAAGAGATTTAACACAGAATATAATCTCGTAGCGTTAAAACTTAAAAAACTGCATAAGAAAACTTAGAATCTCTATACTCTCAATACAACAAAAACGAAAGGAATAAAAAGAAGAAAAATAAGTATTTGGATTGAGAATATCTGAATTTGATATTGAAAAGTAAAACCCTGTCGGCAACTACTGTTCATATAGCTTATTTATTTTCAGCAGAAGTAATTTTCTAGTTCCCTTTTCGCTCACTCTTAGTTTTATCAATTTTAATTTTCTAGGCCTTCTACACTAATTAAGCAAATTTTCTTATATGTATGTAAATATGTATTATTCTATCACATTGCATTTTCTAATCGAATATATATTTTTCTATTCGATTATATTCTAGGTATTGATTGTGATCTCAAAAATAAGTAGATTTAATAAAAACAAATAATTAGAACCAATAGTAATATCAGCACTTATCTTAAAGGTCGGTTTTAGTTGGTAAATATTTTAAGTGTGATAATGTTTTGTTGTCCGTAAGAGTGTACTAATAAGAACTCAGAGTGTACGACAAGAACAGAAAATATCATTTACTTATATTTATATTTTCACAAAAATTGGGAATATTTTTTACACTAGTTTGGGATATTATTACTTTGATGAAGGTAAATTTTTAAAATATCAGGGATAATTTCTTTATACTGGCAAACACTTTTTTAACAATTTTTTGAGTAAATGTAAATAAAAATAAAATAATTTTTTATAACAGACGACTTTGATGGCTTAGCAATGTTTTTTAAATGTATATAAAATAAATTTCCCAAATAGAAATTTAGAAAATTCTTTGAAGCGATCTATTTTTTTTTTCTTATTTAAAAATTCAATAAGCTATGTCTCTCTTTAGATCTAACAAAATATTGAGGCAAATTATAATGTTTAGCAGCTAAAACCCACCGTTAAAACTGGCTAAGGGTATCACGATTGAGTGTAAAAGTATAGTAGGTGTACCAAAAGTACACCTTCAATCTATACCTATTCGTGAATACCCTTACTATGTATATCAGTTAAATTTGCTTTATATTTTGGTTCAAATCCATCAGGATGTTTAAGTGTTTGTTACACGTTAATATAAGTAAAGAACAAATTAAAAAAAAAATCGCAGAAAATACCCCAAATGTTATTAGAATTCAGTTTTACTGCAGATTGTTATTAAATAAATAAAAAATTATCAATAATATCGGAAGTGTAATAAAAGATAATGACAATTCAAATTTTTGTATAATTCTTTTGAAAATGCGTATCTGTTTCTAATTTATTTATGATTGCCACTTACTTCTTTGCAATAAACTTTTACATCTAAATAACAAATTATAATGCATTTCAGCTCGATTTACACCAATGATAATGCATTGCATATTAATTATCGATAACAGAAAAATAAATAAAAAAATATAGAAATTTAATTAATACGTAAATTAACTTATTTGCATACTTACTTATTTAGATTAGAACTCTACTTAGAAAATCTTGTTTAAATAACGAAATAAGAAAATATTTACAAAATTTTTTTGTAAATAAATCTAAAAAAATAATAAATTACTTCCCTATAACTTCCTTTAATAAAATATTATTGATCTGAACATATTTTTTGATCAACAATAAGCCAATTTTTTTGATACTGTTGTTAAAAAGAATAATTTGAGTTTATCAAAATGACTGCTGAAATTTAAATGACCTACTTTGCATTCTTTGGGGTATTCCGTATAAATTGTAACAAATTGGGGTTAAAAAGCTATTAAAATTTAAATAAAAAAGGGTACATCTCAGATTCGGTTGTTAACTCTATAGAAAATCAAAGTATCGTGTTTGATGATAAACTCCCATTTAAATTGCATAATAGTAATATCATGCATTATATAGTAAGCTAATTCAATGTTAGATTTTATAAAATGTTGATCTAGTTGAATTTAAAGATCCATATATCCTAAAAATCGCTTTTTACATGTCTTGTTAGGTGCAAATTAGGTTATGCTAGTCAACTCTGGTTTCCATATTATAAAATTCATATACAAAGGATTGAAGCAATTCAAAATAATTTTTTTAGATTCGCACTACGTCACCTTCCGTGATCTGACCCCATAATTTTGACATTCCTTGGTATATTCCGTATAAATTGCGCTTAAAAAACTGTAAAAATTTAAAATTTCTAACAAACAACGGTTATAAATATTATATGATTAGAAATTATTAGAATTATTCGTATTCTAACAATAACGGTTTAATTATGAAATTCAATACCTTTCTCATCCATTCTGTTAATTATGGAAATAAATTTACAGAAAATAAGACTATACGTGCTTCAAGTACTCCATTTTATACGTATAAAAAAATTAATATATAAGTATCAGATACTCACGCATGTTCAAATACATTTATGAGAGTTTATATACGTATCTTCAGACGTGCAAAGGTTAATTATTATTTTTTACCTTAATTTTACACATAAAACTCTAAATTACGAACTCATTTAAACAATACCTATATAATAAGAATATAATAATAGGTCTTAAAAATGTTTGGTTTAATGATTGAAAAAACAAAATAATTCAAAGCATAATGATTTAAAAATTAAAATAAGAATGTAATTAGCAAATAATATATAAAAGGTAAGTGAAAATTGAATTTGCGTCATTGTAAAATAATTGGCAATAAACAAAATGGAAAATTTATAAAAATACTAAATTAAACATAATCCCATCCGATTCTTAAAATTTATATTTATTAATTCAAAAATCCCAAACTTGCACATAAACATATTATGAAGAAGTTGTTTAATTTTTTTTTGAATACTTAAAGCATTAAAGTAAGCGTCTTATAAAATTTTGAATGAAATAAGTTAATAAAAGGACATTAAACAGATAGGTTTGCATCAAAGTAAGCCTGATAACAGTTTAAGTAAAAGAAAAATTATTTTTATTGTTTTTTTTTTAACCTAAGATTCAGTGTTTTATATATGAGATGTACAACTTTGATCAAAGCAAACAGATTATAGATATGAAAAATTACATATACAGAGTGGTTCTGAGTGGTTTTGTTATTTCCCGCAAATGTGTTGGTGAACAATGTTTGATTTCTCGCTCAAGAGCTATGTTTAATAGCTTAGGTGGAGGGCTAATTAAATTTAAACTTAAATTACCATACTTTCATAACCAGAGCAAACCAAATTTTTAGATGTAAGTGAAGACAATTAGATTATAAAGAACTCAAAATTTAGGGTAGCTCTGAAAATAAAAATAGCTTTTTTTTAAAGGTTTGATCCAGCGCTATTTAACTGGAAATAAAATGGAATTTGAACATTCTAAACTCAAAAACTAAACTCACTCTAAATGAAGCGATTTCTGGTTAAAAAAAAATAATCAAAATTTTTAAATGTAAACGCTTGTTACCTCACAAGATATAAAAGTTAAATAATACCAATTCATACCTTTTTAGAAGCTTGACTCTATCCAATATGAAGTCCAATGCAGTGGCTGTTGTGTGAAAATGAAAATGAAAGTGAATATGAAAATAAATATTTCCAAATAATTAGTCCTATTGCCCAAACTATTGATCAAAATTAATATAGAAAAATGTTTCTACAGATCTCAGTTACTATTTTGTGTTCATAGAATCACGGAGTTCTATATTGACATTTTTTTGGAAAATGAGGAGTGTTTTACTAATTCGGGGTTGATCTTTCCAACCAAATTAATTACAAACTTGTATCCCTTTATTAGATTTTAAAATTTTTGGTCATATCTGCTGTTCAAAAGTGCAATAATTTGGAAAAACTACTGTTGTATCTCCAAAAATTTTGCAGTTATAATTTTGTAAAATAATATCTTAAATTATTTTGCAGATTTAAAGGCTTTGTTTTACATTTAAATGGATATTTAAATATGAATACATTTTTCAATCCTAACTTAATTTAACATTTTTTATTACAAAAAAAACGTGTTATTATCTTAATCTGTGTAAAAGCAATGGATGGCTGACAATAATAGCATTATAATATTGATTTAGATATGATTCTAAACATATTAGAATCAGATTGAATTGAAAAATATAAAAAAAAAATCAATTCTAACTTTTATTTATACCTAATTAATAGTTATGAAAAACCTAGTAATAAGGTGAGAATAATGGGAAGGAATGTTAAGAGAAGGGAATAACACAGTAAGAAATAAAAGTACGACAAGTGTACAGTAGTACTTATATTATTTTTTCAAAGTGATTTTAACCACCAGTTTATTGTTTTATGATCAGTCTGCAATCTTTATCTGATATGTCTGTACTAAATATTAAGTCAGTAATAATAATTAGACTGAGGTCTTGATCAGTTTTCTTATTTGTGGCTTTTCTGTTATATTGAAAGAGCAATGTAACCCGAATTAAGTGTTTTGTGTTATATACACTTCTTCTGGATAGATTGAATGACAAATAAGGCATTTTCGACATCTTTGACATTTTCTGCTCTGAGTAAATGTTTCTGATTAATAAAATTATGAAATTATCAATTCTTTTATCTAACTACATATATTTAAAGTTCAAATAAAAAAAAAACATAATAAAGAATTGAATCCATTATCCATTATTTTAGACTCATTAAATATTCTAAAAATTTAGATAGAACTCTATAATTGCTTAAACATACAAAATTTTAAATAGTAAATAAGTTTATCTACCATATAGAGCTGTATTATATTATATAAGTACTTTTATTTCAGTTAAAGTTGGGTCTGCAAAATTAAAGTGATTGAAAAATAATTAAAAATGATATTGTATTCCAAGTTTTTCGCATTGTCTAAATCTCCAATGCAAATACAATAGAATAAATACGACAAGTCAATGTGTTTGAAAATTTTATATTTTTTTTCTCGAAACTATGCTTTGACAGTTTAGAACCATGTAATTCTAAGATTTAACTTATTACAGAACATCACGAGAAATGTATTTGAACGAAAATAAATGTATTAGAAGAATATTAGGCCCGAAAAGAAAATTGGAAGATTAATAAAAAGATTTTAGCAATATCAAAAATAGATACGAGAAGAAAAGAATTATTATGAAAGCCCACATACCAACAAGTATTCTAACTTTACTTCACTCATCAAAACAGACCAAAAAATTGAAACTTTACCAAACCAAATATTAAATAAAATCTAGGTAGGTAAATTATTTTACTGAAAACAAAAAATTCAAAATTTTCAAAAACTATTTGAATATTTTTAAAAGAGATTTTTTCCATTTTCTACGGAGCTCTATAAAAAATTGTCAAACGAAATATTCCCAAATTCCCTTATTCCCTAAATAGTTGTACATAATCAAAGCTTTTAAAATATTATTTTTGGTTATGTATCGTTGACAGCTTTTTCTAAATTATTTTTGTTTTTTTGAAGATCAAATTAAAAGTAACAAAATTTTTAAGGATAATAAATATGAGGGACTGTATAAAAAAAAAGCGTACTTATATACAAAGAAAAATGACCTTTTAAAAATAAAACATTCACCTAAAATACAAAAGTTTTTCAATTAGACCCTTAAAATATTGTTGGTTCTTATTTTTTTTTTTTTTTTTTAATATTTTTGTTTTTATATTTTAAGAAAATTTTCAGCTGTGTAAACTCTTAGAATGACAAATAAAATACATAATAACAAATATCATTGCACTGTCATTAAAATTCTATCTACGAAACGTCTAAGAAAACCTAAAGGTAACAGAGAGATATTCACGAAACAAAACATTTACTTATTTCTCATTAGGGATTAGAAAAACAACATTGTTTTGTTTTGTTCTGGTTTTTTTCAAGTACCTTGATTTTAAAAATATTATAACAAAAATATAATAATAAATAATGAAAGTTTGAATGCGGAGAAGAAAAGTGGAATTCTTATAAAATAAAAAAAAAAAATAATAGTCAAAATAAAAAATGAAGAAAGTGGTAAAGTGGTAAATGAGGAAGTTAAAGAAAACAATTTATAAGTTCTAATATAAACGGTTTACTGAAAATTTAAATTTAATTTGGAATTTTTTTTTAAATTTTAATCCATGTTTTGAAAGGGGTTAAGGTCAATTGATTTAAGTGACGATACTAGCTGAAATGTTGCTATTTATTTATAGATAAAATGATTTTGAATAATATTGAAAATAATTTAAAACAAAAATTCTAATAGTTGTACGTGGTCGGAACTAAATCTATCTAAAAATGTACTTTAACATAAATATGAGTAAATTAATAGTCCAGGTTGGCTATTTACAATATGTGAAATATTAAAATGAAAAATGCATATATTTTAAAACGTTATTGTTTCAATAATACAAATCCATGGAAATAGTATCTATTTTTTACACAGGAAATAATAATGAAGTTTAATTTCAGACCGTATTAGCTAACTCTGATATTACATAAAGAATAAGTGATTGTACAAGTGACATTTATTTTTGATCGTATACCTGCTAATAAATGCCCCATACACGATGCAATTTTTTTTACAAAGATCTGTACTGTAATCGTTCAATCTGCCTTTTCAAGAAAAATTGTATCGTTTATTCATTTAGTCATATCACATTATTTATTTAGTATCGGCATTGTCGTAAAAACTGTTGAACTGCAAAAATTGAATTGTTGTATTTCGGGGGTGATTTTCAAAATACAGTATAAAAAGTTTTAATATACAGTTATACGGCCATAAGCCATAACCGCACTTCATTGTAAAATATATAATAACACTTTTGCAACATTTTGGATACCATTTTGCCATTTAAATTATAATTTGGTATTTTTGTAATATAAATCGGTAATAATCTGACTTTTTGTTTATCTTTCGTTACAAGAAAATTAATATTGTCACAATCTTCATAGGTCAGCGGAAAAATATATTTTATTAACATATTTTGTTAAAATTTGCCAGTAAACTTATTTTTCCATAGAAAATATATGCTAACCTATATAATTAAATTAATTCTTGTAACTTTATCTATATGACATGTATAAAAAATATAATCTAAATTTTTTTTACTATACACAGTCTGCTCTTATTTTACGTTTCCACTATGTATTTTAAGCATTTTAGTATAGTGTATAAAGTCAACAGCTATTAATATACATTTTGGAAGATACTACATTGTAAATTTTACAATTTCACTGCATTTTGGAAGTCACAGATCATTTTATATTCAGTTAATTTAGTTTGAGTTGTTGTCGGCTTAAGAGTTGTCTCAGCAAAAACAATGGTAGCGCAACAGATCCCTGTATCTGTTCACTGAACGGTGTGGTGAATGTACCAGTTAATGTATCGCGGTTAATGAAAATGGATCTGAAAAATTCTAAATACATTTCATGGACCTGACTTTTTATATGTAAAAACAACAACACCAATTTTTATGTTGAGTGTTGTGACATCTACTGTAGGAAAAATTAAATGTTTATATTTTTTTATGAAAGTTGTTAAATTTAAATCGCCATTATTTTTTGAATTAGTGTGAAAATTTAAATTCTTAAGGAAGATTTATGTAAATAAAACTTAAATTAAAAGAGTTATAAAAAATAAATTATATGTATGATAATAAATATTATTCCATTCAAATTTTATTTATTTTTAAAAATACTCATTATATTTTCCGGTGATGGCGCTAGTATTGCGATAAATTTTTGTGGTGAATTGCGTTCAGTGGCGATATATACGGTACATGGATCCAAAATGTATTCCAGATGTATCGGTTAATGCCACTGAACCCAGCCAATGTTAATGGGATGTAAAATAATTTATTTGATATAAATAAACATAATATAATAAATATAAGTTTTTAAATGAACTGCTTGTTATACCGCAAATCATGTGGTTGAGTTGGTAAGCTTGTATATGATATACCTATTAAATTTTTCAAAAAATCTATTGTAGAAGTTTTTGTACGACAAATTCATTTTGGTTTTGATCAAATTTCAATAATATTTTAATCAAAATCGAATTTCATTTCACAAAAAATTTTTTTTTTATTTATGTACCTTGTCAATTGTTATTAAAATTACTAATTAATGAAGAGATTCTAAAGCCTCAAATAAATGTACCAACTTTTATATTAATTAAAGTCTTCTTTTGACTAATAATTTTATTTGATTGAAAATATCCTAAATTTTTAAAGCAACATATTTGTTTTCATCTGTACTTCTGATTAACTCAATTTATTGTACATTATTTTGTCTAATTTCTACCATTTCAATTTATCGATAATTTCTTTTATTTTATTTTTTTGATTATATAAAATATCGAAGTATTTATCATCAAATAAAATTATTAGTGAAAGGAAATTCGACTTTAATTAAAAACAAACAATGCAATATGTTTTGAATTTGATATGGCAGCGATATATTACTAGCTATCATTTGTATATAAGTATTGTGTATTTATAATACTCTGATAATTTATACTGTCAAAACACACGTTTCAATAATCATAAACGTTTTTATATGAATAGTGAAGAAGGAAAGCCATTTTTTTGCCAAACAGAAACATTTCGGTTAATAATACAGAGATTGTCTGGAAGAGAAATTGCATGACTTATGTTGCAATTACCTCGATAAAAAATTATTGTTTAACATTCACTTTAATAAAGCTATTGAAAAATGTATTTTTTTTTGTTAAGCTTTTGTATCCCGTAATATCAAGAGCCTTTTTAAATTCGGAAAAAAACTCCAAATATATAAAATAATTTTGCGTAGTGTATTTCTATATGGACTTATCGTATGAAAAAACACTACCAAAACATATATGCAAGTTTCGCTAAGAAAACAAAATGCAATATTGAAACCTAGATATTTTAGAACCAAGAAATTGAATGAATTAGCTAATACGAACACCATACTGCAACAAGCTGAAAAACTGACTCCTGCTTTCCTGGGAAGTTGCATCAACTAAAATAATCCGCTCATAAGAGCAATTTTTGAATATGTTTTAATTTCGGTTTATTTCTTAGTATGGAAGTAGTGGTAAGTTTTATGAAAAAAACATTAGGTTTTTTGTCGCCATTCTTCTTTTAAATAATAAATAAATTAGTCAGATAGCCTATAATAATTAAGAATAGTCATAGGTGTAAATACAATAGTATAAGCTCTAAAAAATTTAAAATTGTTTGAAAAATTATTAATAACAATATAAAAATAATATAAAAAATAATCAACAAATTTATAATCTGCACTTCTAGTAAAATGCTGTAGCCGACCTACATACATGATGTAGTGGTTTTGTCATCTAACTTGTAACTAGAAGTTGAAGGATTTGAATCCCGCTTCTTTTTTCATGTAGCAGTAGCAGTTAGTCATTACATTTTATATAAATAAATTACAGTACTGTACTTGTGGAACGAAAACGTAATTTATAAATACCTAAGTTATAGTGACAATAATATTAAAAAATAATAATAAGAGAGAATAATGAAAAGTATGAGTTTGTCATGTTAATTATGTTAAATTATGTTAATTTATGATAGATATTGTGATATGCAAGATATTGCACAATCATTCATTACAAGATCGTAGAATTGTGATTATATAAAAAAAATAGCAAGTCTAACGCAAGTCAAAATACTATCGATCCTCACTAAGTACGTTAACTTACATGATGACGATCTCAGCTTATTCAATTAAATCTTATTACCTATTTTTTTTTTTTGATACATAGCCAAGACACTAGTGGACGTCTTATAGCGATGGTATGTTTTAGTACGGTGGGCAAGGAAAATTAGAAAAGGAGGAAAGTAGAATTTTATCATATTATTATCATATAGAATTCATCATGTTTGGAGAACACATAGGATGGAATTTGGTTTCACATTGGGTTATAAAAGAATTGCGGTTATAAACGAATTTCCATAACATATCTTCTGCCATCTAGACATTTTTACGGTGTTAGGGTGAGCACATGTTACCCTTCGTGTTACAAAGCGATAGCGCTTAAGTGAAGTTAATACAGATTTAATTTCCACTGAGTGTATCGAGCTTACGAGATATCAATAGAAGAGGGAAAGAACTTCGACTGTATGACGATGTCCAAGACGAGCAAGATGAGCAGTGATATTTGTGTCATTGATAAGACGAATAGCCCGTTTTTGAACTTTACCCAAATGTTTTACGAATTACTAAAAGCGCCAGCCCATATGTTAGAATTGTACTTCATTTTAGGTCGTATGAAACCTTTATAGTTATAAAGGTATAGCAGTGATATTTGCAAGATGTAACAGGAGAGAATGCTTATTAAAACAGAAAAATTACTTATTATCCAAATGATGATCAGTGTTTACAGATATAAAATGTATTAAAAAACAAATGTACAAAATTTTTCTTCAGAGTATATTGAAAAGGACATGATGTAAGTGTAAGAATAATAATAAATAATAAATTAGGCTATATAAATTAGATAATTATTTAAAGTCTCGAATTATTATAATTTTCGAAAATTTTAGTTCATAAAATTATAAAATCTATTCAAAGAAAATGCGTAGTGTTTCAATATCTGAGATGAACCACGAAAATTGTAATAAATTTAAATTTTATTATATGTCATTTTAATATATAAGTCAACTAGATCTACGTAAACACTAATTGTGTACAACTTCTAGAATAACATCTAGAAAGTTGGTCTCGAAAATTTACCTATATTAATTTTTTATCCCTGAACGACAATCAGAAATTATTTCGTATTTAAACATTTGTTACAAATAGAAATGTAAAGAGAGGAGATTATTTAATTTTCTACTCTCCGAAGTCAGTAGTTAGCCCGTTACATTGTTAATAAAAAAATTTTAAATGATTTTATAAAAAATTATCATCGAAATCATTCTTTTAAGTCCTATATTTTTTAATTAAATTTTCTACATTTTTGGAACACAATCATATTATGGGCCCAATTGTATTAACAGTTCAAAAAACTTTATTTAAAATTTCCAATAGATTTTTTCTTTATTAAAATTTCTTTAAGAAGACAAAATAAAAAATAATTGTTTTTTTTTCCTGAAACAATGCTTACCCTAATTGTTTCTGTTTTCCTTTTCTTTTAATATATTTTTTTTTACTTAAATACAATTAAAATTACACAATTTTTTCTAATTAAATGAAATTTTATGAAATTATATTGAAAAAAATTAAAAATAAATTTTTGAATCACACCTTTTTTATTTTAAGATGGAAAATCTCTTTATTTTTTCCTTTATTTTTCTTTCTTCAATAATTTAAATTATTTTTCTTCAAACTAATTTTTCCTTTTTTTTCTTTCTTTTTAATTCTTTTTCAACTGTAAAATATAATTATATTTGCGGTTTTAAATTCACACTCACAATTATTTTACAGTTATTTATTTATTATTATTTTTATTTTCTTTTTTATATATATTTTTTTTTTCTAAATTGTTGCCTGTATTCGCCGATAGATATGCAACAACTGATCTAAAATATTTTGCTACACAACAGTTTTAATAAAATTTGAACAATAGCGTGGGCTGATAAAGGCACTAACACTATTATCACAATACTAAAACAGCAAATAACGGAATTCAGTTCGTATGAAGGCTTTTTTCGTTTAAGAAAATAATGAAAATTAAAAATATATGTATATATATATATATATATATATATATATCTACAAATAAAAGAAATTTAACAATATTACATACGTTATATATTAATTAAAATTTGCACAACCAACTGTTGGTTATTATTGCTTTATTTTATATTATTTATACAAAGGTAAAATTATGTATGCATACTTGTATATTTGTGTACATAGTTGAATAAATAAATTATAACGGAAATGTTTGAAGCAATCAAAGAAGTTGAAACCATTCATTATAATATTGAAATGTTTTGGTTTCAAAAATGTTTGATTGGATTTCAAACTAGTTGAAAGCTTTTCAAAATGTTAAATTTGGTATGGCAGATATTTACAATACAATGTGGTGAATTTAATAAATTATTTTATTCGGTTAAAATATTTTATCAATGGTTTGTAGAAAACCAGAAACAAAAAAGAGCTGTGATAAATTTCATAATAGGTATTACTACTTTTTTTGAGAAATAAATGAAAATTAGTATAGAAACGAGTATATTTTTCTTAGAAATTTAGTAAATTTGGATGACGTATCCAATCATAAGGGCATTTTTAATAGGAATTTGTATTTATACTGTAAACAATTACACTAGATTCAAAGCTAATTGTTGATGAAAGAGTGGACAATTTTAATGTTTCAGAAAAATTTAATCCTTAATCGTTGTTGCAAACAAAAATCTTATTGATATTATTACACGTCTGTGAGACTACTTTAGACTTCGAAATTCAAAAGGTCTTAAAGTGTTTATGCAAAATTAATTAATTTTTTTATATCTTTTATCATTTCATTTTTTCTTCAAAAATTATCACATTGAACTCTTAAATTAACAAAAGAAGTACAAAAATATCTCCATAAAAATAGTGAGTAACAAAAATCAATCTTCATAGACACTTTCTTAAAACTATAATTAATTTAAAAAAAATCAAAAACAATTTAGAAATTAACTTTTTTAAATTTTGACATCGTTTCAAATTGCACAATTTATACATGTAAAATTGCAACATTGTAACCACATTGGGTGCTTACAATTGCCATAGATATTCGATTTCATTCGATCAAAAAACTTTAGTACGTCTCAGAGACGTAAATCAAAATTTCTTTAGCTGATAACAGCCAAAGAAAACAATTTCATTGCACATGAATACCTTTCAATAATAAATTAGGCACTAACTTGAAGGTACTGAACAATTCAGATCCATACTTAATGAACATAGCTAAAGAGACTGAGAATAAAAAATTGAGGACGTCTGTATGACGTACAACAACGATTAAGGATTAAATTTGTATTATATATTATGATATTATTAAACTCAAAATCAAATAAGATATTGCAATGATGGATTTTTTATGGTGTGTTGAAACAACGGAAAGGTTTGAGTTTCTATAAACTGTAGAATTGTTGTTGAATTGCTTTTATAGCAATTTAGGTAAAACAAATGGACCAAGGTTAAACATAATCAGAAGTCTGAAACAATTTCTAATCAATTTTTAATCTATTGCTTTTAGTTCACCAATTCTTTGATATAATATTATAGGGATTTAAAACAGTAAATTGGAAAAGACTCTGATAATGTTAAAATAGAGACAGTAAAAATCCTATTATTAAAGTAGAACGTTGATTAATTAAATTGAAGAGCCTAATCCTGATGTCTTAATCCCATATAGAATTCAAGAATTGTTAAAAAGATGTCAAATATGTGTTCATAATGCCTAGAGGTAATGAATGAAGCTAGTTTTTTTTTTAATTGAATTAAAAAAGTTGTTTTTCCTATGAATAATTGACGATTTAAAACGATTTGCCGTACGTTACAATATGTAACTCGCTTTTTTGTATTAAATTAAAATTATTTTCAGGAATTGTTGTTTCGTTTATCATAACACTACTAGAACTCATCAGTAGGTATTTATAGTGTTAGACTCCATATACAATTTCCTGATTTTTATTGACTTTATAGCTTATTAGAAGATGTCAATAAGACATCTGTGAGTTATAAAAATCGACCAAAATTTCATTGCAAAATGTATTTAAAAGTATAATTGAAATGTATTAAATCAAAAAATATGTATATTTACGAGTTATAGAAAAAAAGAGACCTTTCCAACAGCATATACATATTGAGGGGGTCATTTAGTAAAATCTTAAGGTATTTCGTTTTTCAATTGTTTTTTTTTTTTTTTTTGAATTTTCTACTTTGAACGACAATATCTACACAACGGCAGCACCAATCATCATTAAAATATCCTTTTCGTTCTTAAATGATAAGATGCGCCACTAAAGACATATATTTTTGGAAAGCTAAGAATTCCAGCTATTCTTGGAATATGATTAAGTCCTACGTCGATACAAAATCTCCCCCAGAATCCCCAATGTATTTTACCGTTTTCCAAGCTCGGACTGGTTGCGTTAGCTGCCATACAGCTTCTAGCACCTGTCAAGAATATTTCGAAAACCAAATGCGTTATATACCTAAAAATTGGAACCTAGGTATTCTCTCACAAATAAACAAACATGTCTTATGCCTTTTTCGAAAATTTGCCTGGTTCAGATAGGTGCCATACAACTAATCAAAAATATTTGAAAAAAAATTTATATATTTACTAAAAAATGTTTTTCCAAAAAATAAATTCTATCATTAAAAAATTATAATTTTTTTCATTTGTTAAAAATCGTTTTTATTTTTAATTTCATTAACACCATATTGATTTTGTGCAAATAAAAATAAGTAAAATATTAAAAATGTCAATAAAAGAAACCAATTAATAATTCATTTGCGAGCTTCTTCGACAGTTATCCGATGCCGTCAAAAGAGCAATCGAATGGTCAAAAAGAAGTAGAATTAAAACGACACTTTGAATTAAAATCAAAAAACATTAGCGTTTTTCAGGAGTTCTATGGCAGCTACCTGAACCAATACAAATTTTTTGAAGCCGGTAAAAGACATATTTGTTTATTTTGAGAGAATACCTAAATACCTCTTTACAGGACTGTAACATCTATGTTTCTTAAATATTTTTGAAGAGTACTAGGAGTTATAAGGCAGCTATTCGAATCAGGATAGCAAAGCAAAGCGAAGTAACCAGATTAATAAAGGTATGGAAGATAAAAAAGACCAAAAGTATAAAGGATAAATTGCTTTTAAAGCAATTGTTTTTGGAAAGGGGCAACAACGCGTAATTAATATATATATCATAAATATTCACACCATTTTCATAATTATAATGAATATTGAAAGTAATCTACACACAATTAACCGTTATTCAAACATAGAATAGTTTCAAATAATATTGTTTAATAGAAATTGAACTAATCATTAAATTTAACCTTTGAAAATAAATTAATTGTTTCTACGATATTTCTAAAATTTTAATATTGAAAATTTTATTCTCACTTCATTAATTTGAAACAACAATCAAAATATTATTTGAGATTGCTTTAATAGCTCCTACATTCTAGAGCGAAATACCACCAATTAGAAAATGCTCTGTATAAAGCGTTTTTTTTTTGTAAAATCTGAATTTATTTTTGAATCTCGACTTTTAAAATCTTCTGTACAGCTTCTAATGATATCTTGTACGCTCCTTCTAATCTTCTAATACTCTATCCTGATTTGAGCTATTTGAATCTGTTAAAAATGATTCCACGACTCTTAATTTTAATTAAGTTAATCTTTGGTGAATCATGATCGATCACAAATATTTTATTGTTTTAAATTTTTATCGATTATTTGTTCTATCTGAACCAAACCTAATTCTTAAAATGATATAGCGTGACAGAAACAGTATTATAGTTTAACTTTATTTGAGTAATTATTAATTTTTACTCTTAAAATAAATATAATTTAAATCTCTACATATACAGCTATGGCCAGATAAATAGCACATAATTAAATTTTTTTATATTTCCGCAAAATGTATTTGTTTAAAATTATTTGGTTGGTAGCTTCGAGACTAGAATGCTACGTGAAGTAAACTCTAGTTCTTTTGATCGACAACTAAGTATTTGAACTGTTAAAAAACGATTACGTTTTAATGTCCGTACAACTGAGACTTACTAACAACTGTTGTTCTTTGTAGCTTTGATACTTTCGGCCTAACTTTTGCAAGTATTTTTATGTGTAGCTATTAATATAGGTATTAACTTATGACTTTTATCCTTCTACTAACAGCATGTATCTGGTTTAGTTTATTTTTAGTTTCTTCTAATCAATGGTGGCGGTGTTTTACTAACCCTATTGGATGATAACTTATTGCACAATTAAATGAAGCAAGCCTTCGTCTAGTAATAGACGTCTGATGTTCATGCTCTGAGTATAAATCTGACAGTATAAAAAAAGCTGTTTTATAGTTTTTTGAGTGTATTTTGGATTAAATTCTCCACTTCTTGGTCCTTGGACGATAAACAAAATATCTCACATCCAGTTCACATCTATTGACCTTCGAGTCGTCAGTCCAAAGAATATTTTTCCAAAAAGATATGGATTTGCTGATATGTTTTCTAACAAAGTTTAATCGACCATAAATGTTTCTTTGCTTGGGTTTCTTTCGATTCCTTTATGCTTCCAAAAAGTTGACTTTCGTATAGTCTTCTGCTGATATTTCGACACCTAATTCTTGGCTCATTTCTGCCCTTATTTCCCTGGATGATTTGAATGGATCTAATTTACTTTTTCTCACTATTATTCTATCTTTCAAAACAAATATTTTTTCTTCCTATTTGCTCGATTTCTGTTTTGATTTAGGTAAATAGGATTCTCTGCAACTAATTTAAGAGCGTTATATACCATTTTTCGAACAATTTCTAACTCTGCAATTTCAGAGTGATTAAAGCCTCTTCCAAACCATTCAAAAATACGTTTTTTTAACCGTGCAATCTTTATTCCTACCCATACTTTTTTTTAATTTTTTTTTAAAAGCCAAAAATAGAGATTAAGCTTTTGAAATTAAACTTTTTCGTCTTAATTTGATTTTAAGAACTGAAATTATTCACATTATTCACGTCATAGAATTGGAGTTAAGTGGGACAGCAACAGTAGACTAATCAAGCATTTTGTAAAAATAATAATAATTGTAAACTGAATCACTGTCTCAAAACCACAATATCTGAGCTCCTATAAACTTTTTAGTGTAGTGAAAAAAATGTTTTAAAAAAATTGCCTAGAATGGAATTCAAAATTCATTACATTTCTATAAAGTAGCCAGATGTATTCTAACCATGTTGGGTGGACATTTAATCAATATGAATGCTACACAGGATACACATTCAATTCACTACACATTTAAATAATTTCATTTTTATGAATATTTTGTGAATTATTCAATGTTAGAAAATTTCTCATAATAAATTCATTTATCATTTTATACAAGAGTACATACATTATAGATTTAAAATACAAATTTACATAAAAATTTCATATGTTATGTAATAGTAATTTAAAAATAATAAAATTATCCTTTGAAAAAAGAAAAAGAAAAACGATTTATGAAATAATTTTCGTGTAAAAGCATTAAATCGAAAAAATTTCCTCTTCTCTATGCGTACACTCTCTTCTACTATTTGGTCTATAGTCTATATTGTAAAATATTCTATATTTATTATTTTATTTAATTCGTTTTGAAAGTTGGTTTTTTAGATTAAAGCAAATTTGAATAATATCTAAATGATACCTAAATTGTATATGAAGATAGGTTCTTTTTTGTAGGAGGATGTATAGTGGTTTGGTTGGTAGTGTAGAAAATATTCATTTAAGATTGAATTTTTTTCATTATAAAATTAGTTTGATTATAATTATGTTATAAAATTTTTAAAAAACTTAATTCATTCTAATAAAAAATAATTTTGCATCAGATTTGTAAAAAAAAAAGTTTAAATTTTATTAATTTAATTGCTATGACTTGAATCTGCCATACAAAGAAATTTCACAACTTTATGCAAATTTTTGTTGATTTTTTAATCCTAACAATATTTATAGAATAATTTGAGAAATACATATACTACTTTAAGAAAAATATAAAGATTGTTCCGGGAGTATGATATCCTATAGAAAAAATGGTTCAACAGGTCGACGAACTAAAAAATAGTGTGGAAAAATTGTTTCTATTATCAAGTTTTTGAGGTGATTTTATTATGCTTTAACATTTTAAGTTTTTCATTGATTGAACCGCAATCATATAGAATAAAATTACCAATGATGCCTTCAGTATTTTTTATTGTATTAAATTCTTCAAGATCAATCTATATTTCTTTATAAGCATAAACATCAATAGAACTTTCTTCTTTCTTTTTTTTACAATGCAAAATAGCAAATTTAATCCACAAATTAAAATTACAGGTAACTTAGCAATAATTCAAATACATTGAATCTTTTTTTTATGTTGCTAATCCACTGCTGGATGTTAACCGATCACTCAACTCATAACTGTAAGTTTGCTATGATGTTGGCATATTCTTCTCTACATTTTGTGCTGTCAATCAGTTCTCCTGCGGTTCTGATATTTCGGTACCCTGTATAAGAGACGTCCAGTTTTCATTGAGATAACAATTCAAATATTTAAAGTTAGAAAGGTATTCGATGGGTTCGTTGTTGGTTGTGATGACACCATTATTGTTCGCGTAGTTTCGTTTACTAACTATCATAAACTTTGTTTTTGGATGTTCATGTAAGGGTCGGAATTATTGCCATGTTCATTGACTTTTTCAACTAGATATTGCAAATCATCCAAGTTGTCAGCTATTATGGTTGTGTCAGCTTACTAAATTGTTGATTTTAATCTCCGCAGTTTGATTCCAATAGAGGTTCCTAATACATTTTACGCCCTTACTATCTAGTTGCTTATTTCTGAGAATGCTTATAATTTTGTGGTGTTTTAGTCAATCAAACGCTTTTTCATAATCTATGAAACAAAAAAATAATTCCTTTTCTACATCTTTGCAATTTCGCACTAGAGTTTGTACGCTAAAAAGAGCTTCTCGGGTTCCAATTCTTTCTTTGAATCCGAATTTTGTGTATATAAAAATTGTAATATAATATTTTTGAGATAAGCAAATCTTAAATCTAATAAAAAATACTCTATTAAATCCCACACTATTATTCGGGGGTGTACGTATTTAGCGAAGCGAATACTTGAATATCCTGATCATTCGGGTAAAGGAGAAAATGATATGGTAAGACCATATTTTCGATATTGCCAAATATACCGCGAAATGTTTTAATTTTTTTGAGTCTTGCAAAACATATTTTTCTTCCCATGACATTCTAAATATTTATAAGTCATACATACGACCTAATTTCGAGTACGATTCACATAATATGGACCGGTGTATCAGGAACCACATTAAATTTTCTAGATGAAGTTCAAAAGCTTAATTCAAGAGCTATCAAGTGCCCATACCTACACAGTCTTAAAACTGCCTATAGAAATTTGTTTATGGTCAAATTTTCTCGAATGTGGAACCATATTCCAAAAACCGTGTTTCCACATTACAAAAATATACCTTACGCACAATCTACAAAAAATCAAGAGTGCGTAAATGTTAACAAATTTATTCAAAATATCCCTACTGATCAAAGGGACATTTTTCTTTCCCCAATCCTAAATTAGTCCAAGCTGTGTATAAAGGTATCTTTTGAAACCTAATGTTTGACTTAATTTAAAAAACAAAGACAAAACACTAAAACATAGAAAAAAATAATTTTAGGGTTTGTTTATATAAAACTTTTCACAAAATAGAAAAGCAATGTCCATCAATTAAAGAGAACGAACCTAAATCGAACTTCAACGAACCTAAAATGGAAAATCCTACAATAATGGTTTCCTTCACGGATTTTAAACCAATAATTTTTCTTTGCGCACAATAAATATATTTAATTAATCTAATTAAAATCTATTACTATGACTTTTTCCTTCGCGTTCACAGTCGAGGTCCCTACACGGAAATTATTATCTAGTTAGCAATCCTCTACGCAAACTATTACTATACAAATTTTCGCGATCGAAAATATTTGCAATCAAAATGTTATTATTCAATCGACCTAGGTGGGTGTTACTGGATACTAAACTATAAAGAAGGGCCAACGGACAGGATTTTTGAGAAATTACTTCCCATTTTTCGAAAAAAATAAAAATAAAATAAAAACAATTTTCTTTTTATAATTAATAATATATAAAAAAAACAGTAGTACTTATGTAGTAAGATCAATTCTAACTTACATTTAAATTTTAAAAAAAATTTCAATATGTAATTTAAAAAAAAAAAAAAAGTTTTCTTTAAATATTTTTCTTTTGAATATTTTAAATTTTTTATGCAACAAAAAGCTTCATTTGAGTGGGAATACAATTTTTATGTAAATTTATTCTATTTTTTGTTTTAATTTTTCTTTTTTTTTCTTTTCATTGTTTTAGAAAATTTTTATTTATATTAATATTAATATTTATTTATTTTATCTTTTCAGATTGTACAACTGTATGTATTTTTTTTTTTTTTTTATAAAATGATTGCAAAAATTTTCAGCTAAATTAAATTTTCAAAAAAACAACAACAATGTTTCAATTTCATACCATCGGTAATATTGAACAAAAAAAAAACATTTAAAATATAAAATTTACTTTAAAATTGTAAAATTGAAAAATGATAATAACATAAGATAAAATTTTGTAAAATATTTAAATAGAAATTATTATTTTAATATTATCGAAAATCTTAAAAAAAAAAAATGAAGTTTATTCTATCAAAATTTACCTTAAAAAATATTCACTGTTATCTGGTCAAAGCAAACCTCTTAATGAAGTTTTCTAATCAAATTGTTTAATATTAATGTAGTGACCTATATTTGTGTAGTAACTGTTGTAAATAGTAGGTGGTTAGTAAAATTATAAATAATGTTATTTTTAATTTAATATACTTAAAAGTTTATATATAAGAGATCTGCGTCTTTATATGCATATGAGTCTTTTTGTTTAGTAATCTCTACTTAAAGCAGATATAAGTACATGGTATAATTGATTATTGTAGCTAGAAGGATTGTTTTTAAAAAACTCATTCAAAAATAATTATCATATTTATGTCTCGAAAATGTTAAGCCAAAAATATTTTAAATCTGAGTTTTTAAACAGCATTTGAAATCAAGTTTAAACTTCAGGGTCACCAATTATTTTTGTTTTCAATTGATATGGCAAAGTTTAAAATTCGAACATTGAAAGATAATTTTTTATAAAATAGCCTTAATAGAAATTTTAATTTTACATGATAAGAAACCGTGACCCCAAAATGCAGTGAAACAATAAAATTTACAATGTAGCATCTTCCAAATACCAAAAGCTCTTATATTATACTTTGTATAATATTCCAAAATGCTTAAAATACGTAGTAGAAACGTAAAATAAGAGCCGTGAGATGTGTATAGTAAAAAAATTTAGATTATATTTTGTATACATGTCATATAGATAAAGTTACAAGCATTAATTTAATTATATAGGTTAGCATATATTTTCAGCAAAAAAATAAGTTTACTGCCAACTTATAGCAGAATATGGTAATAAAATATATTTTTTCGCAATATCAATTGATAATATTAATTTTCATATAACGAACATAAATTTGTCAAAAGATAAACAAAAAGTCAGATTATTTTACAAAAATACAAAATTATAATTTAAACGTCAAAATGTATTTGTCAAAATAGTATTTAAAATGTAGCAAAAGTTTTATTCTATATTTTACAAAGAATGGTTATAAAAGCTGTTAGAAAATGATGGTAGAACTTAATTTAAACTGAATTAAAACTTTGTATACGGCATTTCGCAAATCACCCAAATAATTATCGTGATGTTTCTAAAAATAAATCTTTTCAGGCACATATTGGTATTAATGAAAGTTTATTAAATCATGCAAAACTGTTTGTTGTTGTTTGATTTTAGAATTTTATTCCATATTTGTTATTTATTTATTATTCAATTAATATTATCAATTAACAAATAATATATGGATGTAATAATTATTTTCAATTATTCATGTGAGACATTCATTAGTCGTGTATCAAGCCAACCAAACATTCATCAAAGAACATCAAAGAAGGATGCAAAGTTGCTCCTGAATTTTGGTATTATACTTTACCAAAATTTTTGAACTGAGCTGGCCATTGAAAATTGATTTCGTAACTTCTGTGTTACTTTTCATCATCAAGCAGTCGTTAAAATTACAGTCTAACATCAAAAATCAAGCTAATTTGTTTGAACCTACTGTAAAATATGTTTTGTTTTAGATTTTATGAAACATAAAAACCACCACAAGTATCAATAAAAATATAAAAACGTATATTAATAGTTTTATTGGTCATATTTTGAAAATGCTTTTGTTACGCACGATATTCAATCGTTTCTTTGTCCAAAACCAAATAAAAATGCAGTAGAAGTGGAGATCTAAAAATTGAAAATATAGTTGGATCGGCAACACTTTGAAAAAAGAAGTATAGAAATATCGTAAGTGTCTTGAAGTAGATCTCACAAAATGAAAAGACCTAAGGTGTGTTCATAGCGCGGCTATATATTTTGATAAGGAAAATATTTTGTTCATAGTTGCATGTGGTAAAAATGTAGTTGTCGATGCTACATCAGCGTCGTACAGATTAAGTATGTATTTTATTGCTTCTGCATTAATATACATGGCAATAATATAGTACGCTTGTTTCGAAATAGAAAATAGCTTTGGAAAACATGTAAAAAAATTAAGGTATTAAGTCGGTGTCGCGAGAATCAATTTTGAATTGACTTTCAATCAAAATCGACTTAATTCAATCGTCGGTGTCAGAAGAACCAATTAATTAATGGATTTTTTTCACTTTCAAAAATCAACTACATTTTATTAGTTGACTTTTGGTTTCAAATAGTTCTTTTTTTATTTGAAAATATTAAAAAAATGGATAATTTAGAAATAAGGTAAGAAAGATTATAAATATTTTCTGGAAATTTAATATTATTTTAGAAACTGTCGAGAAATGGAAAACGTATGGAAAAAGGGGCAACCTGAAGTTAAAGTAAAAAAAAGTAAAAAGAAAAAACCTGATAAACAAAAAGGAAATCCGGTGTAAGGGAGTTAGTCTTGTAATTTTATTATATTGGTAAGTTGGATGAAAAAATTTCAGAATAGGAATCGTAGAAGAACCAAAATAATCAGAAAGTTTTTATTTTTGTAACCAATGAAGAGACCAATTAGTTTTTAAGATATTTTTTGAAACGGCTGGAGTCGATTTTTTTTTTCTAGAGTGAAATATAATTTTTGTTTGTATGTGTAGAAGATCCACTATTAAGTTTTGCAATCAATTAGCCAACCTATATAGCGCATTGATATCATCTAACTATTAATTTCAGTCCATACTTAGTGAACAAAAAGTTCCATCTAAGATACTGGCAAGAATATAAAACAAATTTAGAAATTAGTTTTTAGGAAAATGCCAATGCTGAGAAATAAAAATATATTAATTTGAATTAATAATTTATCTATTTAATAAAATGAACTTCAGAAATGAGCCCATACGTTCGAATTGAGTTTATATGTTAATGAGTTTTTTAAAAGAAAACAAAACTCCAACTGATATTTTAGGTATCTCAAAATTTTTGATTTGAAATGTCAAAAATATCACATTGAAACAAATTGAATCAACTAATTGAAAATAAGTCAACTATGTATAAATCGATACTCGCGGAGCCGTGACTTTTTTTGTTGATTTGAAATAAGTCAAATCAATTAAATTGAGTTGATGCTCGCGACACCGATTTTAGTTAAAATTAAATCAAAATGAAATAAAAAATAAATATAATTATATATTTTTTAAAAATTTTGAAATATAAATATTTTTTAGAAATAATTTTATGTATGAAGTAAATAAAATTATTATCATTGATTTTGTAATAAAATTTGCAAACCAGAATTAATTTTTGTCTTTTATAATTGAAATTAATTATCAAACTTGTTTCTTCTAATTTCATCAAGCTTTTAAAATGAATGAAAAAGCAAATTTTGGATATACTGCCTCTATGAACAAAAATTATTCCAGGAAAAATCCTACTCGGCTGCGCAAGTTTTTTGTTAATATTTGTCAGGTAAAAATAAATGCACGACGCTGACGCATTTTTTCTGAACACACGAATAGTTTCTATCCTATTCCCCAATATGAAATAAAGTACATCAAATATTGTAGTAATTTAATCTAGTAATTAAATATAGAAAAATTTGTCGTAGAAAAATTCGCAATAATTCAATGAACTTTGTTGAAAGTACAAAAGATAATAAATACTATACATGTATTTGGTTGTGTATATAAAATTTTCACATAAATTTAATAAATTCTATTAAAACCACCTAAAATTTGCTTTAAAAATTGTAAATACATGATAAATTTCGTAAAAGTTGTAACCTTGGTAAACATTTTTTGTTTGCATTAATAACATTTTATTTATCTAATACGATTTTCTCATCGCTTTAAATCGCAGAAACTTAATCTAATATAAATTCAAATTCATTTTAAATAATTTAATCTGTTATAAGTACACCTTTAATTTTTCATATTATTTTCCTTTTATTCTTTCGTATCAAAATAATCACCTTTATTTTTGAAAATAAAAATTAAATAACTTGAAGTTAGTTAATTGAGAAAACAAAACAGTTACCATTGATTTTTTTCCCTCAACAGCTAGTGTTCACATTTCAAAGCTTTAGGGATTTCTAGGTTGGCTTGTCAATTTAATAATTTTTTTATTTGGAATTTATTTTTAATTCTGATATAAAAATTCACCTTTCTTTTTAATATCCTTTTTCATTTTATGGTAATCGTATTGTATATCTCTTTTTTACAATGTCTATTTTCATTTGTTTCGAAAAAAAAACAACAACAAAAGAAACAAAATAAATAAAATGAAATGTTGGTGGACTGATTCACATTTTATTTTGAAGTCGGACATTTTAATGTTGAGAAAACAAACGGAAGTAAATTGTATTTTCTATATACATATGTATATAAAAACAGTAAAAAAAAACAAAAACGAATCATTTTTAACTTAAAAGGACAACAAAACTTTTTTTTTTTTATTGTGTTTAATTTTATGCCCTATGATGCTCGGACGTTTTGGGTTACGAAGAGTTATAAAGAAATTTAATTTTGTGTTCTTTTTTCTATTCTTGTTCAGGTTCAAAGTAGTTGAATTGCATAGACTCAATTATTTTGGTGGTAAATTTTTAGAAAGTTAATTTTTTTTTCTATTATTTATTATTTAAAAGTTTTTAATTTCTTTAAATAGAATTTTTTTTCCGCAGGAAATTTTTCGCTTAGGAATTTGTAAAATTGTATTTGATTTTATAATAAAATTGTAGATTTTATATATGTTATTGTATATATGTTAAATATGGTCAGTTCCGCATTAGTATAATTCTATCGAAATTAATTTTTAAATAACTTGACATATATACCTTATAAACCCAATTTAAAAATACCTCTAAGCTCAGTAATCCACTTTAAAACGTACATTTTCCTTAAAAAATTTAAATATAAAATTAAACATAGGGTTTTTGGAACATCAAATGTCCTTTTCGTCCTTAAAGGATAAGATTCGCCACTAATGATATATATTTTTGGAAAACTAGCAATTCCAGCAATACTTTGGATATGGTCATTAGGTCCTACACCGATACAACATCTTCCACAGAAGAGCCCTAGATCCAATGTCCAGAATCCAGAACACTGATATGGTATATAACAGAACATCGTTTATTTAACAAACATCTGTTCAAGATTGGTAGATCAAACACAGACAGGTCCATCAAAGAAAAACAATTAAAAGTGTTTTATATACATAACACAATATTTTATATACACAAGACAAGGCAAGGAGGTAGCTAATATTACTAAGAAACCACATATAAAAAGGATAATATTGTAAAATCAGACTTTTTTATAAAATTTTTAAAGGAGGGTGTCGTTCATCTAACTGGAGCTCATCAATAGGTATTGTAGTTTTGGACAATTTATTAAACTCCTAATTTTTATTTCTGATTCTGATTCTGTAACATAAATCAAAATATTGTAAATAACATGTGAGAGCTATAAAAATCCATTAAAAAATGTAACAT
Organism: Argyra leucocephala; assembly: GCA_963942445.1. Classification (NCBI taxonomy): domain Eukaryota; kingdom Metazoa; phylum Arthropoda; class Insecta; order Diptera; family Dolichopodidae; genus Argyra; species Argyra leucocephala. The sequence continues at coordinate 142,021,572 of OZ012677.1, forward strand.
AAACGAAATTATAATTAAATAAATTAATTAAATTTAAAATGTTTATGTTCGTAAAAGCATAAATTTGAAATTTAGGATAAAAGCAAAACGCGTTAAATGAAGTGATTTTTACTTTTCTTATAATTTACTAATGTAGAAAAATGTTAACAATAAATAGAAACCCAATTAGGTTATAGTATTTTATCATCAACTTAAATTTCATATTTTTACATGTCATTACATTATCAAAATATCTAGTGAAATTTTTCAAGTTTCGTTAAAAAAAAAAATTTTAACTTGTAAACAAAATCTGATTTATTTCAAAATATACCAAAAATTATTTGTTTTTCAGTTCAATTTTAAAATTGTTTAATGTACTTTAAATTGTAATACTATTGAAAAATTTCCTTAAAATAATATTAAAAATCTTACCAGAAATAAAAATTTGAAATCGAACTCTCTCCTCGCCACAATCAAATCCTTATTTTTTACGCTAAAACCTTTTTTTAAGAATATTTGTTTTTAAATTTCTTAAATTTCATCAAATTTTTATGAATAACTCAATTTTTATACATTTTTATATTTCTACGTCATCATAATAATTTGAAATTTTTATTCTTATTTTAAATACAATATTCATTCAATGTCAGTAAATAAGCTAAACTAGATAACAATCCGTTAAAATAAAACAAGTAAAAAAAGCTTTCATACTTCTACAGTACGTCATAATTTAAGTTTAAATAAATTCACCACACTGTTCAATATTATGCCAGTGTAGATAAAAAAAAGCAAAACAGTAAAATAAATTTTTGTTTTTTTTTTTTGTTTTTTTTTTTTTTTTACTACCCACATGAGTAAAAGTTTTTCATTCATAAAACCCGCCTTTTTGACGTCACAAAATGTATACAATACAATATTTACCTGCAAATTAAAAAAACAACAACAATTAAAAGTTTGAGAGTTACAACCCAGTATAAAGGATTAAGGGAATTTCATGTGAATGGACAAGTGGGCGATTTAAAAAAAAATAAACAAAAAACAAGAGCAAATAAAGAAAAAAAAAATTGTTCGACATATTGATAGAAGAATAACGGCTCTTTTTTTGAACTAAACATTAAATGTATTGCCCACGAAAAACATTTTATTAAAATTGAAAATAAGTTTTATTTTAAATATACACGTGTTCATCTTGTATAGATATATTACTATCATTATTTTGATTATATTATCAATGATAAGAAATTAAATTAGTTCTAACTAATTTGGCATAGAAATTAACCAAACTTTATTTTAAATTTATCTGATAAATCAATATAAAATGTAATAAATAAATTAATTTAATATAATGGATGTAATTCAATAAATTCACAACATGTAAATATAAAGTTAATCCTAAAATTTATGATTTGTATTTTTGCAGAATTCTATTTTACAGATACTAGAGTAATTATTTATTTATTTGCAATACTTAAAAATAATACATTAAAATATAATATATGTATATTTATATTGGAATTGCATGTTTCCGTTGAAAATTAGCATTATTATAATTTGAACTCTAACATTTTATCTCTCCGCTCACTCAATAGTTATTTTTAATATTATTATTTTTTATTTATTTTTATAGTTATTTTATTTTAATTTTAAATCATACCAACAATTACCAAAAAAAAAACTGATTTAGATTATAGCTTATACCTAATTTAATGAACCCATTACATAGGTACTTTAATTTATTGCATTACACTTATTCATTCATTATTCGGTTACACCGATGGAAATGTTCGTTAATTGAAAATAATCATTGTTAAATTTGCTATGAATTTCCTGTTAGTTAAATATGCTTTTACTAGTTGATAATATTGGTGTGGTAATTTTTCTTTTAGCTTATATAGTAGACCTTCGTTCTTCGTACCAGCATTTATCGAATGCTTGAATAATATCTAAGAATGGCGCTGAACAATATATTTTATTCTCAAAATCATTTGTTACTTTTTCAACAACTCTGTTGGCACTTCTTCTGTTGTTATAAAAATTTAAATATGTTATTTTTTTAAATATGAAATTTTGTCTCTATGTAATTTAGTCCATATGTAATTTTGTCTTATAAAATGTTTTCCTATGTAATTTTCTCATGTAACCAATTCAAACATAGAAATTATTGAACGTTTTCAAACAAAGGTAAGCATAGAGTAATCGTCAACGCGCCTTTGTACGCTTTTAACCCCAGTCATAAGAAACGAGATCTGTGAACTTTCAAATGAGATCTGTGAAGGAGAAAATAATTGTTACAACCAAAAGATATTGGACCCGGTTAGGAAACCACCCAAATTCAATGGTGGTAAGACTGTTGAGCCAACCAGGTAGCCAACATAGAACATTGACACACTTCTCAACAGCGTACCTTCCATCTAGTTTTACAACTTAATGCGCTGTCAAATATAATGTAAATCCTAGCAGTATATTTGTTTAAATATACTCTGACATGCCAATATACTATGAAAAATTGTATACAATATCATAAATATTTACCGAATATCTATTAGACAGATAGCAAATAAACGTAGATATATGTAGATGTAGAATAAAAAAAAAAATATTCAACAAATTACACTGAAATTTACATTAAAATAAAACCAAGCTCAAAAATAATAATAATTTTGATACGACCGAAACTAACTCTCACTAAGTTGAGTCATTCTTTTATCAATATAAATTTTATAATTTAGATATAAATTTTATTGAGTTATGGATTGATAAACATTAGTTAATACGAATCCATTTTAATTAAAATAAATAATTTTAATAACAGATTTTATTGACAAATATAAAATCGTATCTCATTAGAAAATTAAAAAAAAAATGGGGGAAAATATTATTAGAAAGGAAAATAATGTATATATATATATATATACATTACATACATGTATTACCTACCCACCACATATTAAAAAAAATTGTTTTTTATATTCCAATACCTATCTATTTTTAATTTGAATTAATTAATACTTGTATAGTAATAAAACGCTTAACTATATTACAATTATTAAAAACAATAAAATTGTGATTTTGCGTCAATCTGAATGACGAAATAGACAATTTGAAAAAATAAGCTGATTTTTAGAATAGAAGTAGGAATATCAAAACAAATTATATTAAAATATTTAACTAACTTAAAGTAATACAGCTAAGTTATTGTTTTTAAAAGCATCGTCACAGTTTGTTATTACTTTTGACCACAACATCAGAGAAGAATAGAATATATTCCGTATAGAATATATCAATATAGAATTTTCGAATTTTTGAAGCAAAATTTAAATATTATGGAATGTACCAACCGACAGAAGAAATCGGTGAATAACTAAGAGAGTAAAGTAATAAAGGAAAGTTTATATAAAAACTAGTCTTTTAGTGCTGAAGTAAAATGTTTGTATAATTATTGAAAATAGTCTAATATTTTGCTTTAATTTGACTAAACTGCTTAACATACAGATAAAATATAGGAGAGGAGATTATAATAAGGAAAAGAGATTTAGAATTAACACTAGCTACTATTAACGTACTTCACAGGGATATACAGTTTTCTGTCGAGATGGAAAGACAGGGTCAACTATCGTTCTTAGATTTCTTGTTAACCAAAACAAGAACGTCTCTAGAACTTGAGATCTACAGGGAACCTACGGATACTGACAAGGTCATCCCAAGGGCCTCACACCACTCCTATAAACATAAGATGGCTTCTTTCAATCACATGATCCATGTAGTCAAAATAAAGATAAAAAATATGCTAATATGAAAAACAAATTTATTTATAAAAATTATCATTATTCATTCTAGTTTACCAAAGGAAAATATGGTGGATTTTTCTTTTATTTTTGATAATTTTGAAGAAAAATAATGGGAAAACAAAAAAAAATCATTTAACATAATTAAGTTTCTTATTTTTTGTCATAGAAATCGAATTTGCATAAAAAAGTTTCTCTTCCATTTGAAAATCTCGATTTCGGTTAATTTCGGCGATTTTTGGTTTTAAACCCTTTTCCGGTCTTTCCCGGAAGTTGAAAATATCATCAATCGATAGAGCACCCTCAATTTAGTTAAAACATTTTTTTCAGCTACTTTTAAAAAGCTGAAACGCATGCTCTGCAACACCCGGTTATACGTAGTCAGCAACCGCGGTAGAACTTTACAACGGAATTCCCTCACTAACCTGCTAACTGATTAACAACCCAAAAGAATGGTAGGATTTAGTAGGATTTAGCGAGATTTCTCTCCCACTCAGAGCGAAATTAAAACACATGAGTTAGACATAGTATATAGCTGTAGAACCAATCAAATCAAGACTCATCTAGGTTCAACTAAAGACTCAATTAATCAAATTCGAAAATCAGGAATATATTATAAGATCACTTGCAGAAATGAATTGCAACAAACTTTATATTGGAAAAACTAGGAGAAACATGAAAGCACAACTCAAGGAACACCTAAAAAGGCAGAACAAGCTAAGAAGAAGAATTTAACCGAATTCAGATCCAAAGTAAAAGACCATTTTACTAGAATTATTCAAAACGTTTTTGATTTTAATAAAATTTACATTTTATGTGGCGAAAAATATTCAGTAAACATAAATTTTGTAAAAGAAAAAAATAAATTTTGTGGGAAAAATTCCAATATTTTATAACTGACTTAGCTGAGGCTTACAACAAGCCTTACTAAGTAAAATTAAAGCATTAAATGTTTTCATTTTTGCTGTTAAGCTAGCAAATTTCCGCTTAAAATCTCTTTCAACATATTATTGAATTTTCACACAAGCTCGGAAACAAGACTTAATATAATTTAGAAATTAGTTTCTACAACCTGTTTGTATGTACCATAATTTCTATAAAATTCATATTGATCGAAATATATATCCTGATGTACAAATCAACAATCTGGAGCTGAATTGCAAAACATTCACATATCTCAGCTTCTAAATTAAATAAAATGTAATTTAAGCTTAGTTGGAAAAATTTATAATCAAGCTTCAAATAGAAATTTCGTTTCTGATAATCACTTCTAATTTATAAATTAACGGTAAAACTTATCGACGTCAATGTGTCAAACTTATAACATAATTAGAAATTGATGTAGGCTTTTTTGTTCAAAAGAACACTGTATCATTGAGTTAACTTGATTTTGGTACCTCCGCTAAACAAATAGCACATATCGTGGAGGACTGCATAATAAAAATACTCCATGGAAACCTGCACAATCTGCATAATGCTTTTCATTTATATATAAATAACTACAGTCATAAAACTTTAATATTACCATATAGAATAATATTCATGTAATATGTTCAGGCTAGGAATCGTAAAATAAATAACAGAAATTGAAGAAAAAACTATATTTTGATTATTAAATTTGATTTTAAAAATAAATTCTAAGAAACTCATTAAAAACATAATTTTAGCTTTATATCGAATCGTTAATTTGTACAGAACACAAACAGATTAAGTAAAATGAGACATTTCACATTAAGATGTTTGCGTAAATTCCTTATCCAAAACAGCTTTTTTCTATAGTTTCTGTCTTGAGTAAATTTAAACAACAAAATTAAATATAATTTTTATTACTTCAATTTGCATAACTTAAATATTAGCCAGACTGACAGTGAATCATCATGGGGTATAAAATTTAAATATATTTTGTATATTTTGGAGTTCAAAATAATTTTTCATTTTTTATCACAATAACGTACGAAATATTTTCTCACAACTGTTTCTGCAAAGATTTTAATAAAAATTATTTAGAAAATCAAAGAGTTGAACACCATAACTGTTTTACGTAGAGTCCAATGCATACCAACAATTACAAAGTTTGCTTACGTTTTTTTTTTATTTTGATTAAAACGTGGACAAACTAATCTATTGTAGAGTTATCTCGCCTTCATTATTGTGTTCTGCTTCTTTATCTGATTTCCCTATTCAGGGGATGTGAAATTCTAAAAACCTTTATGTGATGAGATTTAATAGCTTTCATTTTATTTTAATAATAATGGGTAACCAAGTTGAATTTCCAATTAATTTTAAACCATACTGAAAAACAAAATGTTTACATTATCAATGCCTGAATCCAATTCGCATCTTCTGATAATATAGCCAAATAATATTATCTACTACCTTGTGTGAATTAATCATCAATATTTGCCACAATATTTTCGAATACTAATCAACTTTCTAATTTTCTCCTAAACCTAAAGTAGAAAACATGTCGACAATTTATTGTGGTTGCAAATTCTATAATTTCTTTCTCTATTTTTAATTCAATTTGATAATTCAAAATTTTCTTAAAAACTATTAAAAAATAAATGTGAAGATAAAAATATTTGAAAAACAAAACAATCAAGTGTATTTTACGGGTAAATGAACAATTTGGATTTCGACTTAAACACTCTCGTAACCATCAACATTAACTAGTACGAATAACAATTTATAATATATCAGAGCAAAATTTTAATAAAAAAAATCTATTGTTGTTTTTTTTTTTTTTTTTTTTTATATAATTCCAAGTCTATGAGATGAACACCCTAACTGTTTTTACACAGAGATTTGGAATACACAATCACATACAATAGTTTTTCTATCGAATTTTTTTATGGTTATATCTACTAATTTAAATGTGGAAAACTTTATCTATTGTAGAGTACTTCGTCTTCATAATAGCATAGTTCCATTTTATTTTTAGTGATAATCAAAACTGTCAACTATTTATCATCAATTTTATCCCAATGATAAAGGGTACTGGACCAGGTCGAAAATCCAGAAAGATTTTGTCTTCGTCGGGAATCGAACCTGGGACCTTTCGGTTGAAGGCAGACGCTCTACCTACTGCGCCATCCAGCGTGTAAATTTGTTGTTTTAATATGCGATATAAAAAAATGCCTTTGACTCTATATTTTCATATGGACTTATCTATAAACAATTCATAATATGCAGATCTTTTTATACTTAGTAAAAATAATTAAAAATTTCCTACAAAATAGAGCTTTTAATGTCAAAATCAACGAAATTCTATTTTCACAGCTCCACTTCCGAGCTGACAAGGATAATTTTTAAGTTTAATTATGTACAGTTTTTGTTAAGCCAAACATCACCATCCTAAATTTGTGTCACATTGGATTGCCATTGCTAACAGCCTCAATTGCACTGCTGTAAATCTAGCACTAATTTAACCAAAATCCAGGAAAATTGGTTATGCGATTTACACTAATACTGTTACAAATAGAAAATCAAAATCAACCCTTCTAAGACACTTTCTTCATTCTTCACAAGAAAAAGAAAACCTAAGCATATTGACTTTAATCTAAATGATGATATTATTGAATGCTGTTCCAGGATTAAACTACTAGGAATTATTCATCACTCGAGATTGACCATAAAAGATAATTTCTTAATTGTAAAATTATTAACATTGATAACTAATTTGAGAGAGTCAATCAAATATCGCCCTATGCTCCCACGCGGAGTAATAGGAGAAAAAAAAATTAAATAATAAAAATATGGTACAAGCTTTTAGGATAACACATAATAAAATGCTGAATTGTGACTGATACACAAACTAGTTCAAATTTATTGCAGTTAACTCAAAAAATCATTTTAAAAAAATTGTACGTTGAGTATGCAACACAAACTATGCCACATCAACCCTAAATACATGAATAGTGTATTAACCGGACACATCATCAAGGGACACAGGCTTCAATACATTTTACTAAATGCTGCAAGTATTAAGAAAAAATGCTACCCTTGTTAAAATATATTTTACTAATATTATATACTTATTCTAATATTAATACTAGTATTATGTACCTGATTTCAACTTTAGTATGATTCCAATTCAACAGCTAAACTGAGATTCAAACTAAATTTATTTTGGACATGGCCAAAGAAATAATACAAAAATTTGTATGTAGTTAAAATAAAGAATTCGAATTAACTGATTCGTAAAGCTTTTAAATAAAAATAAATTCAAAAAGAAATAAAAATAATAGTCAGGCATATTAATTGCACCAAGTTATGTATGGATGTAATTAATAAAAAAATATAAATGTACTAATGCGTCTAATTTTAATATCTATAAATTATTATAGATATTGAGTAAATCCACATTAAACTCAAAATAAAACACATTGTTTGAAATAATATTTCCACGTCTGTAAATTCATTCATTTTTCAACCAGTTATATTAAAAAATTATTTATAATATTTTGTAAATTTTATTGTTTTTTATTAATTTGAATAATTTTTTAGCTTTAGAATTTGATTTTTGAATTTTAAACCGAATTATGTTGCAGATCATATATTGAATGAATGTGTAAAAACTATATAGTAACCACTTGCAGCTCTACAAAGTTGAATAATAGTAAGCAACGATGAAGAATTTGTACTTGTCATGTCTTACGCAGTTGTCCGTTTTATAATAATAAATCTAAGTAAGTTTAAGCCTCCATATTTCTTAAGGGCTGCTAATTAAGGCCAAAATTACTCCTCGATTTAAATTTCTTTATTAAATTATTACATTATACAATGAAAAACTTATTTCTAACTGTACTCCATTTTCGTAAAATAAGCTTTGGTACAAATAGACTCAAAATAGCCTCAATTTTCTTTGGTGAATAACAATTTTTGTTTTTCCTTCGTGTGCATTTATAAATAATGCCGAAGGTTTTCTAACACGTGAACATCCTACGTAAAAGTGATCTCACATAGCCATGTAAGAAACAGTAATTTTAAAGATTTAACCCACATACTTGTAGCGATTGATCTTGCGATTGTTGAAAATTGATATAATTTGATCTTGCGATTGTTGAAATTGATGATAAATTGTTGAATGTCACACATGACGGATTGATTGATGGTATTCGTGGAATTAATACAATTTCTCCTTTGTATTTGCCAATATAGTTGCTTAGTTGATAATCTTGTGCCATTATTATAACAGTGGTTGACTTAAATCATCATCAGTGTAACATAATTATGGGCATACCAATTGTTAATAGCACAATATGTGGTGGAGTTCCCTCCCCTTCACCTTTTCATACAATTTTTGTTCAGTTTAAAGAAATAAGCAAAATAATGATTGTTTAACCAATGAAATTGCAACATCCATTATTGTATAATAGTTCTGCGTATAGAATGGATTGTGTACAGTTATAGGATTTTAAATTATTATTCTATTATTTCTTTTTATAGTTTTGTACAATTAAATTAAATGAAATAAAAATAGAATTTGCCTAAACAAAAACTAAAATATGTATTATAAATATCGGTTATCGTTTCTCTACAATATCAGTTATCTACAGTTAAGCTTGATCAGTGGCTTAGTGATTTGTAACATGCCGAAATATAAATCTGCGAATAGTAATTATTGGTATCATCATCAACATATAACACTTCAGCTCGGGATTAGCTTTGGCTCTCTTCACAGTGTTCCTTCGTTCGAATCTATCCTTAGCAAGCGTTTTCCAATTTTCAACTTGTAGCTCTCGCGAATCATTTTTCACATTCGACATCTTGGTCTTCCTCTAGCTTGATTAAGATCAGGACGATAAATAAATGTTTTCCTTTGTGCTCTTTCATTTCCATTCTCAAGAAGTGACCAGCCCATCTTACTCTTTGCACTTTTATAAAATGAAGATTAACGAAGATATTGACGTTCAATTAAGTTATCAAGCTCGCTGTTTGTGCTTTTTTCATATTCATCACTCTCTTCCAGTCTTATTGCAGTAAAAAAATTTGTTAGTATTTTTCGTTCGAAAGCTCGAAGCGTCTTTTCATTAGCCATTGCCATTGACCAAACCACACATCCGTATGTGGCTACTGATCGTATAACAGATTTATAAATTTTAAGTTTGTTACGTCTAGATAACAGTTTTGATTGCATAAGTTTTCTGTTTGCAAAACGACACTTGTTGCCTATATTAAGTTTTCCGGGATATTTGAAGCATCATACTTCCTCAAAATTATATTCTGCAATTGTTATATTCTGTGATGGTCATCTTCCCGTTTCTCTGAACATTTTCAGATACTTTGTCTTATATACGTTAATTTTTAGTACCTGCACTTTAGATGTTTCACGTTCAAGCACCACGAAAGTTTTTGTCAAAGCTGGAAAATATTGTGCAACTATTGCAATGTCATCCGCATAGACTGTGATTTAGTAACAATATAACATAATTATAGGTATATTTTATGGAATACGGTGTAGGTTCTAGATAAAACATTTTTAAAATTAAAATTCTAACTATGTTTGCAGTTTTGTAATGATTGTGTAATAACCTAAATCAATCAAAAAATTAATTAAACTTAGTGAAACATACAGCAGAAGATAAATTTTTATTAGGTTTCAATTTAACAATAATATTCCATATGTTACGTGCAGATTATAGGTAACACTTAAAAATTCATACAACGAATGGTCATATATCGAGGTATGAGTGTATTTACAAATTTGAATATATTCAAAAATCCATTAAAATTGTTTGAAATTTAAATTCTATATTAATTAAAAATATTAAAATATAACTGTTCTTGAATCAAATTAATTCATGTCGTAAATCTATTCTGACCATGTGATTTGTTAAGTTTTGCAATAACATCAACAAAGATGGGTTCTTAAGTTTTGTCTGGAAATATCTCGTTATACCCGAGAATTGTAATAAAGAATTTATATGGAAAAACTTGTACTATTATATATATACATAATATGTATATAATATATGTATATATAGATTTTATATTTTATTTCGCATGTATATTTTTTAATCCATTCTAAATTACAAGTTGTTTTGATTTTTTGTTTCATTAGTAAATTTAGTATTTTGTTGCTTTTGTACGTGAAGGTTAGTCCTTTGAAAACAAACTGTTTTTGTTTGTTTGTTTATTTTTTATTTTCGTTTGAATTTAAAAAAAAAAAAGAAGTTATTGTTTGAGAAAATTTCGAATTTTGTATAATCATTTTGTTTACAACTACTGTTTTGTTATTAATTATTTTATTTCGGTTTAATTATAAAATTTATTAATTGATTTTAATTTAGTATTTTTTTTAATTATGTGCTTTTTAAATATGTGCATATATGTGAATTAAAATTACAAATCAGAAACAGTTAATAATATTTGAATTTTATTTGTTCATATTGATTATATAAAAAATAATTATTTCAATTTTTTTTTATAAGAAATATTTGTAAATTTTTTTATTTATGAAATTAAATTTTTAATCTAATTTTTACAATTATTTTGTTATTTTTTTAATTTTTATTTTATGAAATTAAATTAATTAGCCAAATTTCTTTAACTAATTAATTAGTAAGGTTTGAGGTTTTAATTGATTGTGTTATTAAATAAATTAAATCAAATTTATTTCTGTATTAATTATGATTTTCGATAATTAAAAAAAATAAGGTAGAATTAAAAATTTCAATTACTCAAAAATTTAAAATATAAATTTATAAGTTAACAGGCATTTTGAAATCTTTCTTTTAATATCGTATACAAAAAAAAACTAATTTATTATATATGTGACATATTGATTTAGGAATAGTATTTATTTATTTATTTATTTATCCTTAATTCAAACATATTACAAGTTACAATATCTTAATCTAGTATAATAAAAAAAAAATAATAAATTAAAAATTCAAAAATAACAATTAAAATTACATTAAATATTATTGCAAAAACTTAAAAAAAGCCTAAAAAAAATAAAATAAAATAAGAAAAAAAATAAAGTCGTAAAACAAAGAAATTACTATAAAAACTAAATTACATACATATATAAATATTATTACAAGTACAATATTATAGCGACTTTTAAGCACAATCGAATTTGAGGCCCAACAAAATGAACTAAAGCTGGCTTAAGCTAATGCCAAGACTAAACGAAAGGCCAGCTAAAGTTTTGTAATTTGCTTAAGTTACTCATAATAGACTTTAGCTAACTTAAGTGATTTTGATTATTGTTAAATTGTAAATGTAAATAAAAATACATAGATAAACTGAAGTTTTGTTAAAAATTATATTTTCTTTGTTTTAAATTTTGTTTTTCATATATATTATTTTATTATTAATCGAATTTTGTTTTCAATGTTATTTTAAATATATTTTAATTAATTTTTTTTTATTTTTTTTTTCTTTTATTATTATTTATAATTCATTTGTTATGAAGTATGTAAATTATTAAATAATTAAATTATTTTATTCTATATCTCAAATTTTTAATAAGTAATAACAGCTCCTAAATCAAATTTCCGTACAGAATGTGCAAATGAAATCGCACTTTCCTTAAGCCACCTAAAGTTAACAAAAATTTGACGAAATTCTGTAATATTCCTATTATGGGTAAACAATACAATTTACTTGTAATCGTAAATTTCCTTAAGTTGACTTAAGTCAGCTGTTCATTATGGTTGGGCCTTTAAGCTTTGAAAAATTTATTATAAATTGTTATGGATTCACTATCGACATATTTCATTTCACTAAATACAGAGATTTTCATTCATTAAATATAAAAAACAAAATGAAATAATAAATATTGTGAAACTTTGGATGTTTTGTGGAAAAACAAGTATTTAAAAATACAATTTTTGTTCAAAATCTAGATAATCAGATATATCAGTTAGACGTGGTTAGACATAGATACAACGATTAGTATAGGTTGAAAAATTTACTGTTTTAATAATGGCAATATTTTTTCATACATTTTAATCTTTATTCTCTTAAAAATTCATAAAAATTTACATTTAATTCTACTATAGAATTACCTACAGGACAATACAAACAGTTAATGACAAAATTTTCAATTGTTTAAAAAATTAAAATAAAAATTTAAAAAAACTAAATCCAGGTTTAAAGTGGTTAATTGGGCGGAGTTCTTCGTTTCGACTTTATACATAGTTTTGATGAATAATCAAATATTGAAGCAAGTTTGAACATACTGTATAAAAACTATCATAATTCCTATATTTAAATAATCCAAACGTTGCAATACTTATGAGATATTCGCAATATCGACATTCAAGAAGATCTGAAGATTATATTTATAAATGATAAAATAATAAAGAAATGAAAGCTGTACGGCATAAAACTCCACCATAATCAAAAATGTCAATTCGAAATTTCTAACATAATTGACAGTCAAAACTTTGTTAAGCGAATAAAACGAACAAAACCACTTGAGTTAGGTGAAAAGTTTTTCAAAATCATATGTTATGTGCCATAGTTTCTAAAGTATAGAGTCTAAAAGTAAGTTAATTAAATTAATATTTTTGTTTTATATAATTCCAAATCTATGAGATGAACAGCCTAACTGCCTTTTACACAGAGATTTGGAATACATAATTACATACATGGTATGTATATATATCTACTTAGTTTAGATGTGGAAACTATATCTATTGTAGAGAGTACTTCGCCTTCATGATAGCATATTTCCGTTTTTATTTTCAGTTATAACCAAAACTCTTAACTATTTTTTATCATTTATTTTATCCTGGACCAGGAAACACATAAACCATGTTTGCTTACCTTCGTCGGAAATTAAACGTGCAAACGCGGTACATTTCGGTTGGGCTTTACCTAGTTCTAATTTTTTCTTATTTATTTTATACCTGGTATTGGACCAGGTCGGAAACTCATAAACCATTTTTTTTTGTCTTCGTCGGGAATCAAACATGCAAACGTGGACATTTCGTTGAGCTTTACGAGTTCACAAAGTTAAACGAGAAATATTTGTTAACGAGTAATTTTGTTTTTGGTGTTTACTAAATTCTAGTATATTAACTAATTCTAGTATATTACCTAATTCAATGTAAAAAACTACTACTACCATCTGGAACTAAGCCTTCTTAAATAGCATCGTTCCAATTTATTTAAGTTTATACCAAATTATATACTCTCAACAAATTTTATAAAATTTCATTATTATAAAGTCCTATTAATATCCTTATCCTCATCGAGATTCAAATCCGAGACCTTCTCGATTAATAGTCAGATGACATAACCACTTCACCATGTAGGTGGGCAGTCACACAGTCCTTTAGACTGATCTTCTCAGTAAGAAGCAATCCCTGAACCCCCTTTTGATAATTTATTGTTATTTGCAAAAAATAAAATTTGGCAGGAATTAGGTCTTCCTATAAAGAAAGTAGTTCAATTGTATTTTAAGTAATTATTACCACATTGTACTTTGAACAATTTTTTTTTTTTTATAAAATTTTATTATTTTAGAATAATAATGAATGTAAATTGTAAATATAATTTATGTGAAAATGGAGCGTGGGAGCTTTTCCGATCTATAATGATAATATTTTAATTTAATTGAATAATTTAAAGATTTATATTGTGTATCATTTTGTTGGTTAAATTAGTTCAATCAAATTGATTTGAAAGCTTTTTTTTAACATTTTCAGATCAACATTAACACATTAATTACCAATTATACATTGTGAAATTATTAAACTTGAAATCAAACTGGTTGTTTATTATATAATATTTTTTTTATTATTCAAAAATTCCATTAGCACGTTATTTATTACAAACATTAAAAAAAAATTGCGTTTTACAATTATTAAAAATTACAATTTTGTAAATCTTTTTTAAAATTTAACGAATTATTAAAATTGCGTAACATTATTTAATAGGATGAGATTTCTGTTTTTGTTTTTGATAAAAGCTTTTAATTTTGAACTTTTAATGATTGTTGTATTTATAAGATAATAAAAAGCTAACATTTTGAATTTTTGATTTTTAAATTTCGATCATTCAAATTTAATAATATTTAAAAATATTTCTCAAATTCGAATTTTTATATTTAACATCAATCAGAACTAAAACTATTCGTGGGTTAAATTTTTTTCATTAAATTATTACATACAATGTAAAAATTATATCGTAAGGGTGTTATATCATTTGAAATATAGGCAAATTACCCACTATTTAAAATTTCACCTACGTGGCTACCTACAGAAAAGAAGGGGAAATTGCTGATGTAATTTTTATTGTTGAAATTGTTAAACGCAATATTATTTCTCCACCTATTTCTGATAAAATTGTTATTAACACCAATTCTCAAGTTCGATCCGTTAATATTTTTATTGTGGCACACCATAGAACTAATCATGGTAGATTTGAACCCATTAACAGAATGTTAATATTGGGAGATAAGTATAAGGCTTTAATTGACTTATACCTCTCAAAATGTGTTTTAAAAAAAACAACTACACCAACTAAACTAATTACACACCTTCTCGTATAAAATCTACTAGTATTTAGTATTATTGTTAAATTATACAACTTTAAGTTTATAACTACATAAATAAACTTAATTATTTTGTATTATTTTTAATTTTTTTTCTCAAATGTTAATTTTTACAAATGAAAGTAATTTATAAATGCTTGATTTAAGCTTGAAATAAATAAATGAATGGTAATGCTTTATTACATTTTTTTAAATGTAATTAAAAAATACTTTCTTTCTCCATTTTTCATTAAATTTAAATTTTCTCGAACTGTTGAGCTTAAATTGATTTTCGTTCTAGATATAGATCGAAGTTTTATTTGTAAAAGTAATTTAAATTAATACCACTATCTTGTTGGTAACCTTAAGTTTCATCCTTTATTGGAAAAATAAATTTTCGAATTAGACCGAAAAGTGTTTAACACTCTGTAACAAGGTCAAACAAGATCGAAATTGAATTCTAAAATAAAAAAAGCTATTGTATGCAATTGTGTATTACAAATCTCTGTGTAAATGTAGTTAGGGTACCATATATATATAAAAAAAAAAAAAAATACCAAAAATTTGTTTGTTTGTTAATGGTACCTAATCAACCCTGTACAATTCACATGTATAAAACTCTAATGTAATAAACATTTTTTTAATAATTTTTTATATTAAAAAAGCACATACATTTCCTATTTAGATAATTAAACATAGTATACATATTCGATAGATAAATAATAATAATTAGGCCTATTATATTATATAACAATTATTTCGAGTAACATTTTCCAATTCTGAGCAAATATTTTTTGAATATACATACAGTGTAAATTGATTAGCTAGCATAATACATTTTTTTTTGTGAATTAACAAATTAATTAATCTATAATTGCTATCATAATAAGGTAATCGTTTATTTAATTGAAAAATTAATGAAACAATAAATATTTAAATATACATAACTATATTCAAATATTTATTGTTTATTAGACAAAATTTGACGTTAAAATTTTTTTTTTTATATATTTACTCTAATTACTAAAATTGTTGTTTTTTACCTATTTTGGTTGATAAAATGAAGATTTTGTCTAAGAAGTATAGCGGAATTTTAAAATTACCTTTCAAAAATATTTCTGAGTAATATTAAAGCGAATTAAAGGAGTGTTTAGTCCTTTCAAGACTACAAAATTTAACAGTAGGTATTGTAGTGTTGAAACTATATATAAACAGCTCAGAGTTTAAATTTGAATATCTTAAAAACTTATTACATTAGATTTCGAAGAAAGGTGTATGTGAGTTATAAAAACCAAACATAATTCAACCTTGGTAAAACCAAATGTCAACAGAATTATAGTAAAACTATATTTATATTATAGTTAGACTTAACATAATAAATTTAAATTATTTGTGGAAATTCTCTAATAAAAATAAAGTGTTCTTATACATACTAATGGCACTAAACAGCACCGACCAATATTTATTTATTTATCAAACATATCACAAAAAGAGCTTATAAAGCTTACAAACTTTATAAATTTTAACATAGTTTACTTAAGTAAAAGATAATCGATCAAAAGAGTAAGAATTTGAATATCAAGATAAATGATTTCAGTGATAATGAGTAAAAAAAAATTTAATTTAAAATAATATATTAATATGTATGAATTAAAATGATAGAGAATAAAAATAAGTACAAAAGTTATGTAAATTGTTCACATTCTTAAATAATTAATAATAAATCTAAATCAAAGCAATCAAAAAAAAAGCATTTATTCATCTGAGTTGTACTTAGATAACATTAGTTTTTTAAGTTAATTCTTAAATTTTTTTCCTATCATATCTAGGAAATTCCCCGGTAGGTTTTTCAACATCATAATTCCTTTGTTTATTATTAGGCTCCAATCCATTTAAATGTGCTCCAACACCATTGCGCAGTTGATTTGCTCGCCTAGTATTGGGCCGATGAATTTGCTTATTAACAACTAATTTATTGCGTCTTGATATCCAATTGTTCTTCATATTATACATTTGTGTTATTTGCATTAAACTTTTTGCATCCTTTATTTTGAAAAACTTGCTGTTGAGGTGAATATAATTAGTTGAAGTTGAACCAGACAATCCAAACAGGTTTTTAATTGTTTTATTTTGGGATTCTTTTATCGTACTACGCAATAAACTACATATAATTATGTGGATTTGGATATCCACTTTTTCAATATTCATGCAATTCTTCTGGATTTTTTTATGATTTCAATTGCACTGCAATTTCAGTCAATTCATAATCATACCAAGGAATTTGAAGGTAGTAGGTTTATTTATTTTAACACCGTTGGTTAACCAGATTTCCTCATTCTTGACTTTGATATTTTGTCCTTTAAATTATAATAAATCAAAATATTAAGCCCATATATTTTGTGGACAGAGCAGACTTAATATAGCGGACACATTTACTGTAAGCTTGTGCAGACCCATCCAATTCTGTGTTTTTAGTGTGTCTCGGTTCATTTATAGCTCATAGATTTACGCAACTCTCCTCAGAATATACTACCCTCTAGAAGCTAGATCATTTGCATACAAAAAATCTTTTCCTGACATCTGTATGTTATTAAAACTGTGTGTATATGTCATAGGCCAATAATCGTAACGTCCCATTTTCGAACCCTTTATAATTGTTTGAAATTAATTGACAATTAAAATGTTATCATTATGTGGTTATCATTAACACTGAAATAATAGGAAAATAATAATAATATGAAAATTAGAAAAACTATTATGAAGGCAAAATTACTATACAATAAATGTATAGCCAAATTAATTGATATATCAAAAATTCAAAAGATTAACCTTAAAACCTATTATATTTAAGAGTTAGTATGCCAAGTATGTATATTTGATGGCTTTGGCAAAACAAAAATACTTTTTTATTATATGTTGTCCTTCATTAATGAATGAAACTAAAAAATGATAAAACTCGAAATGACATCGCTAAAACTTGAAACAAATATTTATTTAGCCCCTCACACTTTAATCGTGAAAGCATCAGTTTACTTTCGGTTTATTAAATAATTCATGTTCACTCACATACACTACTATACAAATATACAAATAATAAACAAAATATTTAGTTAAATTAATTAAATAAAAATTTCTTACTTATTATCTATCCATAAAATTAGAAGGCGCTTTTTTATTTGCATACATAATAAAATAATAAAAGTAAAAAAAAAAAAAAAAAAATACAATTCGTATGGAGATAGGTAAAAAATTTGTCAAATTCATTCAAATCTAATATAAAGATAGTTCGTTGCCGTTAATTTGTCAATTAAATAGAATAAACAATAACAAAATATGTATACGTACATATGATAAGATTCAAATAAGAGAGATATATTTAATTTTAATTGGATTTCATGTGTGAATTTTGGGAGGAGTAATTTATTACACCGATAACATCTAATCTTTTAGTATAACTAATCCCTAAAATGATTATAAACAAAAAAAAATTTCACTAAAAATTCTAAATTCAGTTAGAATTAAAAAATGAAAATTGCAGGGTTAAATTTTTAAAATTTTCAATATCATTTTAACAAAAACAATTATTAACAATAGTAAAAAAAAAAATCTAATTAAATTACAAGGGTTATTGTCTTCAAATTTGTAAAAAACTTTTATGGAAAAAAAATTTTGAAATTCAATTTTTAAATATTCTAAAAATATCTATATAGATAATAATAAATATGTATAAGATATGTTCATTTTAATTCTATTGTAAATAAATTATCTCACGAAAATTGAAAATAAATTAAAAATATTATAACTTAAATCAAATTTGAAAACATTTGAAACAATTATTTGTAATTTTTATTTCAAACCGATTATTTCAGTGAACATTAGAAATATATACATTTTTTTTTTAATTTATTATTTTGTACAATTAAAAGTGAAATTATTTTAAGAAAAAAATAATGCAATTTACATTAGAATCTTTTGATTATATTCTCCTTATTGGATTATTAACAATATGCCTTGGAATTGGTGTTTATTTGGGATTTTTTTCAAAACAACCCAAAACCACTGAGGATTATTTACTTGGAAATCGAAATATGAATTCAATTACGGTTGCAATTTCATTAATTACTAGGTAAGATATTTTAACATATTTTTTGTTTATTTAAATTAATAAAATAATTTTAAAAAAAATACTTTAAAGGTAAAATAAATTAAAAGGTAAACTTAAAAAATTTGTATTCTTTTTTATTGACTAATGAGATCACAAAATTTGAAAAAAAAAGTGTTATGTTGAAAAAAGACTAAATTTTTAATATATTAATTTTTTTTAAAATACATTTAAAATTATTAGTATAATTCACGATATGGTATCGGACAATAAATTCTACATTTCATCTAACGATACAAAAGCATGGGTTAAAATACATAACATCTAAAATGGTCTTCAACGGTTAATTCACCTATCTTATTTGCATTATATATTAATGAATTATTATAACTTTTGAATGCATTCAAAGGCGAAAATTTCTCATTAGCCTTTGCCGATCATATAATAATATGACTGTTAAAAATAAATTACAACAAATGTGAAACTATCCTCTTTCAAAATACTTACAAGAACCTTTATTATATAATTTGAAAAAACATTGGAGTGCAACATTAAAAGCCCTACAAATAACATTTTATCAAACAAAAAATCAGTTAAATACCTAGGAGTTCATCTTATTATAACTTAAATTATTCCTAACAAATCAAGGAGGCATTATCTAAAGGCATTAAGGCCTTTATGGCATGTAAAAAATTATTTTATAATAGAATACTAAACGCCAGAGTCAAAATCATTAGCTATCAAGCTTTTATTAGACCCATACTCACTTATGCAGCACCTATCTGGTACATATTGCTATTGCTTCCGAAATATCGATATTTGCAAAATAAATACAAATGATTAGTGAAAGAAAACTCGGTTTTTATTCCATAATTTAAAATAAGGAAATTTGAGAGAAAATGTATAAGAGTGTGTATTAATGAAAGTAGGAAACCGGAAACAAATTACATATATTTTTACTCAAACAAATTTATATAGTTATGTAATAGATCTAATAGATGGTGTCTTTCAAAGATATATTTTAGCCGGTTACTATTTCCGGTTACTGTGCACGCACGGAAATGAAACACACCGTTGTTAGATAAAAACTCAGTCTCAGATGGACCATTGAAGAAAATAGAATAAAATCTTAAAATCTGTATTTGTATATGTAAATTCTTAAAAATAGTTATAAAATAAAAAGAACAATAAATTTAATAATAAAATCTGCATAAAATAAACAAATAAAATATTTTAAAATTAATTAATAAATAAAATTTGTGGAAAATAAATTAACAAGAGTTTTAATCATAATAATAACTATACAAGTTAAGAAAAAATATTTCGAAGAAGAAATATTAACTATATACAAAAAATCAAAATTAAAATGAATCGATAATTTTATAATTAAGTTGATTCGCAAACATTTTGATAGAACAATTAACACTCCTGAAAATGGTTTAATATCTCATATATTCTACCATAACGAGGTGTATATAAAAAGAACATTAAAATCAGGGTTTATAGCATCCGAACATTTTATCTATCTAGATAAAGAAGGTTTTATCCAAAACCAAAGCCATGTCCCAATACTATTTCACTATAGTAGACGGGCTACGTGCACTAAAATAGAGTATGAACCAAGTGATATTGTCGTTGGTAGCTTAAAATTTGATACTTATATTCCTATTAAAGAAATGTTTGATTACAGAGATTATTGGTGATTAAAAAATTAATCAGAATTTTAAAAACTTTTACACTTTAAGGTTATTTGTAGGTTAAGTTAGTTTTTAAGTTTTAATTTAACTTTTTATCTCACAAACTAAAAGTTTTTTTACAATAGTTGAAAATAGAAATTGAAAATTAACTGTTAAAATTATCAAGCTTCATACTAAAACCAAAAATGATAACAAAATTAACAAAAAAAAAAAAACAATATATATTTTTTTCTATGTTAATCAGTGTATTAGATGTTAATCTAGTTTTTTAAACTTTTTTCTGGATACTGTAAATAGAAGAAATAATAATAAATAAAAGCAAAAAAAAAAAATCTGTAGTAAATTAAAACCATTTTTGATAATCAGATTTATTTTTAATAATATATTTAATTTATTAATTTATTTATTTCATTTATTTATTTCATTTATTCTGCTACATATAAGACGATTAGCCTTTTAAACATGTAACTAAAATTCATAATTTAAAACCAACAAAACTAGACATATTAAAAAATAACAATGAAAAATGTTAAAATGTAAAAATATAAAGTGCTTAAACTATAACTAGATTAAATTACTAAATTAATAAAAATAAAACATATATATGTATTACATATATAGAGATATCAAAATAAAAAAAAAACAATGCTATATACAAAAATTTACATACTTAATATATAATACATGCTTATATATAACACCTTGCTTTCAAAAAGTTACTTAGTGTAACACCTAATATTACGTTGGAAACATCACTAATGTGATCATGTTTACGCCGGTTGGTGACAAAACGAATGCAACCATTAAAAAGACATACCAGAGTATCACAGTATCACAGTATGTGAAATGTGGAATCAATAAAGCTAGGACGAGTTTACGTTTTAACCATTCATTTAGAACATAAGAATATTATCACAATTTTCTTAAAATACAATAGAAATTTTTGGATATTCTATCAATGTGGTCATTCCACGTTAGGATATTATTAAAAATCACTCCTAAATTTTTAGCTTTAGTGACATATTGAATGGCTAATTTATTCATTTTAATTTGGGGTAATATAGATGTATCAACTTCCCTAGAATAAACAATCATTGCTTGCGATTTAGATGCATTTAACTTTAGCCCATTATTTTAGTCCAAAATAAAATAGCAACAAGATCATCGTTAATTTTAGCAATGTAAGTAATGATATTGGTAATAGGACCACTAATAAATATTTGGGTATCATCAGCATACAATCTGCATTTTGATTCAGATAAACATAGTGGCATGTCATTAACAAACAAAGTAAACAATAAGGGTCCTAATAGGGACCCTTGAGGTACACCACATTTTAGCTCAACTATATCCGATCTCATCTCATTCAAATAAGCAAATTTATTTCTTAAGTCCAAATTATAAGTCCAATTTGCTTTAACTAAATTATTTTTATTGTGGCAATATTGATATTTCGGAAGCAACTTACTTCCTTCATCAGTGTTTTTGACTAATCATCGACTAAAAATCAGTAAAATGATAAAATAGAATTAGTAAATTGATAAAGAAAAAGCCTTTTTATTAAACTTTGAACTTAAAATGTTGAAACTTTGAACAGAATTTATTTGTTAAAACATTGTTTAGCATTCCTATAATTTTTTACTGAAATTTTTTGTATACAGCGGTTGTAAAATCGGAAACAAAAATTTTTTCGCATTCATTTCAATGATCGCTATAACCGACGTCTAATCTAACATATCCTAAAACTTCATTCCATTTTATTTTCTGTTCAATATTTTTGAAATTTTAAAATTATAGGACGTCAAAATCTTTTAGCTGCCACATTTAAAAATTTGTTTGTTCAATATATCTTTCAACAATTTTGGCAGTTATCGAAATTTGAGATTTAATAATATTAGCAAAGCTTTTTTTGTCCATCTTGTTAATTTTAACTTTTTATATATTCTATATTTTATTTTAATCAGTAAATACTCTCATCCTCAAAAACATAAAATATAAAGAATACTAACTTGTAAAATGTAAATATAAAATGATAAAACGTTCAAATAATTTAAGAAAAAATTAAAATATAAAAAAAAATTGCAAGAAAATTTTCAGGTAATATTTTTGACGTTCAATTTTCATTCCATTTTATTGACATTTTCTTAATTTTTTTTTGTTTCAAATGAGAAAATTAGATGACAACATAAATATCAAAAATTTGAATAAAAAATTTAATGAATATGAACGTTTAGAACGGACCTAAGAACAAAAGCTCAACTTTATTACATATTTTGGAAGTTTGGAATATTTTATTTTTTTTGTCTAGTTTTTTACTTTGCTTTTAAATTTTTAATTGGACCATAAATTGAATATAAGTATAAATAAAAGTGTAATTTTTTTTTTGTTAAATATTTATTTTATTAATTAAATTTTAAATCTATTTTTAACTTTTATATTACATTTTAAAAAGCGTTTTTATTTCAATTAATGAATACTGTTTTTTTTTTTTTAATTTCATAAACAATTGAACAAAAGCTTTTACAATTAAAAAAAAAAAAAACAATAATATGTAGTATTAAAATTCAATAAAATTTTATAGGCTTTTTTATTCCTACCACATTACCTATTTAGTATTAGATTATTGCCATTTCCAAGATATTGTTTTGAACAATGACAAGTTTTCCCTTATTACTCTTATTGTTTTTAATAAAATCAAAATAAAATTAATTATACATACTTATAACATTTTTTTAATATTTATTATTACTTAATAATTTATTATAATAAATTTAAATTAAATTAATATTAATATGTTTTTATTAATTTTTATTTTACATTTTTCAATAATAATTTCAGTCAAATATCTGTGATTCATATTTTAACATTACCAGTTGAAGTTTATCGTTTTGGTTTGCATGCAATATGGTTACAACTATCATTATATTTAGTTTTACCATTAATTATGTTTATTATTTTACCAATATTTCATGAAACTGGTATTTGGAATTGTTTTGAGGTAAGAAATTCAAATTTTAAAACTTACATTTAGTTAAATAATTTAAATATATTTTGTACACTATTTCAACTTGCTTACATATCAGTTTAAGATATATTCGAATCTATCACACTTGACACTAAGATCGTTTCCGCACATCTACAACCTCTCGCACATGCACTAGATACTCGCACTAAACCTGTCTCGCCCTAAATACTAGCTGATTGTACTAAATTTATTCTGAAAAACTACAAAAATATATTTTAGTGCATTCAAAAATACTTCACTTGATGCAAGTTTTTAGTGAAATTTCAATTACACTAAATATCGCGTTACAACACAATCAAATATTTTATTTAAAATAAACAACAAAAAATAACTAAAGAAATAGAAAGCAAAATTAAATTAAATAAAATTAATTATTCCAATTTTCATTTATCTAAATAAAAATTAAAAATACTTCATTTCACATTAAATTTTTGGATTCTGAGAGAGATGTTTTATCGGCGTAGATTGCTAGCCTTCCAAAAATATATATCTTTAGTGGCACATCTTATCCTTTAAGAACGAATAGGACATTTGAAAGTATCCTTGTTGTTTTGATGTTTTTGTATAAAAACCGTTGTATCTGTTGATCTTTAACTATATATATATATATGTATATGAATTCTAGAAAGATAACGGCTTGGATCACATTTTAACATTTATTTGATGATCATTGGTGCTGCCGTTATGGAGATATTGTAGTTCAAAGTAGAAAATTTTGGAAAAAAAAATCAATCTTTATTTTCTTTCTTGAAAAACCGAATATCTTAAGAGTTTACCATAAAACCCCTCCAATGTTTGTATACTGTTGAAAAAGTATATTGTTATTCTATAACTCATACATACATACTTTATGTCTACGTCGAATAGTTTAGTTAGAAGATATAATTTATTATTTAAAAAAAATGTTTTTTTTAACCTTTTTCTATATAAAACTAGGAATTTGGATAAGATGCGCTCCTAAATAAATATGTTTTTGGAAAGCTAGCAATTTCAGCTATCCTTGGAATATCGCCATTAGGTCCTACGCCGATACAACATCTCCCTCAGAAGAGTCAAATTTTTTCCTGCATCCTTTATATTTTTTTTTTAAACAACGATAACGAGAGTTAGTGACAAGAGACAAAATAAAAAACATATAGTTAGTGACATATAAAAAAAATTTATAATTTATCTCCTATCGCCATAATCTTTATTGATATTGATTAATAGCATAATCATACTAACTACGGGAGAACAAAAATATATTCCAAATAATTAATATAATTTAATAAAAAGGCCCACATTTCGAAAGGGAAAAGGACCTATAAAGTTGGCCTACAGATTTATCTGTAGGATCTACTGTTAAAATAAATAAATACGGGAGAACTGAAAAAACCCTCTTCAACTGGCATTCACAATTCTATTATGGATAGATATAATTTTACGGATCATTATTTGCATCTATTTTTCGTTGTTATGATAACTGTCTCACTTTTACCCTGGTTATTTTGTAGTGGGAATGGTTTATTTTTTAAATATTGAATAATTTTCCAAGCATTCTATCTAAATAAATTTATCTAAATTATAAAATAAATATGCATGAAGGTAATACTGATTCTACATAATGCTTTTTGCAAATTTAAGACAATCTTCACCAGCCATGATGTTAATTTTGAGCAAAAAAATTAATTTCCCTAAATTTTACACAATGTCAATGTTATTTTATTGTATAGTGTAGAAATTTGAACCTTGAAAGCTGCAGATATGAATATTATTGAAGTAAAATGTGACTCTACAAGCGGAAACTAAAAAGTTGTTGGAAGGCCAAATGATATCATTTATTGTCATTAAAACATCACGCTACCAATGACAACTATATCACTAACTATGGACTAACTATGGACTAACTATGGATTACAGTAGGGGAAGAGAAAAGAAATAAATTTTCTCCTTTATTTATTTATTTATTTATTTATTCAAGTTTCTCAAAATGAGCTAAGGAGCTCGTACAGAGTATATGAAGATATAAATTAGATATGAATGTTTAATTAAAATTTGAAGCTAGCGTTTTAAAAATGATAGTATGATTTTTTGTTAATGTTGCAGACAATGTTCACACTTTTCAACGGCGTGAGATGTCAAAAAAATTACAATATATGAAATGAATGAGATAAGACAATGTGAACGACGTCACTAATTGAATTGAATTAATTTATTTCAACTTTTGGCGCCGTTAAAGTTATTAACAAAATGTTATTTGTTATCTTTTGGTCTGATTTTTCTCCTTCTTTTCTTTCAAGATTCAAAAATAGCTCAAATAACATGCAGTTATGGTGGAAATAACAATTTTTAAATCTCTTTCATTTAAAAAAAAAATCATTTTAATTTAAAATACAGTATGTACTCAGGTAATAATAATTTTCATTTCATTTAAATAATTTTTGAAATGTCATTCGGAATTTGAAATGTTCAACGGCGTCGAAATTGGTATCAAAAAATAATATTTTATATTGCGTAAAATGCGTCGACATTGTCTCCAGTTTAAATGTTTAATAATTTTGCAAACATTTTAAATTTATTTTCTTAAATGTCATGACATTTTAATACTTGAAAAATGTTTATTACCCAACACTAATTTACAAAAACAAAAAAGTACTCTAATTAAATTATCGATCAATTCAAATTGGAAATCATAAATATTTATTTTTTTTTCTAAATAAAATTTTGTTTAACCTCTTAATTTCCTTAACACCGTTATACCCACCCACCATCAATAAACAAAAAGAAATTTGTTTTGTTAATCTTTAACAATTAATTGTTTATTACCATCATCAATATTAACATTCATCATTTTACAACAACAAAATTAGTTACTCATTTTCATTAAAGCATCCTTACTATACGAGTAGACATTAAGGATATAAATTTAAAGGGTGTAATTATAAAAACCATCACTTCATTTTTAGAATTTTTATTTTATTGTTTTTTCTTTTTTTTTTAGTATTTAGAAAGAAGATTTGATAGGAAGACAAGAAATTTGGTAACTATAGCTTACATCATTAGAGTATATTTGATGCTGCCGATTTTAATATTTATACCATCTTTACTTTTCTCACAATGTAAGTTTATTTTGATTATATGTAAATGTGAGTGTGGGTGTGTGTGCTTGAGGATAAATTTTCTCTTTGTTGATGTTTTACAATAAAAAGTATGCAGGAATGTTACTAAGTTTTGAGAAAGATTAGATTTACATTATATTTTCCGGGAGAGAACAAAATGAAGGACTGTGCCGCTTTAAGTCACTAAAAATTCATATTCTTTTATTAAAATTAGGATTAACGAACAGTTGCGATCGTTTAAGTCGTCTAACAAAGTTTTGATAGTTAGCTAAGCGTAATATATTCACATTTTGAAAAAGATGACTTTTGTGACATTCCGCTAGTTTTTTTATTTCGTCTTTTATTATAGTAATGCTGATATCTCTATGAATATCAACATTACGAACATACCAAGGAAACTACATTGAAACATTTTGGTTTGGAACATTTGTTTAGTTTAAATATGAATTTGTTTAGCATAACCCCATGTATGAATACCATATACTCAGACTGGCTCTACTCGCGTTAGTTGTAGGTCTAAACTTCGGTATAAGCTCGAATTGTCATCACGAAATAATTTTTGCTTAAAATTTGAGTTTGGCTGATCGTTCACTACTAGATCTACTAGAAATATATATAATTAATGAGTTATTCGTTCATACAAAAATATTAGTTTGAATGTGCCAACAACACTAATTAAATGTGTTTTTTCCAAAGTCTAGACTAGCCACATTATTTTTGTTATTATATACAAGATTGCGCTGTACTCAGAAACAAGCTGCTTATGGCTTAAATCAATAAATTTGATTTTATAGTACCATTGCTCAGAATATGTAGCAAGTCAAGACAAGACATTTTCAATTTTCTGTTAAAAAATCAAAAATTTCTACTTATTTTATTTACATATTAATTTTTATTTGTTTTTGTTTTTTTATATATTTTCATTTTATATCAGTAACAGACATTAATGTTCATTTAATTAATGGAATTGTTTGCAGTGTTTGTGTGTTTTATACAATGCGGGTAAGTAATTTTAACTTTTATAACATTTATCTATAATCTACCATCTTAAAACCATTCTCATTCCATTTAATCCTTTATTTTGTTCAATTTACACAATTTAGTAGAAAATTAATTTTATTTAAATTTTAATACAGGGTGGAGTAAAAGTTGTGGTTTGGACTCAAATAATTCAGGGCTTAATAATACTGACAACATTTGTTTCAATAATAGTATTGATTTTAATGAATTATGATTTTGAGGATATAATTAGAAGAGCCAATAACGGTGGAAGATTATATGCGACAAAGTAAGTTGTAAAATTTTAAAATTGTTTTTTGGCTTTTATTGTACAATTTTATTTTTTATTATCATATATTTTGTTTACTGATAGTTTCAGTGAATATTGGTTTCAATTAAAAACAAAAGCTCCACCAGATTTTACCTCTCTAAATTCTAAAAACAAATTTTAAAGGTTTATTTTCTTCATATTTGAATTTGCAGCTGTCAAATTTTAACTCTGTTAATTTGAGAGATTAATATTTTCATGTAAGACCGTTTTGGGTATTTGTAAAATGAAATGGCTTATAAAATGAACAACGCGATTTTACACGCGGTAAAGATAACCTAAGTCTGAAAGATAAGCGGCTCCACGTCAAATCTCCTAAATGTCAAATCTCCTCAAAAAAATGTCAAAAGCTCTATTAATTCTTCCATACAAATTCAAGAATTATAAAATTGTGTCATCATTTCCAAATGTCAGATTATATGTCACAATCATCAGTAGTTTGGTCATTTATGTTAAAATTTTGTTTCGTCATGTTAGGAGTTTTCTCATTTTTTAAAAGTGTAAAATTTTATAATTTTTGCAACTTAGGTGAATGTCTTTGATAAGGTTAAACTATTTCTGATTTTAAAGTGATTCAACTGGATGCTTTAATCAACTATTATTATGCAAAATATTTTAAAATGATAAGTTTGTCGTTACATGTGTATATTTACCTGGTGGAGTTATATCGGATACAAATTACAAGTGGGAGTGGTAAAAAATTGTAAAGAACATTTTACTATTAAAAATGTATACACGTATTTGTATTTAAAAATTAGTGTTGTACGCTTTTCCAGAATATGTTACATATAACGTATGCATATTTAACTTTTAGGAGTTTTGTAATTTTTGTAAGAAGTTTTGTCATTTCTAAAAATTAGGTATTTTTCCATTTGAAAATACTCCTAACATAGAAATAAAATTTTACGAGTTTCGACATAGAACCAAGATAAGCACTATCTAAATGTGTGAATTTATTAATAGGATTCGGTTGTATATATTTTATATATATATTAAGTAGATCCAAAAATGAGAAGACAGACTTCACATCGACTTATACGGTTGAAGGTTAATCATATTCGCCATTATTTGTCTTCTAATGCTAACTCCGACATGTGTGGCATTTATACTGCTGAGAAAATTAAAGATTGCTACCAGAATACTGTCTCTGCAAACGTGAGAATTAGATTGAATGTTGTTTGAAGTAAGTCGTTGATCAAAAACAAGTAGAGAATGAAACCGTCTACTCAAGTCGAACGATTGAAAAAAGTGAGCCTTTCACGATCGATAATGGCCTGTTACAAGATACAGTTAATGTATCAACACTGTTTTCAATTTATTTATCAGACATATTCTCCTCACTAGACCGACTTATAGGAAATAATTATATATTGGCTTTTGCCGATGACATCATATTCTACTCTACCTATAGTTCAGTAGATTACATCAAAGGCAAAGTACAAAAAATGCCTAATATTATTCGGGGCTATACTGCAAAGTTTGGCTTCTGAAAATCAACACGAACAAATGCGACACAATTTTGTTTCGTAATACAGTTGATAAAACCACTGTAGATATCAAAATAAGCTGAAAAGACTTTACAATAAAATCAAAAGAAAATATCAAAAAATAGTTAATACCTAGGAGTTTGATTAAATCGTAACTTAAACTATATGGAACAAATCAAATTCATAACTCCTGAGCATTTTATTTGTTTAGTTAAAAACGGCTATATTTAAAACCGTAAACATGTCCCTCTATTATACCATTATATATAGACGGGCTACATGTAAAGCTATTGTTTATAACCCGACAATATGAACGGATAAAATTTTAAATTTTAAATGTCCATACGAGATATAGGCAAATTAATTAAATCAAACTGTTGGTGGTTGAAAAAGTCTAATTATAATTAGCACAAAGTGTAATACATTATTTTTCTTAATGACGTTAAACAGTTTTAGTTAGATTAAGATAGATTAAGTTAGCCTATGTTCTTAATAAATAGTTAGAGAAAAATTAAACTTATACAAAAAGAAAAATAAATAAATCTTCGCTCCATTTAAAAAATAAAGAACCTAGACCAATGACTTTGCCGTTACTACCTATTGGTTCATTCATACTATATTTGGTCTTATGATACATTTTCGAGATTTTCAAGAGACCATCAGATATATAATTAGTATTTTACTTTCTCTATACCACTTCTTCATATTTTCACTAACCTTACTAACATCGCAAATTGCTATATTTTTTTACTTTAGAAATTGTTATTTATTTATTAAATAATATTTCAGTAATATCTCAATAATATATTTTTTTAAACACTTATTTACAGCTTTTCTTTAGATTTGACCACACGAGAAACATTTTGGAATACTTTAATAGGTGGTAGTTTTAGTTGGATATGTTTATTTGCAGTAGAACCAACTTCAATACAAAGATTTGTATCAATAAAATCGATTAAAGCTTCAAGAAGGTTCAAATTAAATTAATTAAAACAATTCAAAATCTTAATAAACATTTTTAATTACAGATCTTTAGTAATATTCGCTTTTTTATGCACCATTTTATCTTTAATGCTATATTTTATTGGTATTTCAATGTATTCAAGATTTTATTATTGTGATCCATTAAAAACTGAGGTAAAAAAAAATCAAATCATTTTTCAAAATATTATTCTAAGATGCAAATAATTTCTTTGCAATTTCAGATAACAAAAGATTTAGTAACATTTTTTGTTCAAGATTTAACTAAAAATTCGAAAATAATTTTTGGATTTTACAAAGTATGTTTGTTCTGTGCAGCTATGAGGTATTAATTGATATATTTAAAAATATTATTTTAGTTGTAATTTTTTCTTTTTGTTTTTCATTTTAATTTAGCACAATGTCTTCCAATTTGAACACTACGGCTGGAATAATATATAGTCATTTTTTTACTGAAATTAACGATTCAATGGATAGTAATAATCAGCAGAAGCAAAATGATGATGAGAAACGAGCTAATTTAATTATGAGAACAATTATTATTGTTACCGGTATTTATTCTATTGTTGGAGGTTTACTCATTGAAAAATTCAATTGGATAATACAAATTGTTTTTACCGCATCCGGAGTAACTCAATGTTTTTTAACCGGCTTATTTCTATTTGCAATTTTATATCCGAAAGCTATTGGTGATGTAAGTTTAATATATTGATTAATATATTATTTATATATGTATATGTACTTGTATTGATACTAAATACAAATAAATAATTTTTGTAGGCAGCCTTCAGAGCAACTTATTTTAGTATTTTGATATCAGTTCTAATTCAATTTGGAACATTAATACAAAAATCAACTGGTTTAATTCATGATTATGATTTATCAGTTAAGGTAGAAAATTGTAATGAATTTAATATAACAACAATTGGAGATAAAAATTTTACTATGTCAAATCATGATTCAAATGAAGCTGGTGCACTTTTTAAAATATCATTTTATTGGTATTCTGTGATAGCATCAGGAATATTATGGTTTTATGGGGTACCTTGGAGTAAATTAATGAAATATAATAAAATTATTAAGAAAATAAATCCAAAATTGGTTTCATCTTTGGTTGCCAAATGGATACCAGAAACAAAAATAATTAATGATAAGTCAAATGAATGTGAAATGAAATTTCTTAATGGACATACAATTGAACATTAAATATAAAAAATTATTTATTAAATTTAAAAATATAATTTTGTTTTGTTTTTACTTTATACTCTAGGTACGTTATTACGTTATTACTAAACAATATAAGGGAGATATCTTATTACGTTAATATATGTCAGTGTAAATTTGTTTTAGAGTTGAGATCAATCATGTATAGTTATCTAAATTACAACAATCAATTATCAATATGCCATCAGAGTTATGGAGTTTAAAAGTATAATTTAGTGCTAATTAGAATAATCCATTTATTAAATTTTATTATTGAATACATTATATTAAAAGTGAATTGAAAAAGCGGTTTCTTAGAAAAAAGTTTATGTATTAATAAATTTAAATTATACAATTTAAGTCATTAAATTACAGGAGTGCAATACAAAAAGATATGTTTCATGTTTATATTTAATATACATAGACACATATAATTTTGTAAACTAGATTTTTGTGTAATACAGCTGAACTTTCATTCACATATTTGTGCCATATCTATCTGAATAGTCTCTACTAAACGACCCATGATGGCACAATTTGTAAAATTTATGGGTGCTTTCGTGAAGTGCTTTCAAAAAGTGTTTTTCTAACTACCTATCTCGATAGGGTACAAATACAGGCTATTCGTCTTTTAAATAATGTACAAATTAAGAATTACTTCACTTAGCCATGGTCGTATTGTTATAGAGCACTACTAACACTATTTCATAAATACTTTATAGCAGCCAGCAAATGCTCAAAAATCATAAATTAAACACCACTTTCACCGCTTAACCAATTAGGTTAACCAACATTCTTGTTAAAATGGATAGAATTTTACTTATTGAAAAAGTTTTATAATGTTCTGTTTAGACATGCAATTTCTAGTACGTACTATGCTAATTCTTGTATTCTTTCCGTCAATAATAAAGCTTCTTTAATTAAGGACAGCAACGTTATTATTTATTCGAATGGCATGGAAATATTTAAAGCAGTTGTCACATCAGTAAATGACACTGTATTGCCAAGAATTAGTTCATTTTTACTAGTCGCTTCACACTAGTTGCTGCTAACTATATTTTCAACGACAATGTTATTTATTTATTTATTTATTTCTTGTTTAGATCAAACACATTATAATTAGGTCTTAAACTAAAAAAAATAAAAACAAAATAAAAATTTTCATTAAATTTTCAAAAAAGTTTTCATTAAAGATGGTCTAGGGAATTCACTGATCTATATAATACCAGGTATGTCTCTAGTTCGTGCCAATATTGAGTATACTAGTCAAGTGTGATTACCTTACCGAACTACAATTATTATTGTTAGAATTAAGTCAATTCAGAAGAAATTGCTGAGATACGCTTTACGTAATTTACCGTGGGCTAACCCTTTTATTCTACATCCATATAAATATCGCATAGAGCTACTTAATTTAATATTTTTGGAATATAGAAGAAATTTTTAATCTTGTTTTCATAATACAATAATACAAGTTATGAAAAATGTAACCTATTCACGGTACATTAAAAGTATAATCAATGCCCATAATAAACATTTTTAATACCCTTTATTATTAGACAAATTACGGAAAATATAGGATAATTAATAGGATGTATATGTTAACTAATAATTATAAAAGTTTCTTAGATCTTTCACTAAGTGGAAAAGAGCCTAAAAAAGCTATATTGCTACAGTTTTCTTGGAATTAAATTTTTGAGTTAGAATTTCAAATAAACAAATCCGTGGAAGTCTTTTTCTTACATCACGGACATACTGAGGTGGTTCAAGAGTATAGTTATGAAAATTCGTTCATATAGTCAGAATGTCTAGAATTCGTATTGCATTTCGTTTGCTTGCTTTACCTAGGAGGTATAATATCTCCGTATTTGATTTACAACCAATTAAAAGTAAAACGAACATCAGCAACATTTTGTTCACAAATTCTTGTCAAACATTCTTCTTTTTCTATTTTCTCAAACTATTTCTTTCCCCTTTCACTGTCAATGGTACGAAAGTATATAAAGTTTTTAACTTAGGTTTCAACTATTTATAATTTATATACAGGGTGGGCCAAAAGTCACGCCTGCGTGTAAAAATTGAATAACTTTTTTGTTTATTATTATTTTTGTGTGTGTCCTACTGGAACCACTTGTTGGCTGCCACAGGGCGTACAAAATTATTAATCATAGTACAACACCTGTCCCCATTCACCGTCACTCCATTCTCTAAGAAGTAGGGCTCTATATCTCTTTGTGATGTCACTCCACACCATAATGTACACTTGAGCGAGTGCAATTGGCGCTGGTGTTTGCAGTACCCCAAAATCGAATATTTTGTTTATTTACATATCTATTAAGATGAACATGTGTTTCATCACTCATTATTAGATTGTTAAGAAATTCGAATGCCCATTGGGAAAGTAAAATTCTACTTTGGCTTGTTGCTCGGTCGTTAAGTTTTGCATGGTGGTGTAACACGGTTCGATGAATAAATCTGAAAAAAAAAAAACAAATAATAAATAATAATAAATGAAAAAGTTATTCAATTTTTACACGCAGGTGTGACTTTTCGCCCACTCGTACTAAAAAAATAACAAAATAGTTCTATAATGCATTCTTGATACTTTGACTGACAGTCTGAAAAGCTGGTTTATTTTCGTTATTGGACTTTTAAGCTGTCTATACAATGACAAAACTGATTAAATGTGATTTCAAAATTCAAGAAGAAGAAATATACTACTTTTCAGTACTTATAGTATCTAATTTTCTCTATTTCTTGCAGTCGTCTTTGAATTTACTATTTCTAGATTTTTCGTCTCCTTCAATATTGTCTTCCCATCTATTTCTCTGTCTGTCCCTTGTCCTCATGGGATTTGTTCAAAATATTCTAAGTTGATCTCGGTTTTTTGGCATTCTTATTATATGCTCGGCCCATATTAGTCTTTTGCTTCTGATGAATTTTAATATATTATGGCCATTTGTCAGCTCATATAGTTTACCATTATATTTCTTCTATATATATTGTCCATTTTCTAATCTAATAGCACCGTAAATTTGTCGGAGTATTTTTCTTTTGAATCTTTTTAAACTTCAGATACGTATGTAACTACCGGGCTAATGTTTCGTAGATTTTATATTTTGCTTTTCCTAAGTAGAAGTTTGGATCTCATTAAGATCCAGCTTGTATTCAAAGCTTTTATCCATTGTTTGTTTGACATGGAATACGTGATCAATTGTAAATATATTGCTCCTAAACCCACATTGGTATTCACCTATTCGTTCTTCATATATATATATTTCAAGCGTTTGTTTATGATGTTCCACATAAATTTATATGACCAATTTAACAAAGTAATTCCCTGATAGTTCTGGCAATCCAGTTTTTTCCCTTTCTTATGTATCGGGCACATCAAGCCAGCACTCAATATATTGGGCGTCACTTAATTATACCATATTTTGTATATAATGCGGTGTAATTTACCGTAAAGACTGATTCCATTATTTTTTAATAATTTTAAGGTAATTCTGTCTTGGCCTGGAATTTTTCACTCTATTTATTGTGTTTCGAACTTCATCTAATTCATATTATCATATTAATCATTACTAATTAGCTCAGTGCTTACCATTTAGAAACTTTCGATTTTAGAGTACACTCTTATGACTATGCCTTTCATACCTTTAACCTTCTTTTTTTTGTAAATAAATGGTTCTACGTAGAATTTAAAATTTTTTTTTAAAACAGTGCTTTTTATATGAAATTATATTTAATTCAATATTTTCTAAAAATACACACCTTTTAAAGAGCCCGAGATCATGGAAGAAAAAAAATTTAGATAAATATTAACCACTAAATAGAATAAAAGAAATTGTATTTTTTTTATAGGTAAACGACATTTGTTATGAAAATTAATTTATTTATTGTTATAAGTTGCGTTCACATACTATTAAAATAATTAATATGTTTATTTAAAAAAATTACAAACTAATTTAAACAGTGTATATAATTAAATATGAATCAATTTTAAATATGTATTTACGAGAAGTATATTAGACTATTTATCATGATAATTAATTTAGAGATTTGGAATTTTTTTACAGCGATTGTTAAAAATAACCAAAGATTATATTAAAGTTTGTTATTAATTTATTATTCCTATAGTAATGAAATTTCGTGAAATTTGTTGGTAGCATAATGTAACTGTGCTATTTAAGAAAATTTAGATGGTAGCATTATTAATTTTCTATACATTTAATTAGTTAATGTACAAAAAAAATTGATATTAACAAAACCTTTGCCGATAAGCTTTGTGTAATAAATTGGGTTGTACTTTGGAATAATTGTCGCAACACGCATCACGATCAACATTTAAGAGGTTAAAATGGAAATTTGAAAAAAAAAATAACTGTAAATATCTCTAAAGAGTCCAAATCTTAGTCCAAACGATAGGCCTGATGATGACCTTCAAAATAATATCCACATCACAAGTATAATTTGTCTCATTTGAGTACCGTTTCAGGGTCGGCCAAACGGTCGATCTTTCAATTTATTTCAATCGATCGGCGTAATAAAAATTTAAAAAAAAAGTTTTACCACCAATCTTATAACCTAATGATAATTTTGTTATAAAAATGAAATAAAATTTTTATGGACCTGAAAACGTACATCATCGTCAGTAGGTACATGAAAAAAATAAAAATTCTAACGGTACTTGGGTACCCAGAAGATGTCTTATCTTCAAAATATAAAATAAATTCGGTACCTAATGCTTATGTATCATACTATCATACAAGACTACACTAATGATATTGATTCTTCAAAAATAGAAAATGAAATTATAGTCCTTAATTCTGATATTTTTGTAAAAGCAAGACCTGTTGAAAATAGTTATCGGTCGTTTTTTTTTTTTGTAAATTGGGGAGTTCTAAGTAAACGCGACCTCTTAAGATCTGTTGTACTCCCCGTCCATTTCAGAAATGTGGGTCTATGTCCTTGATAAACGCTATTATTGCTCGTTGCTACATGAAGATAAATATCCATGTTTAAGAGGTATTGCTTTGCAATTGATCGCATACTTTGGTTCCACCTATCTATGTGAATTGCCATTTTCTCATATGAAAATTATAAAATCGTAATACCACAGCATACTTCCAGATGAAGATTTAAAAATGTGTCTACACTTAGCACTGACCAGTTACGCGCCATCGTTTGACCAGCTTGCTGACAACTTGCAATGTCATGCTTCATCATCTAAGGACAAATATTAAATTCATATTAAAAATTATTATTTAATATTAATACTGAATAAATTATAATTATTTCGAAAAATTTACTTTAATTTCTAGTCGAACTTGCATTATAATTTTCAGATTGTGTCGATCTTCATCAAAAAAAAGTTTGTCCACAGCTGGTTTATATCTATTAATGGTATATTTAACTTTATCACTTTTATTATTATATTTTATAATTTTTTAATAACCTACTGAATAATGAAATATTTTTATAATAGTTTTTTATATTTTAATATTTGAATTTTTTACTTATTTTTAACTTTATATTACTAGTATTTACTTCATTAATAGCACAAAATAGCATTCATATTGATATTACATTACCCTATTTATATTACATTATTTTAATGTCGGTAGCTGGCTTACTAAAAACATGGACTGGGCTTACTTTAAGCTATACATACTTCATTTTCACACTTCATTAAATGCAACTAAAACAAATTAACCATTCATGTCGATGTCCTGTTTGCATTACGTTATTTTACTACCTTTTGTCGCCGGTTTACTATACCTACATTTACAAGTAATAAAAGCACT
The DNA here is from genome assembly GCA_963942445.1 of Argyra leucocephala. NCBI lineage: Eukaryota > Metazoa > Arthropoda > Insecta > Diptera > Dolichopodidae > Argyra > Argyra leucocephala. The sequence continues at coordinate 142,059,554 of OZ012677.1, forward strand.
AATGCTTGTTTGATTTCGTATCTGCTGGTAATCGTATTTGATTCGTATCGTTAGATCAATTTTAACTAAATTAAAAATTTTATTAGTCTAATATTTTCTAAATGTATGTAGGTAATTATAATTAATTTTATTTTTGAAATCGCCTACCATTAATAATAACATATGAAATTTAATGACAGTATTTGAATATTTTTCAACAAAAAATTTTTCATTTAAGAAAATAATAATTAATGTTTGTGGTTCTAACACAAGTCGTAACATCTAACAGATACATCAAATAATTATATCAGGAATGAAATTCAAATAGAATGTTTTTTTAAATATAGTACTAAAACATAATTATTAGGTCTAGACAGTATTCACAATCTGATTATGGACAATTAAATTTAGTTGAGTTAATGTTGTTTCAATAAAGTTTTATGATATGTAATTGTGATTTCAGATCTTTTTACGCATAAAAGTTCATTTCGAAATTTATGTTCTTTTTTTGAATATTATGAAAAATGTTTTTGGTTTAACTGAAAACTGGTTCCTTTCTAGTTTTCATTTTTCATTCATTTAGACGACTACTGCATACAGATTGTAAATCCAAATATTTTTAGTATTATTATCTACCATCAACACAACATTGCCGATTATTCACTATAGTCAGTGAAGGGAATTATTTATGCTAGTATTTAAGAAGTAGTAAAAAATATATAATCTTGTTATGGTTTTAAGGCAAACAGCCTTTACCATTTCAAAAGCATTGTATACAACTTATTCCATTTATCCTACTCTTTTGCAGTATACCCAACACAATTAATGAAAGACATGTGCATGTTACCCCAATTCACAAAACTGCAATCCTAAAGCTATAAAAGCTAGCAAAATATTTACATACGATATTATTCACAATATAGGTAATATTGATTTAGATCCAACCGATTCATAGGTGATTCGATGACATAGATCTTAACGAGAATCTTAATATATGTTTGCAAAAGATAGATGAGGCAGATATATAGCTTTAGATATTTTTCTAAAGTGCTTAATCGTATATGGTAACACTTTAATTTTTGAACTTCAGCTTTGTGTTCAGGAAGATAAACTACAGTGGCTTGAAAACTTAAGCATATTAGGTATATATGCACTTAAATCGGGAAATTATTTGGAATTATTGACATCTATAATTATAATAGAAAACCATTTTAAGACCTGCGCAGTAGACACCTTCTCATTCTATCTATCTTCTCCTTGATGAACTCTTAATATATAAATAAGTTGTATATACAACAGAAATGCGCATACGGATTGAAAAAATTTGGTTTTATAATATTCAAACTTTTAAACAAAATATATCCATTTTGTGTCTTTCAATATTTTATTATTTTTATACATAATTAAAGGAAATTTATTCTATTAAATTTTTTAAGTAACAGTCTCAAATTTTTGTTTTCTTTATTTTGGTCATTTGAAGTAATCATATAGTTTTGGTTAAAAATATGTACATAGATGTATCTTTAATTACAAAAATATTTTATTTTTAGTAATTTTATCCATTAAATAACATTTAATATAGGGAATATTTCGAAACGAAACAGTATGTAATATGTTAGGAACAGTATTTATGTTAGATAAAACATACAAACCTCCAAATTTTTATAAAAACATGCAGAAAATATAAAATAAACTAATTTGATGAAAGTCTCCCAGATATCAAAATAATTAATGTTGTGTTTTAAATTTGAATAATTTTTATCAAAAATGTCTAAATAAATTTCAATTCGAAAACTTATTCATACTAAAATTTTATTTTTAGTATATGTAAGTAAAGTATGTATATACATATTTAATTATTATAGCAATTTCATTTCAGTAACATAAACATTTTCTATAGCAATTTTAATGATTTTTCTAATATGTTGCCTTAAATTTTTATTTTTATTTTAATTATATACAGCTACTAGGTGTACTTATTGGAAAATTATTTTTATCATATTTTTATCTTTAGTAGCTATGATTATGATTTGAAATTTTCAAATTATAGTTATAATACACGATAATCTATATATTATGTTAGCACGCAAGTTAAAGGTATGTGACAATATAAAAAGAATTTTAATCTCATGTAATTAAACAAAGTCATAATTTTAAACGATTTTACAATAAGTATAATAAAATTCATAGTTTTTAACTATATTTTAACGATTTTAAATAATGTGATGAAAATAATAATAACTCAATTTGAATATTTCAATAGAACAAGTAGTGAAAACATCACGATTAAATCAAATACAATCAATTTTGTTTGATAATGACATACTGATTAATTAATTGATTATAAAATATTTTTAGAATTCAGATATAATAATTTTACTGTCAATTATAAAACCGTCATTTTAGTTAGAATAGCATCCAAATGACTTTATTAAATTTAATGTCGTTAATGGTCACCTTTCTGTATTAAATCATTAATTCGTTGATCCATTTTCAACCATAGGAGTTTTAAATGTATTTTTTTTATAGTTTTAAGGTTTTTTTAAGTAACACAACATATTTCGATGTACCTAGGGCTCAGTACGATGTATACTAAAAATTTGTGTAATATTTAAATTGATTATATTTATATGACTAATTGAAGTTTGAGTCTTACTGCCTTGTATTTACAGTTTTTTGAAACATTCCTCAAACAAGTTTTAATTAATAGAATTTCGAAACCATTATGAACAAAAATTTATACGTTTGCCAATAGCAGACTTTCGTCATTTGGTCAGGCAATCATTATAGTGTTTCCTTTTTTTCTTCTTTAATCTGTTTTCAAATTGGTTCGAATTCAAATTTTTTTCTTTACACACCATACCAGTATGCAATGAAACCTGCAGAATTCATTGAGAATTGTTTTCGTTCTATACAGTACAGCTATTTTATTTGTTTACGTAGCCGTTCAATCCAAAATGAACTTTATCACTAAACTCAATTTTTCGATAAAAAAGTGGATCAACTTCAAGCTGTTCTAGGACCCAATTAGCAAACAAACGACGCTTATTATGGTCAAGTGGCTTTAGTTCTTGAGCCAGTTGAATCTTATATGGGTGTAGACCAAGATGTTTACGCAAAATTTTCCATTGGTGGTTGCACATAGTCCAACTTGTTTGAACGTCGATGAATAGACAAATTTGGGTCATTATAAACATTAGCTCTAACAACACCGATATTTTCTTCTGTACTCACAATTCATTATAATGTTGTTTTAATTGCATCGAGTAGAGAAAATTATGTTCGAAATCTATCGATAGTTTCGGACGAAAAATCTGCTCTAATGGACGATTATGCAAACTATAAATTTAACAAAGTGCTCTATGAATTTGAAAAAAAGAAATAAATTTTAACAATTTGGAATATCTGATAATTCTTTAACGCTTATTGAAATTAAATAAAAAAAATGTGTAAAATTCTATCATTCTAAAACAAAACAAAAAGCCCCGTTATATGTAATTCACTTCATTTAAAAAATATAATACCTATATTATATGGGAATAATATCCCACAAGAAAATGTTGAACATGATCACAAGTTTCTACGTCTTTAATGGTGATAAAAATCTCTTCATCAGATGAAGATGAAGAAGTGTCTAAAAGCTGCAAATGAAATTTATTCAAGAAATTATTAATGCATTATTTTCCATTTTTATTTATTCCCGTTTATCTCAAAAATTGCAGGTCGATGTCCTTGATAAACGCCATATTGCTTTCAAGCAGAATCTGCATCTGTCTGTGCTCGATCTATCAATTTTGAACAGATGCTTGTTGAATAGGCCATGACCTGTGATAGACCATGTCAGCATTCTGACATTGAATCTAGTCTTCCTGATTATCTGATTCAATCTACGAATACTTAGTTTGAAAAGCAATTTAGATTGCGTAAGTCCTTGGGAACTATCCCATATGTTTTGGGTTTCTGTGGTTTGCCACTTGGAAATAATTCTTTGTAGGTAGGCGTGTGAATGAGGAATACTTGGCTCTCGTCATAAGAATTGACTCTTCGCACCTGCTTTTATAGGACATCTGCCTCTTCATTGACTTGTATTTATGTTTTACTTGCCACTTGAATTATTGACATTTGATATTTTCTTTGTTTTTTTTTCTAATTTTTTTTATTATGTTGTCTGATTGTGCACACCAAAAATGCAGAACCGTCGAAAATTTAAAATCATTTGGAGATAGAGTTTTTTACAATAAAACGCGAATTTATTTTTAGTTCAACATTTTTTCGAGAATAGATCGTAAAAAAAATTGCATTGTCAAAAAAATGCAGTATGCGAGAAAAATAGAATTCACCATTAAACATACAATGAGTAAAAGAAGACCTTACAACACAATCAACTACGAGACCAGACTCACGCATCATCCAAATTCATTGACGTATTGTACATCCCAATTAGTAGCAGACCAAATAATAAAAATATTTTTTTTTTTTTTTTGTTGAATATTGGAACAATCTGTGTTAATCTGTATTAATTGTGTACATCTTAAACATATGCTTGCATATACAATTGTAGAGACTAATCATCTCATGTATATTGAAATTTAATAAATTGAAATTGAAATTTTATCTTTCTAGCAGAAAAAATATAATTAAATTATTCTTATCATTTTTCTATCACATTTTTTTAATCATTAAAGGATTATTATTTTTGTCTTGTAAAATATTATTGTAAATTTCAAATAGGAAGAAAGATCTACAGAAGAATATATATATTAAGAAGACAGAATAAATTGAAAAGATTTTCAGTAGATGACAAGAACATGTAAATTTTGAAAAATACCTCGACACAACCATGAACTGTGAAATAACAACTTTATAGAATGAGATTTCCTGAAAATGATACTTATGAACAGTTCATCAACGTAGTAAAATAACCAGCAGAAAATTTAATTTACCAGAGAAAACAATTTTAAGATTAATATGATTTGCTAGACTTTCGGGGTAACATACACAAAAGATTTAACTAGGTTGCAATGTGAAATTAAAACTTCAACTCTACTTTTAAAATGTAAACAAATTGTAGTAAATTTTTGTTCAAATCAATAAAGTGATATTAAAAACGAAATATTATTTTATTTTCACTATTAAGAAAATATATTCGGTAGAGTATAAAATCGGAAATCAAATTAAAACAAAAAAAAAATAACTATTCAATACTCCCCCTTCACATAATTAATACAATCTGAGATTGAAAAAAAAAATTTTAACAGCTTTTTATTTTATTTTTTAAATTAATTTTTAATTTCATTAATTTGAATGGAAAAAAAAAATCAAACAACAAAACAAAACGAAACGTTTTTTTTACTTTAGTGATTTAAAAATTTAAATTTTTTATGTACATTATGTACTATTTATTCAATTTCTATTTCGATCATGTATTATTCAGATTTGAAATTTATCTTTTAGTTAAATCATATAAACAATCAATTTCGTAACATATGACCAACTAAAAGTCTTGTATGAAGTTTCATACCTTCAGTTTGATTGTTTGCATAACTGTTCAACAGTTAATTGTCATGACTCATGAGCTGCTATGATAGAATTGGTTTTTTACAATATCAGACATTGCAAACAAGATGCCGATGAGTAAATTTTTGAATCAGCTATTCGCTTGCCCGATGTAACTATTCGATGTAACCTAGTATGTGTATGTAATAAATTTTGCATATAAGAAAGTCATGAATATTCAAAACCAAAACTTTTATTACTATCTTTATTGTATAATATTATTGCAATATCTGATAAAAAAATCCACTTTAATTATCGACTTATGGGCAAAGCTCTGCGTATAGTTTTAAAATTTCAATTTTGATAACTTGATAAGATACAATGGTATAGTTTAGTTCAGCTTCCAGTCAAATCGATTAAAAATGTTATAAATTTCTTGTGAAAATCTAACTTGAATTTACAATTTAAAAAAATGATATCATGTAAGTTTGTAGTGTCAAATTAAGGTGTCAACCCTTTTTTATAATTTTTGTTAATTTAACAGTTATTTTGAATATAGATTTAATAAAATGTTACAATGAGTTAGTTAAAAAAGAATAATCATAAGAGAATGAATCTAAATTAAAGTACTATATTGATGATCCCGACGTGATAAATAACCCACTACAATGTTGCTTGCACCAGCGACGTGTCGAATGTCCGTTGTCAGCTGTACAATATGTTCCAAATGTCTGGTTTGCTTTGGGCTAATTGGGCTTAAATTATAAATTCTCTTCCTTCAATGAAAAACCGGAAATGTTTAACTGCAAAATATATAGCCAGCAGCTCGCTATCAAAAGCAGAATATTTGGTTTTTTATTTTAAAAAATACCAAAGGTTGCCAACTGCCTGATGAAAATTGTTGAACCACCGCACCTACGGCAATATTAAATACGTCAAAAAAATGTTCATGATACTCTACCTAATCCTAATAAAGAAGATAGATTTACTGAAAATTTCTCTTTTGTCCCAAAAGACCTTTACAATTGAACTCATGTTTTCGTCGGAATCGATAAGGCCAAAACTGGGTTATATCTATTGTACGAAGGGCCTTACTGCGCCGTAACAAGACTTCGAAAACATTTTGTAATAAAAATTAAGAATTAAAATATATTAGTCTCGGTAGACTGATTAAAACCGGTGTACGGTATTCTTAGCCACAAACAGATGAAAAAAGTAAATTTTTCGTTAAAATAAAATAGTTAGTATTTTTCTTTTACTGTAACGTTTACACTGAAAGGGGAGTGTCACATTAAAACTTTTGTACATTCAGTTTGATTGTTTGCATAAGAGAGGAGTTCATCAGTTAATTGTCTACATGAGTTACCATAACTCTGGTTTTCTTACAATATCACACATTGCAGAAAAAATGCCAATGACCGTATTTTTGAACAACATTACGTATCATATAATAAATATAATACGAATACTACTAAATACCAGAGTTCTTGCAATGAAATCCTCTTAAAACCATTTTCTTCAAAATTCGTATGAAAATGGGACTTGAGTAAGAAATGCTTTGAATGAAGTGTAATTATTCGAGTCTCACAAAAGATGAGACACATCACACAGTTGAGATCATTTTATACAAATAAAATTAATTTTAAAGATTTTTTTTAACCTTTTCTTCACTCCACATGAGAGTATAGGGTTTTGGTATAACTCAGATGTTATGACTCTGAAACTGTGCTTCATTTTTCAATCATCATTATTTTCACAAAGTAATTGTTTAGTTGACTCTAGGGTTTTGTATAAATCTATATGTCTTTTAGGGCTCCGCCAGTGAAAAGTTTGAAACCCGCTGGCCTACAATTACAACAGACATCAAAGATTTCACCAGAATAGTTTGATAATAGAGTATATAATAGTTATGTACTTAGGGTCAAGTTCGATGTATATATTTGTAATATATTTTGTTTTATTATGTAATACATACTAAAATTGATTATATTTATATCACTAATTGGAATTTGAGTCTTGGTGTCACGATATATATACAGCTTAACGTTCTGCAACATTTATGTAGTAAAAGTTATGTATAAATATATAAATATAATATAAATACCGTTAATACATTTTGTTTTTTTCATTCATCATATACTTTTTATAAAATTATTAAAAATTTAATGGGACCTTTTATATAACTACTAAAATGACCTAGTCTTCTCTTCTTATAGCTGTAAACTCTAATCTGTAAAATAGCTGTACTTTTCTCTATTTATCTTAATCCTATCCACTACAATTTCTCAAAATGTTCAGGTATCCTATTATTTTCCTATATTAATTTTTAACTTTTCAAAAATTTCACATATGTTTATTTTTGTATAATATTCACACAATGACTTGGCACACATTAAAAAACCAGCTTAATATACAAAATGTTGTTAAATTAAAATCCAAATTTTAGTTACGATCAATAAGCCGTTGACTTCACATGTTTCGTTAAGAATAAATTTAATAAAAACAAAAAAAATTAAAAACAAAACGTTATATTATAAAAAATACGTATAATAAAAAATTTGTCGGTTTATTGTCATTTATTTTAAAATACCTGCGAATGTATTCATTCAATTTGATTTAACAAAATAATGACAAAATAAAAATTAAAAAAAAAAAAAAATTTTTATTCAATTTCAATGCAAACTTTAATCAAATACATAATATTTAAAAACAAAAATATATGTTAAATAGAATCGCGTGCAATTTAAAATGGATAATGAAACAACATCAATATCACCACCAACAATAACAACAACAACACCAACAACAGTATTTGATAGTGATATTATGCAATCAACTATTACTACAATACTACCTAAAATAGTAACAGAAATATTATCAACAAATGAAATGACTACTACAACATCATTACCATCAACATCATCATCATCATCAATAATTATTGATAATAGTTTTGATTATACAAATTTTCTTTTAAATTACATTGATTATAGTGTTATCGTATTTATGCTATTATGTTCAACTGCAATTGGTATTTATTTTGGTTTCTTAAAAAACAGTGAAAATACAACTGATGAATATTTAATGGGTAGTAAGAATATGAAAACTATACCAATTGCAATATCATTAATAGCAAGTCAATTATCAGCAAATTCAATTATAACAATGCCATCTGAAATTTATTCATATGGATTACATTTTTTATGGTGTATTTTAGCAATATTTCCGGTTCTACCAATTTATATTTATATAATTGTGCCAATATTCTATAATAATAATATAACGAATTGTTATGAAGTGAGTTAAAAAAATATGTGTGTAATAATGTAATGATATAATAAACTCAATTTTGTTTCTTTTTTAACGTACCTATTTAATTTAACTAGGTAATTACATATTTGAGGAAAATAATTTTTGTCAATTTAAATAATTTCGTTTTTATTTTTTATTTTTTTTTTTTTTAATATTGAAAGATTATTTTTACTATTTATATTTTTTAAATAATAGATAGAAAGCCAAACAAGTGTAAATTTTTGGATATATTTTTAATTATTTAAATTAACTCATTTGTGTTATTCTCAGCTCTAAAACATAATTCAGGCATTTAACCCTAATGAGGGCAAATTTACTCAAATTACTTGTAATTTTATACATAATGTAACTAAATATTAAATAGTAATCGTAAGACACTTTTTTCCCATATAAAATTTTCTTGATAATACCTTAAAAGAATATTAATTAATTAATTCTAAAATAAGATAAAAGTTATAATATTTTTAACACGAATCTTATTAAGATCGAGATTGTTTGTTATTGTTTTCACAATACCATAGAATTATACATTAGAATAATACAGTTTTTTAGAACTTACTGAAGTTTTGTTAAATTGTACGATTATTAAATGGAAGTGAATAGAAATTTAATTAAACTTAAATTTAATTAATAGTAAGCCATCATCACACAACTAATTTATTATTCTGAAAGCTTTAAATTTTAGATTTTTATTATATCAAATGTTTTTTTTTTACATTATTTTATAATACGAAAATTAAAAAAATAAAAATTAAAATTTAAAAGACAACATAACCCGCTGCCAGATTAAAATATTAAATTTCTGTTAAAAATTTAATATAATTTTTTCATAATTCAAAATTTCGATATTAATTTTTCTAAATGAAAAAAATTTTACTTATTTTTGATGACTTAACCCTTGTTGGCGCATAGAGCAAATATATTAGAGAAATACTATTATACAAGAAGAAATTTCATAAAAATCATTAATTGATATATGGTGTATATTGGTTATTAATAAAAGTAGTTTTAAGTTCAGTAACTTTTAATCCGAAACTATAATAGAACATGCGTAAAGTGTTCTTCAGCAATTAACATCTACATTCACTAAACAACGGAAATATTCCAAATGAAGAAATTTATTCATAGAGAATAAATATTTTCTGTTCGATAATTTATTAAGATAAACATAATTTAACGTTAAAAATTGTTGACTGCAAACTAATCTCAACATTCAGTCTTCGAATCCCGCTCATTGTTATTAATATGTAGTTTTATACAACTGAATTTATTCAATCTTTCTAAACGATTATTTATTTCACTATTTAAATTTTTACAGTTTATTTAAATCTTACAAACTATAAAATAGAAAAGTCTAGTCAATTGACATCACATTTTACTTTGCTAGTTCATTTTAATTGGTTCAAGGCATAATAATATTAATACATTAATTTTTTACATTATTCTTTGTGAAAATACAATTTGTTATCCCTAAAATTAAATAAACTGTGCTATTTATGAGAGTTATCTTATCTTACAATGATAGAGTATATTAAAATGCTTATACTCAAAATAAATGTTCAAATTACTTGATATAACAAAATAAAAATATATAGTATTCCAAGGCAATTATATTGTACATCTAAGATAGAATATTCATTTTCATTAGAATGTCTTGGAAATTGTAAATTATAATTTTAAATAATAAATAATTAAAATTTTTACAAATTAATAGTTACAATCAAATATAAAATGCTACAAAACAAAAATGAAAATTAATTTGAAGTAAATTTTAGTTCTTATGAATGGTTCGCTGTCTGAAATTTTCGAGCCTTCATTTTTTCGAATAATACACATTATTTTTGTATTGAGCATTATATTATTCAAATATCGAAGTTAGTAATATATTAATAGATTTAATATATTAATTGAATGTTTAAGCATTTGATTATCAACACCTTACTAATTAACAAATTAGCTAATTGACAATTTTATGAATAACATTTTTTAAGCTATCTCAAATCAATTTTATCAGACTATTTATATCAAATCGATGGATATCCCATAATTGTTTAAAAACAAAATTGAGTGAATTTATAAATTTTGAATATTTAATTTTAATTTTTTTTAATTAATTAATTATGTGATAAAATTATTTAAAAATTTTTGTTTTAATTTTTTATTTATCAATAGTATTTAGAAATGAGATTCGATAAGAAAACAAGAGTTCTAATTACTTTTGCTTTTCTATTTAAAATTTATTTAATGATACCAGTCTATATATTTGTTCCGGCACTGTCATTTTCACAAGGTAAGTTTAATTTTTGAATTTTTTTAATTCAATATATTTGATTTTTTTTTTTTGCTTTTTGCATAATTTATTCAATTTTTATTTTTTTCAAAATTGCAAATACCACTTCCAAGAAATGAAGAATCAAGAATATAATAAAACTTGTTGAACAAGCTTTAAATTATCTTTCTTTTTTTTTTACTTTTCCCAAAACAAATAAAAAAAACGAATCTTTCCATTCCAGAGAATTTTTGTGTGCATGATTTATTTTTTATAAGTATAAATAGATAAAAAATTATATTTCTGTGTTAGACTGCTCAAGAATAATTAGCGCTGTAATGTATCGTTAAAAGTATAATAATTTGTGTGATTGGATAAAGTAGTGAATGGCTTTTGATATTGAGCTTGGCTGATACAACCACCCATACACCTATCAAAAAGGCTTACAGTAATTTTGATAGGGTGATTCCTCGACACAATGTTCCATTATGGCATTTATCATGTTTTTGTAAAAATTGTGGTGCTTTGGAACTCGTTACCAAAGAATATCCGTAATGAAAATAATTTGAAAATAAAATAATAATGTAAAAATAAAATTTTTTAAAATATACTTTTATCGAAACTAAACTAGCCCTCTAAAAAGTAGAAAATAAAACTAGTGGTGGATGTTGAGCATCTAGAACTACTATAAGATAAAACACAAAAGTATATAATGAATCTTTCGCTTTTTGCGTTTGGTTTTAATATTAACAAAAAAAATTCTAACCTACCTAGCAAAAATATAAACATATAAACATATATATATGTATAATAAATATACACTGGCAAGTTAATATAAAAGCATATAAAATTGATGAAGTTCTGTGGCGAATTTTTCATGGAGTGATTTTGATTTTGTGCAATGTGATTGGTTATTGATAAATTAGTTCTATAATTTGTTTTGTGTTGATGTTAATGAAAATACTTTTCCCAGATTCTAATGCATGCATAATACACCTAATGGGTTGAAAGTTAATCTCAGCTGTTAATACTTCAAAGTTACGCACAATTTAAATATTATCGATCTGTAATAGTGAATCAAATGTAAATATAATATCTTGATTGACCTATTTTAATTCAATCATAAATATTTTCAACTCTATTTATTTCAATTCTTCATTTAATAACACGCTTTGATTTATTTTGGATAGAAACCCTTCATTAGTGTCTAAAATATCATAATGTGTAAATAAAGCATAATATGAAGAATACCATAATTTTCCATTAAAAATATCAAAATCAACAGAATCGATTTATTTTCTACCGGGTTACAAGCAAATGGTAAACAATATGAATTCCAGTTAAATGGCGTTGTATGAATCAAATTACACTTTTTTATGAATAATGCATCATGCACTGTGTAATAAATTTTCTTGGGGTTTTATTATGGGTATATTACAACTGCTTCAGAACATTTTGTTCCGAACAATTTTTTTTAAAGCGAATTCTGGCTCTTGTTTTTGTTTTTTGCTTTAATTGCCTCAAAACGTTGTGTTCCGAACAAAAACAAATTTAAACAGTTGAAATTAATATTTGAATTATTTTCAAAATTTTGTTTATTTCAATTTAGTGAATTTTTTATTTTTTTTTGTATAAATGCGATCTATTGGTATTCTAATAAATTTCTTTTTATATGTGAAGAAATGTAAAAAAAATTTAAAATTAGCAAAAAAAAATTTTCGAAACAAATGTTAAAGTTTAATCAACTTTTTTTCCGGAGAGAAAAAAGTGTTCCGAATTTTTTTTAAATGGAGAAACTTCAAATTTTTATATAAAAAACATGAAGGCGCATGATTTTTCACAAAAAACAAATCAATGTTCTCAAGCCAATAAAAATGCCCAAACAAATGTTCTGAAGCTATTAAAGAAGCTTGGACCTTATTAGACGATATCAACAGTCATCAGCTTGCTATTACAAGGTTGGATGTCAACAGTCAACATTTATATATGTATATTAGTAAATATTTCTCATTTCGATTTTAATTTTAGCTTGTTTTGCTATCGCTATTTTACTTTTCTCGATTAATTTTTTGTAACACAAAAAAAAATTCTGAAGCCAACAAAAATTTTGATTGATCTTGTCTGTGGATTTGTGAAATGCATGACATAAATGTGACACAATTTTTTGTTCGCAAATTCTGTCTGTCTCGGTGTTAACGCAACAAATTTAGTTTGTTGGCAAGAGGGGGAGAGACAAAGAAAATAAAATACATCGTTGACATCGTCTAATAAGGCCCATTAATTAATCATCCAGGAGTGTAACTTTATTAATACAACGCCATATAACTGAAATGCAAATTGTTTCCAGACTATTTGCTTGTAAGCATAAGCAATTAATAGAATTAACTTTTAGAAAACAAAAAATGTAGTACAATTTTTTTTAATAATTCCGAAAATTCAAATCTTATTTCATGCTGCTGTATAGTTTATTTCCAGAGTCTTATATTGCTTAAATCCTAAATTTCAATTTTATAATGTAACTCACAAACTTTACATTTAAAAAAAAAATATGTTTTTAAAAATGCAACACCATATGTTAAAATTTTAAATAGAATTTTTTCTCAAGGTTGGAAAACCAAAATAAATATATATGGAATTTATAAATTCAACGGTAAATAATAAAAAATGCAAGCGTAGCTAAATTTTGTAATTCATTTTTAAGCAGTAAAGTGTATCAAAGTTTAATAAACTTTTCTTTAACTCTATTTATTTTATTTTTTTTAATTTAGTGAGTAGGTTAACTCTGTAAATTCCGCACTGTACTACTAAAAAGACATATGATTATAAAAATGATATAATATTAGGTAAATATATATTGTAATGTTGATTTTCTGGTCTTAGAATTAAGAATAATTTTTGTATATAAAGAAAAATATATTTTGAAAATGGAACAGAATTGAATTGAAACAGTTATCAAAGACTTGTAAACAAAATAACATTCTTTGATTTATAATTTTGCTTTCAGCTAAGAATAAATAAATCATACTCTCTTTCTCTTGTCAACTTAAGCTCACCTCTAGCATACTTTATTTCTTAAGTTTACCTTGCTAGTTGATTGGAGTTGTACTATTAGTTTTAATCTTTAGTAAATCTTCAAAAGAGTTCAACATCCAGCAAAGCTAACATTTAAACTTATAAGCTATTGCTAATACATACTAGAAATTGTTTATTACTAATAAACAAAACAGGATCATATTATCACTGTATAAACCTATAATTAATTATCATATCATATTTTCATATCATTTTTAATGTACATATCATAATAATTATTACGCTGTTGTTAAAATTGAATTGACAAAAAAGAAATTAAAATATAAAACCAATATACAAAAAAATATTGTTTTTGCTTTTTAAAGATGTATTTTATAAAGTTTAGACAATCAGATAAACTGTACTATAAAACTGTACTCGGTCCTTGATTTACGTACAAATGAAGGCAAATAAAGTAGTGAATGGCTTTTGATATTGAACTTAGCTGATACAACCACCCATGCACCTACCAAAAAGGCTTAAAGTAATATTGATAGGGTGATTACTCGACACAATGTTCGATTATGGCATTTACCATGTTTTTGTAAAAATTGTGGTGCTTTGGGGCTCGTTACCGAGCAATATCCGTAGTGAAAATAATTATAAAAAATTGATCAAGCTCTGTGGCGAATTTTTCATGGGTTGATTTTGATTTTGTGCAATATTTAGTAAAAATAATAATTAATAATGTTTTAAGTATTTTTTTAAATAGATTATAGACAATTTTATTATAGTTTTAGCTTAAGCGTTATTTTTATATCTATTAATTACATTTAATATTTAATTTTTTTTTCTTTTGTACACATTACAGATTAAAAATACTTGTTGTCTTACGTATGATATTTGAATAAAATAAAAAATAAGCCGGAAAGCAAACAAGGAAACTGCTTCTGGTTAATAAAAACAAGGTTAGAACAGTAATATGAATACACTGACAGATTACTATTTGCTCAATATAAATATCAGATCTATATCAGTTTTGATTGATAAAATGGAAGATATTAAGTATATTTCTTTTCATTGCCCTGGTTTTCTAATAACCAGAGAAAATATGTTTGATAACCTATATATTTTTTCTATCATAGATAAATTTAAATCTTTATTGGGGGGTTGGAATTTTTTGATACACCACCCCGGCGACTTTGTCGACGACTGAATTTTACGTTGATTGGTTCTGAGATTTTTAGTAGCGGAGACTTTTTTCTTCTAAGAAGTAAATAGCAAGTGTGATACTCCAGTTGGTCGTCTAATGAAATTCCCTTACAGTTTTGCAGCAAAAATTGCACAATTTCCTATTAAATATTATTTGAACATATTTAGTATCCCTATTAAATAGTATATAACATATTAGATATTAAGTGGTATCGAAATATTTTTTCATTTCTGTTGTAACTTACCTTCCAGTTTTCTACAAAATCCATAACTATCTATCTCACCCCAGAACAAGTGAAACTGGACTGAACGCAAACGAAAAGAAGCAGCAGACCACCATAATTAGAAAATTGATCTGTTAAATAAATTAATTACAAAACAATGGTTTTTCGTACATAAAACTTTAAAAAATTTAAATTCCAGATTTAAGAATTATTTGTCCCTAATGAGCCAATACAGAGAGATAAATTTTAGTTTGAGCTGAGCTTTTTTGTCTCTATGCCTCTCTAAGAAAGCCTCCAAACTTCTATTGAGATATTTATAATTTCCAAGTACTTCACTTTTTTAGATCGGGGTATTTCTATTCCATTAGAGGAAGCAGGACTATAAGTTTATGAGCTGAGCTCTTATTTTCATTCAATTTAATTTTCAATTTCTCAAGCCAATTTTCGATTCATTCTAAATGGAATTATAATAGTTGAGATACGATGTTTGTAGATTTGTGAGTGCTCAATGTCACCGTATATAGTCTGCAAAATTAGATAATAACATTTGACTATTTTCTTGGAGTTTATAGGTTAATTTTAATTAGTATTAATCAACCGAGTACGTTGCCCTGTGTCAGCTATAATTTAATATTCATTGAGTATGTGAATATGTGATTTGAATTTTACTTTAAATGATCGATGTAACATATAACTGTCTAGCATTAATAAAAACTAAAATTATCGATTTAAATTAAGTGAGTTCATCATTATTTAGGTGCATGATTTCAATCAGAGTGCTTTGAAAAAAATTATCCTCTCAATAAGTCATTATTTAAGTTATTTAAATTTTATATTAGGTATCTAGAAAATTCTCCAATAACAAAATTTTGAAGAACAATGCTTAGCTTTTGAGGTTCTGTTAACACTCATGATTTTTCATGCCTCAAATATTTCAGATTTTATTGACAATATTCCAGCAAGTTTTATTTTTTTTCCTTTATTTAAAACGAGTTAATTGAAAATTTTGTTATATTTATAATTTTATTCAATTTATTTTAGAATAATTCTAGAATCTATTTTCTACTTTTTAGGATCCCAGTTTTGCTTATATAAAATAACATGTCGAAAATTAGATTTTTCAGATAAATACAAGTCATAAACGTTAATTGTAATTCGGATAAGAAAATCAATTTTATTATTTCGAAATTTTTTAAAATTTGAATTTAAAAAATTTGGCTTAAAGTCAATAATAATCTTAAAATAATATTTGACTTTAAATAACTATTATTTTTTTTTTTTCAATGAAAAGAAGATATTCGTTAATGAACACCAATGTCACCAATGCCAGAAATATTTTCATTACTAGAAAACTATAGAACAAACTAGTTTTAACAACAATAAATCATTTAATTTTTGAATATTGCTTCAGGTTCTTACTTCATTGCTTCAACAGTTTCAATCCCAATTTTGTTGACACAATTTATGTGAAGAGGCGAAAGCTAATTATGTTATTTACTCAAGTACCCACCTTTCATAATTATTTTTTTAATTATTCAATTTTTTTGAATTGAAAGCTGAAAGTTTTTTTTTTGACTATTAATCTTTTGAAAACAAACCAACTTAAAATTAAAATTCTCAATATCACTTCTAACCAATAAGTTTTGTCAAGATAAAATTAAATGATTAATTAATAATAATAAAAAATAAAATTTTACAATAAATTAAAAACGGTTCTTCAAAAAAAAATCATAAATTTTTTTGAATAATTTTGGTACATACAATTTCGACGTTGGAATAAAATTTATTATTATTTTTTTTTTTTTTTAATTTTATAATTTCAGAGTGAAAGTTATAACGATTTAAAATAATATTTAATTGAAATATGTGTATGTCTATGTACTAACAATAATAATATTAAAGCCAAGACTATTTACAAAACTACACCAACAGAAAATTTTTTTGTCTATATTTATTTGGAATTCAAAAATAATAATTAATAAATAAATTGGTGCAAAAAAATCACCAGGACATTATTTTTTTAAATACAATTGCATTTATTTAATCTTTTTAAACAAAATTTACAAAATTTTAACCTTTTCAGCCTTAAGAAAAAAAATGTCATTCAATTGGTTTTACATATCCAAAAATTAATACATAACCGATGCAGTTAAAATTTTTTTACACTATACACAACTAAACAAGATATAACTCTTATCGATGCTATAGTTTTAAATCGAAATATCTACTTCTTACAGTGTAGTATATACTTATAGAAGCATTTTCTCTCATACCTCACTCATGAAGCAATTTTGAATAATTTTAGAACAATTTTAACTTCAAAAGTGTATTTTGAATTTTTCAAACTACACAAGGAGACCTCCTTAAGACCTAATCGGTGGGATGGAAAAAAAATTGTAATCTATGATGTGCTGAGCAGGAAATAAAATTTCTCTTTTGTACTAGAACATTTGTAGCTCAATCAACATTAAGTAGAATAGAAGAGAGTAATTACTTTTTAAAAATCATGATTACTGAAACTGAAATATTATGTACTGATAATGAAGTCTTAGATTCATAATATGTAAATTATCCGAAACCCTAAAAAGAGTTAAAAGTATATGATAAAATGATGTGTAATGCATATGCATATAAAAAACCTACCGAAGACCAAAACAAACAAATTATCACATTGCAACTTCTGTTTTTATTTTTAAACTAATAAATTACAAAGACAAAAATATTATGAAGGTAAATATCACTTTTTACTTTTAAGTACTGAGCATCAAATTACTATCTCGTAGTTTGAGGAATTTAGAATATTTCTTAAAATTAATAATTGTAATATTAGGAATACATTTATGTAGTGATTTTACATTTTTTTTATATAGAGTTTAAATGTATTCCAAAAGAATCAATGTAAAAAATTAGTATAAATAAGATTGAAAATTTAAATAAAAACAGAGTTAATTTTGGTCATCAAGGATGACCACAACCTAAAAACAAATATCATGTTTTAATTAATTAATTTAATATATTATTGTACAGCTAGGCCTTTTTGGCCAGGTATTGTTAAATAATATATTAGATTTTCTAGGAGCGGCCTAACGGCCTATAAATGCGGCAACTCTTGCCTTACTTGACAAAAGAACAGAAAATTTAAACTCTATAACGAAAAAATAGATAATATACTATTTCGTAATCGTAAAACAGTTTTTTATTGTATTTTTATATAATTTCGATATCAGTGTGAGAAGTAGTTATCCATAACTGACATCCGGTAACATCGTAAATGTCTTAAAAAAAGACTTCAACCTGATACAATGTAAAAAAAACTTTGTTGTCAATTTTATCCGTATAATAAGTTGGCAACCTTGAGTAATGACAGTTTTCTTAAGACATTGTGTTTTAATTCATTTGTGATCAAGCAAAATGATCAGACAGTTTTAATTAGCACTGTACAACATTGGGTTTTTAAAAAATTTTGTAAACCCAAATACCTGTCAAACCGATCGCGGAGACATCGTCAATAACAATTATGATCATGTAGGCAAGTCTCAAGCTTTTGTGAGATTTTGTAGACATTTGAGATCATGTGGACGTTCTACTCAACTTTGTGTTCCGACATTTACGATGTCAAGGATCCTTAGCTCATAAAAACAATTTCGTTTAAGAATAAATTTAGATATACATTGGGTTTAGGTACCAGAACACCGTATTCCTATTCTATGGTAGATATTTTCTACCATAGCCAATCTCATCTTAGTTTCAGTTAATTTATCTTTGCTATTATAGCGGGTGTCACAGAGCGTACGTATCAGTTTTTTAAGAGGGAAGGACCTGTTATTTAAAAATTTAATAAATATCATTAACTCAATCTACGTTATTCTATCGATTGATGATATTTTCAACATCCGAAAATGGCCAAAAGCTTTTTTAAACCGGAAATCGAATTTATCGAAATCGAGGTCTTCAAATGGGATGTAAATTCGGATTATATATAAAAAAAAAAGAAACTTTTGTGGGAATACCGTAAGATCCCGGAACCTGAAAAGCCCAGAAAATTTGAAAATCCCGGAAATGAAAAGCCCGGATATGAAAACTCCGGAAACGGAAATCCTGAAATTTGAACTTAAAGCACAAAAAAATTCCGAAACTAATAATTTTTTTTTTTTTTGATTTGTTATGAACAGATACTTTTATGTACGTTATGAACAGTAACAAAAAAATATGAGAGATTTATAGAAAAAATTCCAAATAACTTATAACATTATAATGATTCTAAAGTCTGATGAAAAATTAGACAAAAAACATATTAACAAAATTATACTTACTAATACAATAATTTTTTAAGAAAAGAGATTTTTATATTTTACTTTTTCTTATTATTCCTGAATTTTGAGTTCCGACCGAGCTTTAAATTACCTCTTCCCATTTGAAAATCTCGATTTCGGGGAACTTTCGGTTTAAAAAAAACTATTTTCCTGAAGTTTAAAATATTACCAATTGATAGAGCACCCTCGATTTAGTTAATAATATCTTTTTTTTTAAGTTTAACATAACGGCTCCTTCCTCTCTTCAAAAAATAATACGCACACTCTGGAACACACTTTCTGTGCATAAGTCTTCTCTCTTCAAAAAAAATTGTGATCTGATCAGGTTGAGTCTTTTCTGTGCACTTGTTAAGTCCTTCTATGCTTCGTTAGAAAAGAAAATCGGTTTAATATCCTTACTCTATTATGTTTTATTTGTCAGCAGTACAGGGCACAACTATTTAACAATCAAATTAATTTAACTAAGACAAGATTAAAGATCGAAACAACGTCTATAATATATCAAGAGATACACGTAAATACACTAAACTGCTAGACTGTTCGACTATTCTTGTAATAGTCTGGTCTCTGGTATACCTAACACGAATTTCTAGATATACCTAAAGTTTGAATTCGTATTGGCTGAAGTGACAAGAGATTTGAAATAGCACTCCTATGTAATCTTTAAATTGTAGCATAGACATAAGAAATTATAGTTGATTTCCAGTACTGAAAATAATTTATCACAGAAATATATACTAGAAGAATTTCAGTTGTTCAAAGTGTTGTACACTTGTCCACAAAGTAGTGTGAAACCGAATTATATTTTAAGTTTAAATCAAATCTTCCACTAAATAAAGGTATAGCAGAAAATCTTATGTTTATACTATTTCCAGTCGAACCACCTGTCCTTCTATTAAGTATGGTAATTAAGTATGGTACTGAAATTTTATTGTAGAAAATAGAACAAGTACAACTACTGATTTACTCTAGTATACTTTCTAGTGTACAGCAATGTCAACTAATTAAAATTGAAAAACTACAAGTGATTAGTAGATGATATAACAACTGTACTGCATATTCATCAGCTTTCAAAAATGATTTGTAAATTAAACTACAACTTTGGCATCAAATTAAAATGTCAATATGAAGTGTAAAGTAAGTTTAGAAAGACTTAAACAAAACACAAAATTGATTAAAAACTAAAAAACTAGCAAATTGCTTATAAACCTAAAAACTGAAACATGTCCATTTACTATTATCGTTGCTATTATTTTGAATAACAATTATATCGTCGGTTTACAAATGTAACGTGTAGTACCTGAAAAACCTTAGTTTCGAGAAAATCAAATTTAAATTTTTTTAATTTTTGTGAATTTAGTTTTTTTAAGAATAGCTTAAAAACGATAATCGTTATTGGAATAGCATTATGAAATTAAGAAATTAGAATACTATATTCTACCGCACCATAGAATATGAACATGGTTCAAAGTAAGGATCCTAGCGAAAACAGGATATTAAGAACAAGTATACTCCTAAATAGAGTATATATATTTTAATTTGTCACTTGTCAGCAATATAATTTTTCTCTCAAACGCTTAATAGAAAAATATTGTATAAATGTTAGTCATCGTTTCAATGAAAATCTTTCAGGAGTAAATTGTTATTGCATGTTATTTTTACAATGTTACAAATTTAGTGACCATCAAGATATTTCGAAAATAATTTTTGTAAGATTATTTTACTATGATTCTATTAAAAATACCTAGATATAAAAGTCTATATTACTATACTATGTTACATTTCTAATCAAAAACATATTTTTTATATACAATCAATTTTCAAAATTAATTTTGACCGTCACACTCACTCAATAACGATAAGAAAAAAATAGAGTAGATAGATTCAAATCTGTACAATTTAATGGTACAACGTCGAATAACAGATTAAAAAATATGATATTGCAATAATATCTCTCAAACTGAGTAATTTCAATATGTTAACAGTGCTGAAAAAAATATTCAAATTTTCTGTTTTGCCTAAGGATCTGCAATTTTTGTAATTAAAATATAAAAAAATTAATTTTCACACCAAAATCTACAAAAAAATCTGGATGTATATACATAAGTATGTATGGCTTTGTTGGTATATAAATAATTGCACATTACCAGATAACAAATCACTAATTACATATTATATTATGCATGGAAGAGAAAGATCACATTCGATTTATCAATATGTAGTATTTTATGAATTTAAATAATTTAATTAAAAATATTTTCAAATCTGAAATGACTTAAATTTTGTTTCTGATATTCGGTATTCCGATGTAATCCTATAATATTTCTAAAAAATAATTGTTTGATTGTCTCCACCAAAAATTGACTTTTTTTAAATCTAAGCCAAACAACAATAGGTTCAGTAAAGTATGTACTGAAAAAACTTAAAATAAGTTTTTGTTCGAAGTTGATATTTTTATCAACTGAGGTTTTATAAGAATTTTTGTGCGTTTAATTTAAAATGTATTTTTGTACTAAAATGTAAATGTTAGTTAGGCCATTATGGTTCTGAAACATTCAATTAAACCTCTTTCATAACTTATATATAAATTATGATTTTTAATTTATAAAAAAGATGTTTTTTTTTAATTCCAGTAACTGGCTTAAATCTTCATCTCATCAATATTGTATTATGCTCAATATGTGTATTCTATACAATGTTTGTAAGTATTTGGAATACAAAATCATCTCTTAAAAATTATAATAAATAAATAAAAAAAAATTTTTATAATTTCCAATCAACAGGGTGGTATAAAAGCGGTTGTATGGACTGATGTTGTACAAGCATTTATTATGTTTGGTTCTGTATTAATTGTTGCACTTTTAGCTATAATTAAAGTTGGTTCAATTGAAGAGATCTATACAAGAGCAAGCGATGGAGGTCGATTATGGATGACTAAGTAAATTATATTTAATTATAAAGAAAAAAAAAATAGAAATTAAATAACAAATATTTAAAAAATTATAAAATACAGTTTAAGCTTTGATTTGACTGAAAGAACAACATTTTGGAATTGTTTTTTTGGTTCTATAATTGGTTGGATGAGTTATGTTGGATTAAATCAAAGTTGTGTTCAAAGAATTGTCTCTTTACCATCAATTGACCATGCAAAAAGATCATTAACAATTTTTACATTTGGTTGTTTTATAACACTATCATTAAGTTGTTTAACTGGAATTGTAATGTATTCTTGGTATTATCAATGTGATCCAGTTAAAGCTGGGGTAAGTCATAACACAATATGCCTATTATTCTCTATTTTAAAAAATAATTTTTATATTTTCAGATTGTTGAAAAATCCGATAAATTAATGCCATTTTTTGTTCAAGATATTATTGGACATATTAGTGGAATGCCAGGATTATTTATATCATGTGTTTTTAGTGCTGCTCTAAGGTATTATAAATATATATTTTTTTTTTTCATATTATGCTTAATTTCAATCTAATTGAATTTTAATTTATAATTTTACAATTTTAGTACCATGTCAGCTTGCTTAAATACTTTAGCTGGTGTAATTTATTTTGATATAATACGACCACATATAAATCATACCGAAGCCAAAGCAAATTTTATTATGAAAATTATTGTTGTTTTAAATGGAGTTTATTGTGTTTTGGGTGGTTTTGTTGTAGAACAATTTGATTCATTATTACAAATTGTATTTACAATAATTGGTGTTACACAAGGATGTGTTGGTGGTGTATTTTTAATTGGAATGTTAATACCCAAAGTTGATGCAAAGGTATTTTATATACTAAATATTATATAATTTTAAAATTTAAATTTAATTAATTAAAATAACAAAATTATTTTTTTTATTTAGGCTGTTTTTATTGCTGCCGTAACTAGTTTTGTATCAGTATTTATATTAGCTGTAGGTTCAACTTTACAAATGAGATCTGGTCTATGGAAATATCATCCGCTTGATACAAGTGTTGAAAATTGTGAAGAATTATTAAATATAACAAATATTACACCATTACAAAATTTGGATAAAACACATTACACAACAACTGATGAAAATATTGAATTTTCAATATTTAGAATTTCTTTTTATTGGTATACAATAATCGGAGCTTTAATTGTCCTAATTATTTCAATACCATTATCATTTATATTAAAACCAGCAAAAGAAAAAGAATTAGATATTAATTTATTTCCACCAATAATACATCGATGGATTAGAAATAATGGAGATGATGATAAGAGTATTGAAATAACAAAAATGTGATAATATGTTTTTTAGTTTTAGAATAGAAAACTTTATTATTTGTCAATAAAATTACAAAAAAAAAATATTAAAAATTTTAATAAAGTGTTTTAATTTCTTTCTTTAATTTAGCCTAATTTTTTTCATTATCTGTCAAATGGCCAACTTAAACTTTTAGTACCTATTTTACAAACAAGAATTTTTTTCCAAACCCAACTAAACCGAAGATACCCTATTCTTATATTAATAGTCCATTACCAAGTATTATCCAAAATATATTAGAATCATCCCTGACATAAAAGGCATCTTTGTTAGACGCTATAGCATTAATAATAACATTCAATTGTTTTGCAAAAATTTCGAAAAAGATTACGAACAAGCCATATGTACGATGATGTTATGACGTTATATACTGCATAATATATGATTTGGCGTCCACAGTGCTGCTAAGGCAGTCCTTAACAAACTATAGAACATGGTTATCCTAAGTCTGGGCTGGATATTGGATGAACATACCCAGAATTGATGGATCCGGGATGAGATTTTTTGAGCAGAATTGGGAGAATTTTGAAACTATGAACCAATTCTGCCTGAAGGAGACATTCAGTAGTTTGTATGACATTTTTATCTATATGTACGCAACATATAATGACTAGTGGATGAGAGAACCCAATGGTTAACCACCCATCATGATCAATATATACTCCATTATATTGCTGAACCCTTACCCCGCTGCTTAGACAGAAGTATTGCGTAGCTGCACAATACTATGGCGCTCAAAACGGTTCACACCGCCATCTCTTTGGATGTGTAGCTAGCCTTATTTGGTATTTGATGTTGAAGCTAGATTAATTTCCTACTTAATGGTTCTTACCTGTAGATCAGAATGTATAATATCATTATTGACGAACCAAGGAACACTTACTTACACTTACTTCCTTTTTGATTGGAACCGCTTTAATATTTTAATACTTGAATTGCTGGCTACTCTCCACAGTTTGATTCCGTATGTCTATATCAACTTTAAAATAGCTTTATAAATCAGAAGCTTGTTCTCCAGCGACAATGGTGATTCGAGGTTAGTCATCATAAACACTTTATTTAATATTTAATAAAAATGAATCGAGAGTATGAGCGTTTTATAAATTTGCACTTTGGTGTTACGAAATAGGAGCTTTGACCCAAGATGTTTTGACAAACAGAAGCAGCAACGATTTTCCACAGTAATTCTTCACAGGACATTCACATTACTGTCGTTTGTGCAATTACCGCTTCTTTCAAGATAGATAAACTGTTGATATCCCTCGAAATTACATGGGCTGACAGTGATGTTTTAATCAATAGAATGTTTGGAGTCCTGTTTATTTGTTGGCGACATATATTTTCTTTTATTCTCATTTACTTTAGGATCTTTTTGTTCCCCATCCTTCTCATATAATAATCTAAAAAATATACAACCAACCGTGTTTATTTCCACTCCTCTCCCTCACTATACGTTCCAGTACCAGATTGAATAAGTCCCTGTATGACACGCAATTTGTTTTTTTTTTATGTCTGTAATAGATATAAAATATATTCACATTGTTAAAATTTATGATTTAATCATAGTATAATAAATAAAAAATATTTAGATAATCTTCTCAAATAAATCCACTTATTTCTTTTCATTTAATTCAAGTAAGAGTATACCAGTGACCTACGAATCAAAAAACCAATTTAAATTAATTATTATAGAGTACAAAACCTTTGAATGATAATGACTGTAAATAATGAATTGTAATCAATAGCAAAACAAAAATTTAATATTATTATCACTTAATGAATGGAGAATTCCTTTCATTATTGAATGGATCATTTCTATTGTTTATACCCACTTTAGAATTATTTTTTTCCAAATGGTGTTTCCCAATTGATTTTAATTCAATTCAATATACTCACACAAAAATATTTAAAAGAAAATATATATGTATGTAAAAAGTACGATATATAATATTTTCCTGATTTTAAATTATAACATTTCTATTTTTTGGCCTAGTAAATTTACTCGCTATTATTTATTTAAATTTTTACTACCATATCAATCACACACCCAAAATTCTCACACTTTCATTGTTGACATTTCACCACTAATCATTTTTTTTTATACTTTGTAGTCTCCTTACTTTCAAATGAATTTTATAAAACGTTTTTTTTTTTTTTTAATATTATTTAATTACTTTTTATATTTTAAATTAAATAAGATAAAGCAATGAAATTAAAATAAAAATAAATAAATATGAAATTAAGATCAGTATGAAAATGAAACTCAGCCAGTAGTTAATCAGATTATTCCAGCTTATTTCGCATTTATCGGGTTGATTTTAAATTGTGAAATATATTTTCAGTGAAATTATAATTAACTAATAAATAGAAAGAATAATACATAAAGTATTCATTTCTAATTAATAAATAAAATTAATATAAAAATTAAATAAATAATATAATTCGTTATACAAATAAAAAATACAAGAAAAAAAAAAGCAAAAAACAAAATGACTGCATTAAATGATAATATAACGGAAAATATTGAACAAATTTCAAAATTTGTATTTAATACCGTTGATTATACACTTTTTATTCTAATGTTATGTACATCAGCTGGTATTGGAATATATTTTGGTTTCTTTGAAAAACATGCCAATACAACTGATGATTATTTAATGGGTAGTAAAAAAATGAAAACTATACCAATTGCGATATCGTTAATTGCAAGGTATAAAAAAAAGAAATAAAATAAATAATAATATAAAAAAATATATAATTAAATAATTTTATTTGATTTTTTTTTTATTATTTGAATAATAATTATTCTAGTCAGTTATCAGCTATATCAATAATGACAGTTCCTTCTGAAATATTTTCATTTGGATTACATTATTTTTGGAGTACATGTGCAATGTTCATTTTAATACCAGCTTTAGGTTATATTATTATACCAGTTTTTTACAATAATAATATATCAAATTGTTATGAGGTAAATTTATATTTATTTATTTTATTCGCAAACCGATATGATGTAAGGGTTGGTCATGTCATCTGACTACTAATCCCGGGCTCAAATCGTGATCAGTGTGTCGATGTTATAAAAAGTTTTTACAATTATTCTGAATTTCGAATACAATTTTGTTCATACATAAAAGTAAAATTTAATTCAATTTCAATTTTATTTATTACACCAAATTAGTTTAGTTTAGCTATTTTAATTTAATAAGATTTTTTATATATTATTAGATATAGATTTCTAAGAAAACTTTTATTTAATAATTACTTATATTTTTTTTACTTAAATATGATAATTTATTTTTATTTACATTAAAATTAATTAAATCGCAGCTGCTAGAACATGTTACATTGCTGATTACAGCATGTTAAATGCACATGTAATTTATTTATTATCTGTTCCAGTGACGAAATCCTTTAAGAAATTAAACTTAACTAACCTATACTAACCTATAAAAACCTCAAGATAAAATGTATTAATTAAAATTATAAGAAAAATGATAAAAAAAAAGAATAATATATATTTAAAGAAAATAATATTTAAAGAAAGTGAAAATAAAGTGGAAATAACATTAGTAGGATTATTAGTGCTATTATGAAGGCATAGTTTAGTTATTTTACAATAGTTTTACACAATCAAATTAGTTGATATATCAAAAATTGGAAATATAAAGCTATTATACGTAATTGGGTATATCAAGTTTTTGTATAAAATGATCCCACAGTCATAAAATGGTCCCACAATGAGATAAGATCATGTATGAAATCACAGTCATGAAATTATAAAACTGAAAACAAAAATTTCATTGATTGCATTATCATGAAAATTTAAATTTTTAAAAATGCTAATAAAAATGAAAAATTCTAGGAATGTTTCACTTAGTTAAATAATTGGGTTAGCCTCCAAATCCATAATTACTTTTGCCAAAAAAAAAACAATCGACAAAACAAAATCACAAAAAACGATCTTTTTTTTTTGTTATTGCTTTTATTTATTTCACTTTATTATGTACGTTGCAGTACCGTATACTATAGTTTTTACTACATATTTTTAATACATTTTTTTTTCGAGTACATACTTTATTTTATTAAATTTCTGGCTTATCGACGGGACTGTATTGAAATCTCGGCAATTAAGTTCTGTGGTGCTTTTATTATCATGCTCAAACGAGAAAATTACAATAATTATTGGTGGGATCAGGACTTTATATTGAAAAAGTTTAATGGGGGCTTGAAGGCGGTGAAACCCATCATTTCAAATACTTTAAGTAAAATATAAATATTTGGGTATTGATTTTAAATATTTAGATAAAATATTTGTCCAGAATATTTACCTAAATCATTTTTATATCAGCCGTGTAGCCGCTGCTGCATGCAAAATACTTGCACTTGCATGCTGCCACAATTTTATGGATTTTTTTTGTGGATATTTATTTGTGGATTTCGGTTTGTGGATTTTTTCGTTTACTCAAATAATTATCTCGATCGATTGATTAAATCGACTTTCATTAATAATTTAGTAAAATGGATGAAAAATAATTCAAATTTCGCAAATTAATCTGTTATATCAAAAAAACAAATTATCTTCTGTTATATTGCATAGGTTAATAGAGATGAATCAATAATTCTTTATTATTTTAGGATGTTCAAGATCTAAGTCTGAATAGAAATCGAATAATCAAATTTAAGTACGTGTATAATTTAGAAGAATTTTAATAGATAAACAGACATTTGAATTAATGAGAATTCATTTTTTGTAATTTTTTATTCAAAAATTAAAAATATAATTTGTAATAGTTCGAAAAAATTTAGTTTTGTTTAACTTTTGAATTTTGATCAATTTCAGTTATTTTTTTTGTTTTTATCTTGGCATAGGTAGAAAAGGTAGAAATTAAGTATAATTAACTGCAGTACCGTTTATATATATAGTAAGTTTTTACTATATATTTTTCTACAATTAATGTTTTTCGAGTAATTTATTGAAAATATTCAATATAATGAAAAATTTTTATATCAAGAATATCTACAGTTCAATTTAAATTGAATCAAACAAAATAGTACAAAAATTTGTTTCAAAAAACCAAACAGGCCCACCTTAAGCGATTGTGTGATGTGATGAAATGTTTCTATACTGTATAATAATTGACATTTCGATTTAAAACTCAAAAAGATCGATTCATAACACTTCTTTAGTTGTATGATAAATTTATTACATTATTATGCATATATTTTTAGTTGTGAAAAAAACAATGAAATTGAAATTTTTGTTTGAGTCTGAATTTCTTTAAAACATATCCAATACTGAATATATATACATATATATGAATTTCTATTTAGTTAATATTTTTTTTTTATCAACTTGATAAAAAAATATTTGCAAAAAAAAAGATGTCGTAAGATGACACACGCTTTTTCCAAAATTGATGTTTGCTTAAGATTTAAGAAAAGTAAATTTTAATTAGTTCTTAGAAATTCTTACATCGTTTTTGCTAAACATACAAACTTTTTTCAAAAATTATTTTTAGTTACAAAATGATTTATTACTACAAAACTAATCTACTAGATTAATGTTTAAAGCTATAAGAAAATATCAAGCATTTAAAAATCTGGCGGTGCTACTGTAGGAGTAATCATTTTAAAATTTTTTAAGTAATTCGTTTCTAGAACTGTTAAACGATTTTTAATTATTTATACAAAGAATCTAAAAACATCCAAAATTATTAGTCAATTTGATAAATTATAATTTTAAATTCCTTGTATAAATAATCTATTTATTTTATTTTAATTCAAGTTTTTATTGACATTCAGACTAAATAACCAATTTAGGGACTGAATTGGTAAATATCAATAGTATATACAATATAAAGGGTATAAGTTATGTATCATATCTAAAGCCTTGATTTCTAAAATAATAATCTACCCGTGTTACCTATACATTTCCTATATATTCTATTATACATGACCTCTAACTTAATGGAATAAGGAAACTTTTTCTTTTTCGACATTTTTTATATTTTTTTAATTTATCTTGAAACACAATGAAAAACTAAAATAAAAAAAAAAATTTCTATTTGATCGAATGCTTAAAAAAAACTATTTTCTTTTCTTTTTTCTTACATATAAACTGATCTCTATATGACCTTGTATCCTATTTGTTTTTAAAATATGATGAATTTGTTTATCATTTCATTTGAAAATGAATAGAAAGGGTGATCCAATTTGAGCTTTGAGAACAGTTTTAATAAAAAACCTTCGAATTTATTTTTGTTAATTGCAAATGTTATATATATTTATATTAATTGAATATCAAAAATAATATCGATTAAATGCCTTCCTCTGGACTTTCTGCATACTTGCAAAATAATTTTCTATAACTTTTCCGTAAATTTTGGGTGATATCTCGAGTGTAATAAGGCGGATTTGTTTTTAGTTATTATTACGACTTTTAGGAAATATGACAAAAAAACATCAACAGCACACATAATTTTGACGGCCAATTAACCTCACTGACATGACACTGAAATTTTTCACGAAAAAACATTTAATGTTGCACCCAATGGCAAATTACGCCATTTTGATCGAACCACATGTTGTCTTCGATATGAATATCTTTTTCAATATTTATTTATTTATTTTACTATTTATTTATTGTACACGAATAACTTTATTGTATAATCGATTATTTTATCATTTAAATTCAATTAAATTTTGAATAAAATATGACGTCTATTAGTATCTATTTATTTAATACATGTGCTATATGTATGATGCAACGAATATCTACAATAATGGTATTAAATCTGCATATAAATTACAAAAATTCAAATAAAACTAAAAATATTAAAAAATTGATTCCACTCAAGTAAACAAATTTGCTTCTTTAATTGGTTATTTTCAGTAGGATCATTACTAAAAGTCTATAAACAACATTGTTAATTTTTTGATAAGTTCATTTAACAGCTTTACATAGTCTTATAGTTTCATCAATCAATGAATTTTGGTCCAATTTTACAATTTTCAATATTTATTTTTATAAGTCTGCGTCTATAAGTCTTCGGCTCACCACCGACTAACGTTTTTATTTTTTTAAAAATATAAGGTTAAAAAAACTCTAGCGGATCACATTGCAGCGCTAATCCACTTTTAGACATGAATAGTGCCTTACAAATCGCAATGTGTCTAGAAATGTGTCTCATCAGAGAAGAAATTTTTTTTTGAAAAAAAATGTGTCCATATTATCTGGGCTTTAGTCACTGTCTTAAATAAATATTATACTAATGCATATAGGTGCAAGTCTTGAGGGAAAATGCTCCAAAAGAAATAATAAGAAAAGTCCTAAACCTATGAAAGCCAATGAGTTGGCGATTCCGTCTTCATCAACATTTTTGTTTACATTAGCAGTATTTTCGGTCGAAAGGATGTCACAATGATTTACAGTTTTTACATTAAGTTTTAGACAAAATTTAGAAAAATTTTACCTTATCAGTAAAGTCATCTCAAATATTGTTTTTCTATTTTATACAATGTTACATAGTAAATTGTAGTACCATATAGTAATCATTGTTAATTAATTAGGCCAGATGATAATATATTTGGATGAGGATGTGACCAGAAAAATGGATGTGGTAAATTTGAATGAGGATATGACCAGAAAAACATATATAATAATATTTTTAAAATAATAAAAAATATCTCAACTTACCTCAATCTTGTATAATCACAAAACCTAAATGAATTATGGTTGAGGTGCTGAAGTATTTAAAAATGATTTGAATTTTCAGCACACATTTAGAAATCAATATACGGAAATTTTTTTCAGTAATATACAATATTGGACATAACATCTTACAATTAGAGGATATAACATCAAATTTGGTTGCCAATATGTTATATCTTAGTGTTGTAATATTGTAATAATGCCTGTATATTTAAAAAGCCCCGAAACTAATTTTTGCTTCGTTAAAATAAGGTTTTATTTGTATGGAAAAATGAAGATTTACGAAGATTTTTTAAAAAACGCAAAATTAGTTTCAGGAGTTTTTAAATATAGAGGCGTTGGTTGTAATATAATATTGTCTTATTATCCGCTGCCAGATCCGATAACTATTTTAATATAGTTTCACATGTCAGATCACAGAACTAGTACTAATTCACATATTGGATTTCATTAAGAATTTAAACCAAAGATTCTTATAATTAATAACGAGCTAGTACGTACATATATATAGGTCTGCATACCACCTAAGTAAGTACTAACGAGCTAACACGAAAAAATACGATTGTTTATTTGACATTTGCTAAATTACAATTATAGTGAACAAATTTCAGTTGCCAGTTTGATTTCATCAAAGTCTTCAATTTTCCGTTTCACAGACCTATAGAATATCTATTTGATATTTTATATAATATTCTAACCTATATCTGCAACATATTAAAAAAAAATTTTAAACTAATAAAAGACTTTTTTGAATTGAAAGTTCGTTAAAAAAACATAATTTTTATTACATTTAAATCTTAGGAAAACAAATTGTAAAAATCTGTTACTTGATACAACGCAAAATTGATAGAAATTTTAAATAAGTATGTCACATCATAAATCTGAAGTTAATCGCTGTAAAAATTATATTTTTACATTCTAAGTACATATTTATTTGTTTTATAAATAAATATTCTTTTGATGTAAGCTAATATGTTAGATCTTGTTCTACCAAATTATCTCTGAAAAAAAAATATGTAGGTATATCTAAATTTAAAGTTCATAAGATTAGTTCTTACTCGACATACATAAAATATGATGATTACAATTAAAAATTTTGTATTTATATAATGATTATAACAGTAGATTTGTTCTAATTATATTTTATTATTTTTAGTATTTAGAGATGAGATTTAATTCTAAGATTAGAAATATTGTAACAGCATCATTTATTATCAAAGTTTATCTTATATTACCCGCTTATGTTTTTGTACCATCATTAGCATTTTCGCAAGGTAATTTGTTTTTTAATTTTGCACATTTATTTTTAATTTATTTAATTAAAAAAAAAACTATATTTTTTAATTTAGTGACCGGATTTAATGTTCATCTCATAAATGGAATCGTTTGTTCAGTTTGTATCTTTTATACAATGTTGGTAAGTGTGCTCCTATTAGCATTTTGTATATGTAATTATTAATTGGTAGTTGGTACTATGATAAAAAATTATTTTTTCTATGCAATTTGAATTAAAGCCTCTCCTGGACATAAACAAAGATATAAAACGAAAACTTTTTATAACCTATAGAAATTTGTTTGGGTCAAGTTAATGCAATTTATATATTGCACCTACATATTTTGTTTAATTTACTTGCCTTAAAACTGACGTTTATTTTCGTATTATTTCTTTGGTCGTTTTCAGAAGTTTTTTTTCTGTGCCACATTATTTAATATCTAAAAAGTTTGAACTGATACCATTTGCATCATAGACATTTATAAAATTCTAGTTAAAAATTATTTCGCTAACAGGAATCACTATACTACTTACAAAATATCTATTACTAATTCCAGTTTTTGTATATAAATTGCAGTAATTAATGTATGTAAAAATGGAATCCTACCTAAGATACTGGCAATAGGACAAACAAAAAAATATCCTTAAATATAATTTTTTTAATATCAGTTTAACTTCTTTTTCTTTCATTCGCATGTACTCTTTTAGTTTTAAGTCTTAAGTATAGTTTATTCATTTTTTGTTTTAATATAAACCAATATATTCTTGCATAAAATCAAATAGTGGTGATTCCTTGAATCTTTGTATCCACTAGCTTTTTATATCAAATAATCAAATTAAATACATAATTATTATATAGGGTGGGATTAAAGCAGTCGTTTGGACAGATGTTGTACAAGCTGTTGTAATGCTTGGATCTGTGGTTTTAGTTACATCATTAGCTGTCATCAAAATTGGAGGCTTTGAAGAAGTATTCACAAGAGCTTATGATGGTGGACGATTATATATGACTGAGTAATTTTATAAGTATAGAATATAAACTTTTTAACTATGTCAATTTTCAATATAGTTTAACATTTGATTTAACAACAAGAGCAACATTTTGGAATTGTTTTTTTGGATCTCTTAGTGGATGGATCAGTTATGTTGGTGTACATCAAAGTTGTGTTCAACGAATTGTCTCTCTACCATCATTGAGTCATGCTAGAACGTAACTATCTTGATTTAAAATTAATTTTTTCACAATTTTTCATTCTTGATCCATTCGTTTTGTTTTTTTTTTGTTTATAGTTCTCTTACAATATTTGCCTTCGGATGCTTTTCATTTTTAAGTTTAAATGTTCTTACAGGCATTGTTATGTACGCCAGATATTATCTTTGTGATCCAGTTAAAGCTGGTGTAAGTTTTGTTTTTCATTATAAGTTTAATCCTTTCAATTTCGACTTAATTTAAATTTAATTGAAAAAAACATTTTTAGTTTGTTGAAAAATACGATAAAATGGTTCCATTTTTCGTACAAGATGTTATTGGACATTTAACTGGTATGCCAGGAATATTTATATCAGCTGTATTTTGTGCAGCTTTAAGGTCAACTATTCAATTTATTTTAAGTAAAAATTTATAATTTAAAATATTTATTAATTTACTATTACAGCACAATGTCAGCAAATTTGAATACATTAGCTGGATTGGTATATTTCGATTATATAAAGCCACATGTTAATCATACAGAGAGTCGAGCAAATTTTATAATGAAAATTATTGTTGTAATAAATGGAATGTATTGTATATTAGGAGGATTGGTTGTTGAACAATATAATTCAATTTTACAAATTTGCTTAACAATTAGTGGTATAACTCAAGGAGCTGTTGCTGGTATTTTTCTATTAGGAATGCTTTACCCTAAAGCACATTCAAGGGTAAGATTTGATATTTTACAAAATTTTGTTATTTAAAGCTAGCAATTAATCCAAAATAGTTGTAACAGAAAAAATTGTGTTAATAATTTTCGTTAAAAGTATTTTAATAAGCTTTGCCAATAAGATAACCTGTAATGACACTTACCATAGTGTTGATGTCACATTTTTTCACATGAGCCAGACGGTAATGTTGCAGTCTCGTGTACTTGACCATCTGAAATATTTAAAGCTTTTATTGCACATTTGCGAAGCAGTAGATTACATGTAGCTAGAACTGCATCCAGAATGCTCTTCTCCAGAAGGGTTTTCACTATAGCACCCTTTCTAACAAGCTGATATGCATTGCTGTTACGCCGGAACTTCACTAAGCTCTGGCACTCATCGTAGTCATATGTTAAACAGATCTGGTCGTTTGTCGAGAGAACTTGGAAAGGCCAATGCGGTTTTTGAATTGATGGTTACCGATTCTAGTGCTTTAATTTTAGCTTGACTGTCTGTGATCTAAGATTTCTAGGTTTTCTGGAATAAATTTTTTGTATTCCATAATAGAAGAGTGGCCATTTAATTGTGATTTCTACTACGAGTTGGATTTAAATCTGACGACAGTTTTGGATGTCATATCTTTGCCATATACATCTATTGGTGATTACAGATAAAATAGTGTGCCCAGTATCGTGGAAACAATTGTTCTACTTGTGTTGATGTAGACTGATCTTTAAATATTTGCTAGGAGGATGAGGTTTGTACCAATACTGAGTGGAGTACACTATACAACGACACCATACATTAGTACCGGCCTGATATTAGACATATTCTCACGTTAGAGAGTATAAAATTGTAAAATGGTATAAATAGTTTTAGTGAAAGTACAATTACTAGTACATTTACCAACCCCTATTCACACTCTACTGTATATACTTGATTAAATAAAGTCTTAACTGTATTTTATAATTTGTTTTTAAATACTCTTATCATATTTTACATTTTTATTTTATATTTTCTTATAGGCAGCACTCATTGGAACTGTCTTAAGTATGTTAACTGTAGGTGTATTGGCAATTGGTGCTCAAGTACAATTGAGAACTGGTGTCTTTAAATATGAAACATTACCAAGTAGTATCGAGCAATGTGATGAGTTCAATACAACATTTACATCAATTGTAGCATTAACAAAGAAACAACTGGATTTACATGAAACAAATTTAGAAGATAAAGGTCTTAGTATATTCAAAGTATCATTCTATTGGTACAATTGTATTGGTTGTCTTCTAGTATGGATATTTAGTATTCCATTAAGTTATATAATTCCAAATAGAGAAAATAGAAAATTAAATAGAAAACTACTGTCACCTATTATTAAAAAATTTATTTCAAAAGATTTGTATGGTGGTATTTATGAGATTAAAACAAAAGAAGAAGTACCACTAAAAAATTAGAAAAAAATCTATAATAATTATAGAATAAATTACAGTAATTATATAAATGTAGTTAATTTTAATTATAAATGTTAGCTTTAAAATAAAATATTAAAAATGTTTTATAAACATTAAATGTGTTGTTGACTAAATATTGTTATTGTAATTAAATTACTATTCTAGAATATGATTTTCAGCGAAAAAATATGTTCAATTCTGATTAGAATTCTTTCAATTTTTCTACGATATAAAATAATTGTGACAAACAAAAAACAAACAAACATTTTAGAAATAAATAATTTCCTTAACTTTCACCGTTTAATTTTAGAGCTGAAATGAAGTGAATTTTCACGATAAGATTATGACAGAATCTGAAAACTTAAGCTTAAGGTAAATAGAAGTTTCAGACTGGTAGATAAAATATATTAATAAACTTTTAAAAATTCGTTTACTGACTAATTTCAGGCTAAGAATGTTGTGGCGTTCTGAAGGTTCTTGGAAATGTTTTCGACATCATCTCAAAAATAGATAATCCAAATTGTATATAGATTAATGCGTTATATAAAGATCTTAGAGCAAGAATAGTATGCTACTGCTTGCAACCTCTAACACAAACATTTATTTTATCATCTTTATCTTTCATCACATTTTATAAACAATCGTTTTTTATCAATTGTTATTTGCAATAACTAATCTAACACATCTTAGCTAGTTTTTATTTGTCATTGCGTCTAGTACAACATTTTTAGTCTTCTGATGAAGGTGTAATAACCGAAATCGATTAAAATATTACACAAAAAAGTAATGAAACATACCTATAGTTTTTAATTTTAATTTTTACAAAACATATAAGACTTCACGTAGTGTCTCTATTTCGTACGATTAACAAATTTTTAAGATACCAGATCTTTGAAATCCATTTACAATTTCAATTTCGTTCCCAAAAATAATATGCATGTCCAGAAATAATTTTGTTTTCCTCATTTTTTGCTTCCTTCTGGTTAACTATCTTCATCCTCTAATATACTTATTTTAATTTTCTTGTTGTGTTCAATTTCACAGAACTTGATAAGTGACTTAATCTCAAACATTATGTCCTGTTTAAATATGATTATTATGAACTACATTAAGCGGAAATTTTTTTAAATTATTATTGTTTTTAAGCAACTGCATCCTGACGACCCCGTCAATTTTCTTTTCTTCTGAATCATTAATATTTTATTACGTGTTAACATTTTGCTATTAAAAAATTATAAAAATAAATTGTGTGACAAACTCTTCTTCACACACATCTTCTGCATACAAATTTTTAGTAAACACAAAAAATTAGATTTTAAGTATGTTGAATAATTGTTTTAAATACCCTGCAAAAATTTAATATAATTATATTTTATTTTCCCTACTTATAAATATTCAGGTAAAAGTTTTCTCTTGATCATAATATGCAGGATCTATAAAATATTACAATGTGTAATCAGAACATTTTAAGTATGATATAAAAAGTATACATATTTGGAAGAATGTAACCAATTCTGCAAAATTGGCGTATATCTTGGTTTTACATTATTTTACTAGGTAAATTAATCAATTTAATCAAAACCTTGTAATGCATCAAAATTGTGAATATTAACTTTTTTTATTATATACTATTAAAAAGTATTAAAACTTTATAATATATAACAAAACCAACTCTCAAAACAGACATATCTTGGCACAACTAAGAAATACGCATCAATCAATAACCCATATGACTATAAAAGTTGATTGATAACACCCAACTCATAAAACTCAATACTTTATCAATAAATACGTCATTCGAATTCTCAGAATAATCTATATAAAAGATGTAAATAGCAACACAGATAAATCATCTTTAATAAATTATCATGTTATTTATTTGCGCTAACAACCAATAATGTAAAATAAAAAAAAAACTAATATTTGCCCGCTTCTCGAAATTCGAGAAATTTTGGTACAAAATTGTACCAAATTTCATTATGAATTGTTTTCCATTATTCCATTTTATTCTTGACACTGTATATGTAATTGTTTTTTATTGATTTATCTTAAACAACAACCTCAGACTTAATAATTTCTTTAAAAAAAATTAATTTAAATTTAATTTTGGCCAGGGAAAGAAGAAACTCTGTACTTTGGTGAATTTGACAAATGTCTTATCTTGGGGTGAAATTTTAAATTGAAATTTTTAATTGAATTTTTGAAAACTATTTAATTACGTTAAGTCACCTTTTAAATGTCTGTCATTCAAAAGAATAATAAAGAAAATCTATTATGAAATGGTTAAGATATTTGACTGATTCGGGTATCTGTCATACAACTCCTATGTTACAAAGCTCCCATGTTACAAAGCTGAAAATTTCTACTTAAGTATTCTTTCAAAAATTAACAAACATATCTTTCACCTTTTTCCAAAAATCTGAATGGTTCAGATAGCTGCCATATAACTCCTATAGCTCGCCAAAAATATTTCAAAAACCGAAGTTTTTAACGATCTGTAAATCTGTACTCGGATACTCTATGAAAAATTAGCAAACATGTCATTTACCGTTTCCCAATAATTTGAGTGCTTCGGGCAGCTGCCACACAGCTCCCAGTACCTATATGGAATATTTCAAAAACGAAAGATGTTATAAAACTAAAAATTAGAATTCAGGTAGGTAGTCTTGAATTTCAATTAATTTTTGCTATCACAATAAATAAATTACAAGGTCACAATGATTGAGGATGTCGCTGGATTAAATTTGGAAAATCCTTGCATTGCACCTGGGCCATATATTACACTTTCGGGAGTTGGAAATCCAGATAATTTATATATTTACACTCTAAATAATTGAACCAGAAATATTGTACACCCAAAAAGGGTTACAAAAAATAGAAATATTAATGAAAAAACTATATAAATAATTAATAAACAAAATTTTATAAATAATTATTTGGATTTAAATATTAAATTTAAATTTATTTATTTTTTTTAAATAATTAATTAAAAAAAATGTATACAAATTGTATTCCAATATTAATTTAAATTTTTTCTTAAAATAAAATAAATGAATTAAATTAAATTTATGTCTAAAATATGTCTAAAAGAAGAAAACTTCATTTATTAATTAGTCTAAATTAGGTATTGTCATTACGAGGAGTCTTGTAACAGCGCAGGCCGAGTACACCTAGTATTATATAAAATCGAAAAATAAAAACGGGAATCAGAAAAGATCAACAAACGCAAAAATAACAAAATTAATGAAATCGTAATGAATTTAAATTAAGTTAACAGCTGAATAACTGATTGTCACAACTCTATTGATTCACTTTGCTTCAACTAGAAGATATGGAAATTAAGTAATATGAATATTATAAGTTATTTCCTTCTGCAGTTGTTTTCCCAGTTATTTTAAATTGGTTTTCGTAATTTTATTAAAAACACAAATTTTCATATAAAATCCATAACAATTCAGAGTGCACTTCACAATCATCCGTATTATTAAAACCGATTTTTTACCAATATTTATAAATTTAATATATGAAAAATTAATCCGAATTTCATCATATATTATTTGTAACGTGTGAACAATATAACAAACCTAATATAATATATACATATATATATACACATTATTTAAGGAAACTATCTATTCCGTCTAATAACTAAATATGGCATGATCTTGAAAATAAAAAAACTTTATCTTATCTATTTGCGTATTTCAACTTTACGTCACTGATTTATAATATTTAATATTTATCAATTATAAATTATAATTGTAATACCTCTTCAAATATTGCAAAGATGATTTCAAAACAAATTTGAAAATGAAATGAAAAAAAAAAAAAAATTCCATACACACCTCCAAATCCATTTTTCTAATTACTGTGTCTCACTTCTTACACTCCAATTATATTCAAAATTTTAATCTTTGATTAAATAATTATTTATAAACTACATAGACATATATACATTATATACTTAATATAAATAACAGAAATAAAAAAAAAAACCAGCATCATCTAATCTACACATAGAAAGTTAAATTGTTTAGGAGGAAAATAAAAAAGAAAATGTAAATATAAAAATTCATTTCTGACATTTTATTTCCTTGATAAGATAATTTTTCCTTTAAAATCTTTAAATTATTAAATATTATAATTATATATTGTATATAGGTTTTAATTTTTAATTTTAAATGATTAGAATTAAATTGAATTCATTTTGGTACGGAGGTGGTCTTTATTTGAAAAAAAAAAAAAAAATTAATGCATAAAATATTACAAAAAAATTTTGAAAAAGAAAATGGATAAATTTGAAAATTTAACTGACACCATAATGGAAAATCATTATTTTGATATG
This sequence comes from Argyra leucocephala, assembly GCA_963942445.1. NCBI lineage: Eukaryota > Metazoa > Arthropoda > Insecta > Diptera > Dolichopodidae > Argyra > Argyra leucocephala. The sequence goes on from OZ012677.1 coordinate 142,100,350, forward strand.
TCAAAATTTACTTTTGGTCCAATTGATTTTACTGTTTTTGGTATAATGTTAACAATATCAGCATCAATTGGTGTTTATTTTGGTTTTATAGCAAAAAGTGATGATACAGCTGAAGAATATTTAATGGGTGGAAGAAAAATGAAAGCAATACCAATAGCAATATCACTTGTATCAAGTCAAATGTCAGCAATTGCAATAATAACAATTCCAGTTGAAATTTATATGTATGGAATGCAATATTATATGTTGATATTATCAGTGTTATTAGTATTACCAGTATTAGTTTATATTATAATACCAGTTTTTTATAATAATAATATTTTTAATTGTTATGAGGTAAATTTTTTTATATTTGAAATTTTAAAAAAGACAGTTAATTTAATTTTTTTTAATTAATGTATACTATACAGTATTTAGAAATGAGATTTGATAAAAGGACCAGAAAAATAGTTACAATGACATTTTTATTAAAAATATTTTTAATAATTCCATTTTACATATATTTACCATCGTTAGCTTTCTCTCAAGGTGAATTTAATACAAAAAAAAAAAAAAAAATTTATTTTAAAAAGTTTTTCATATTTTTTTTTTTAATTATTAACATTTTCTGCATCAGTTACTGGAATTAATATTCATATTATTAATGGAGTTGTTTGTTCAGTTTGTATTTTTTATACAATGTTGGTAAGTTTTGGATATCCTTGAATAAAATTCTAATTAAAATTTTTACAAATTATTTAATATTGATATTTTAAAAGAATAATTAAATATTTTATTTAGGGTGGTATTAAAGCAGTTGTTTGGACAGATGTAGTTCAAGCATGTATAATGTTATTTTCTGTAATATTAGTTGCTGTTTTAGCTATAATTAAAATTGGTGGTATAGATGAAGTATTTGAAAGAGCTGATGCTGGAGATCGCTTAGACATGACAGAGTATATATTCTATACATTAATTAATTACTCTTTATTAATATAATATTTAATCATTTTTGAAAATTTCAATTAAATTTAATTTGTTTTGATAAACAAAAAAAGTTTTACTTTAGATCTTACAACTCGAGCTACTGTTTGGAACACATTTTTAGGTGGTACAGCACTTTGGGTTAGTCATATTGGTGTACATCAAAGTTGTGTTCAACGAATTATTTCATTGCCATCATTGTCTGAATCAAGAAAGTAAGTATAATAATAATATTAGTAAAAGTGTTAAGTTGTGCTAATATTTTAACAAGATGAGTAAGGGTAGTTAATAAAACTAAATTAATTTTAAGATAAGATATCACTTTGTTATCGTTGCTTTTGTTCATTATAATATATTGCGTATTAGTTGACAGCTTTTTTGTATCTAATTTAGAATATCAGCAATTTTAAAAAATAAACAAGGGAGGATAGAAAGTGAAATTTTTATGCTATCCCTTTTAAAATTATAATAATTGTTATCTTAAGTTTTTAAATGAAAAAATTGAAAAATAACTGTCTTTTAACAGAATTTTGAAAGATTTTGTTTTTTTTTGTTTTTTATAGTTTGTTAGAAATTTCAAAATTTTTAATGTAAAAAAAAAATAAATATTGAAATATGATTCGTGTATTAAAAGTTGTAATGGTTTGGTTCCTAGATATTATCCTTTCAAATATAACTTCAAGAGAAAAGACAGACATTTGTTTTAAATAAAATTTATTATCCTTTAATTGGAACTCATACACAAGTGCTTCAATGTATCAGCTAGAAGACATAAAGACTATACCATTTTGGGTAGTAACCTTCTAGAAAAAATATTTGGAACATCATTGGAAGAGACTGAAAAGGATGGAATAAAACATAATATATAACAAGTTAATTTAACCACAAAGCTAACCGAAATTCATTTTAAAATATTTGCATTTGATAAAGCTCTTAGAATACAATATTAAATTATAGGTCGATTTTTAATAAATAATAATTTAAATTAAATTTACAGATCCTTAGTAATATTTGCAATGGGATTTTTTATTATTATGACATGGAATTGTTTAACTGGAGTTATTATGTATGCACGATATTATCTTTGTGATCCAATAGAAGCTGGGGTAATATAAATCTTTTTTATATAAATCACCAAATTAATTATAATATTTTTTTAATTTAAGATTGTTGACAAACAAGATAAATTGCTACCATTCTTTATTCAAGACACAATTGGACATTTAAAAGGAATGCCAGGAATTTTTATATCTTGTGTGTTTAGTGCAGCACTAAGGTTTGCATTGCAATTCTATTACTTAATTAAAATAAATTTTAAATATGGGGATTTTTTTTTTAGTACCGTCTCAGCCAATTTAAATACTGTTGCAGGAATTATTTATTTTGATTATATTCGACCTTTTATTAAAAAATCTGATGCTGATTTAAAAGCAAATTTTTATATGAAATTAATTGTTGTGATGTGTGGACTTTATTGTATTTTAGGCAGTTTTGTTGCTCAAAATTTTAAATCAATTTTACAAGTTAGTTTTACTATAAGTGGTATATCACAAGGTGCTGTCGCTGGAGCTTTTCTTTTAGGAATGTTAGTACCAATTGCAAATGGCAAGGTAAAATTAAATTTTTAATTTTATTTAATGGGATAAGAAAAAAATGTAGTTGATTTTTTTTAATAATAATAGGGAGCATTTTATGGAATAGTTGGTAGTGTAATTTCAGTTGGATTTATAGCTATTGGAACACAATATCATGCATTCCAAGGTCATATTAAATATCCTCCATTGGCTGGTAATTTAGAAGGATGTCAAAATGAATTTAATTTTACTGTCCCAACTAGTAAACTTAATGAGTAAGTATATTGTATTAGATTCATTTTTATAACGTATATAATTTAATTTTTTTCTTTATTTTTAATTTATTTTTTTTTATTTTTGTCTAGACTTTATAGTTCTGCTGTAAATCAGGTTTCATCTGAAAATATTTTCATATTACATAAAGTTTCATTTTATTGGTATGCTTTCTTTGGTTGTGCCATAGTATGGATTATAGCAATACCATATAGTATGTTATTCAAGGATAAAAATGATAAAAAATTAGATTTAAATTTAATGTCACCAGTTATACAAAAATGGATACCAAAACATTTGTTATTACAACATGAAGAAATTTCAACAAAAGAAGAATATTTTTTTAATAATTGTAATATAAAATTAAATGAAAAATCTTAAAATGAAATTCTATACTCAAATTATATTCATTCTAAAATGTGTTACTTTTAGAGTGGTATTTTTACATAGTGATAATAAGATTACTTATATTTATTTTTTTTTTTTTTGTTTATTTAATATGAATATAAAGAAAGAAAAAAATATAAATTTAATTAAGTTTTTTTTTAGTTGGATTTTGTTTTTTAAAACAAACTTCATTTTTGGTTTGTCACTTATGATATTCTAAAATATTATTGTTTAATTGGTATTAGTGATGAGTTCATTAACAATATGACTCAAATGAGTTATGAACTCAAAGTATCATATAAGTCGTTCATACTATATTGTTACTACTTACTTTACTATATGAAAATTATACTATATTGAAAAATGTCAGTTTAATTCTATTTCAATTGTTTTTGTTTTTTTTTATAATAACTATCCTAAACCGGAAGCGTACAGAGTGTAATCTAATTAGAGAATGGTAATTATAAATTAAACAGAGCACTAACTAAATATATGTATGTAATATAATAATATAAATTAATTAACAAAAACCAAAATATTTTTTTTTTAAATTGACAAACGCCAATTTTTATTAAATTTTAGTGACTTAAATTTTAATTGATAGTAATTTGATATATTTGCTCAGCGATTTTATAACAAACTGAGAGATTGCGCTCTGAGCGCACTCTGATTGAAAAAAGGGGTCCTGAAATAATTTTTTACTTATTTTTTTCTTTTAGATTGTAACCTCATAAAACTATAAAAATAAATAATTATATAGGAACAAATAGTAGGAACAAAAAATAGTGGTGTCAATATAATATCATACCACCTAATGATTAGGATGAACTAAAGTTATTTTTCTATTAATCACTATCCGAAATGAACGCAATAATAGAAAACTGCAATTTTAGTTCACGCGTAACTACAAAAAATATGCAGCTTTAAGCAATAAACACAATTGGAACTACCGACGAAAAATTCGCGACGAAAAAATTGAAATACATACGCTCTTATATCTAGAAAATGAAATTTTAAATAAAATAGCAGCTGATAAATTGAATATTCATGATGTCAGAGGACAAGGATACGACAACGGTGTTAATATGTTCGGCAAATATAAAGGTGTAAGCGCACGTATTTTTTAAATCAATAATTTGGCAAATTTTTGTGCCTTGTTCGACTGACTTGTTCAGCCTTAATTTAGCTGGTGTTCATGCTGCGTCTACAACACCTAAAATGATCTTTTTTTTTATACTTTGCAAAAATTATTTAACCTTTTCTCATCATCGACAGCACGATGGGAAATTTTAATGAAATATTTAAAACTAACAATTATTAAAATTTATCGGATACAACAAGGTGGTCATCAAAGGCCAATGCAATGAAATCGTTTAATTTACATTTATTCGATATAAAAACAGCATTGGAATCGATTGCAAATGGTTCAACTGCATCAAATTCAGGAACTATATCAAATGCAAAAAGTTTGCTCTGACTAATTGATTATAAGTTTATCTGCAATCTTTCTGTATGAAATAAAGTTCTTCAATGCACTGAACGAACAAATAAAGCATTAAAACGAAAAGATGGATCGATAGACCATGCAACAAAATTAATTGATGGACTACGTTGTACTTTACAGGAACTACGAGAAGCAGATTTCGAACAAAATTTTGAAAAGCAAATAATTTGGCTAAAACTATGGATTTACAAGTTGGATTTTGCAGTAAGCGGAGGAGAATAGTTAAAAAAAAAATAGAAATTGATGAGGCGCCGGATGAAGGAAGTAGCATGACGTACGAAAGTTTGCTTAAAATGCAAATGTACAATGTTTTTGACAAGCTATTGTCTCAATTAGGTTGGCGTTATGAACAACTTAGAAATATTTAATGGTTCATCTTCAGAAAGAGACAGTGTTGTAGATTTAAAAAAAAGCGGCTACTGATCTTGCCATTTAAATATGTACGAGCTCGAATCTTATCCAAATATTAATATTGTTCTGCGACTATTTCTTACTCTTCCAGTATCAATTGCCTCATGTGTGAGAGAAGCTTTAGCGAATTAAAATTAATAAAAAATTATTTAAGATCAACTATCGGACAAGATAGGTTATCCAATCTTGCCATAATATCTATTGAATACAATATAGTTACAGATATATCATTTGATGACATAATTAATGAATTTGCTTAAATTAAGGCTAAAAAAATCCAATTAAATAAATATAATTAAAATTTCGTATATAATATGTGATGATATTTTTTTCCATTATAAATGTTTTTCAAGAAAGTTATCTTACACATTTTTATATCATAATAATTGTATTATAACTTACTTTTTCCCAAAAAATATACTATTTCCCTAAAAAAAATATTGCACAGGGCACTGAAAAAGCTAGTTACGGCGCTGGCGATTTACTTTATGAAAACGCCCTTAATTCAAATTTTATATTCTAAATTGATATAAATGTGAATATTACATTACTGAAATATTGTAGTTACATATCTAGTTTGAACATTTTCAAGTTAGTTTCATTTAGTTTAAATTTAATATTTAAAATATTAGTTAAACAGCTTGAATCTAAGGAGATAAATATAAATTTAAGTAAATATGTATGTATATTATTAACAAAAAATAGCTTATATCAACCAAATTCTTTCACAATAATAAATTATGATGTATGTTAGTAATATTACATCTCTTGAAATATAGTTAAGACGTAAAATAGGTGAGTGTACGATAACAAAATAACCCGAACGGAACTTTATCAATAGTTTTTTACAAAACAAAAATTATGTGACAGCAGATTATCTTCAAATTTTTTATCTTTGAGACTTATGAGAATCTGAAATATGCAAACTCATATAATAGATTAAAAATTTTATTTCTACTGATATAATAATTAAGCTTTCACATTTGTTGTGTTCGTTTTAGGAATAACAGGAATTATTCCTTAAACTAACCCTGCCCTTTTGCATCAGTTTTACTACTGAAATTAAAGTATTTTAATTTTACTCTTGTACTAGGAGCTATTCCGTCATATATCGCACTAATGGGTAGTAGACCAAGACATTAATGATGATGACTAAGGAAGCTATAATAGTAGGTAATTTAAAATAACTACCTAGCTGTTTATATTCAAAGTCAAATTTTTTATTCCAAATAATTTATTCAAAATTATAAGAAATCAACATGCTATTCCTTGAAATATGGGTCTTTTTTTACACACTACGTTGTGGTTGTGGTGTATCGTTACAGGTATTTCATATATGCTGGAAATCTATATTCATTTACATTGACGTTACATTTTTTCACTTAAAATGTCATACAGAAAATAAAAATTATAAAACACTTTTTCCCGAATTAAAAGTCATGTAGACTTAAATTAAATCTTTAACCTTGGTAGTTTATCTCAGATCTAATAATAATACAAAAAAAAAACCCTTGATGTTTAAAGTTGAATGCCTTCTGTAGAGTTTGGATTAGCAAACCATATTTCCATAGTATAATTTTAGTTTATTTTAATTTTCTGAACAAACTCTTGCAGTCTAATCACTGATCTGAACAAAATTTCCTTTATTAATTATAAATTCTATTTTATTTTATTAAATATGTTATAAGATTCAACAATGTTATAACTATATTTAAAATTTAAATATTTCAAAAATTACCCCTTAACAATATTTATTTTATAAAAACTATTCATAAACGTTATACAAAATGAAAATTTTCATTATAGTCTCTACTAAATTTTCTAAATTCAAATTTAAAAGTAAAAAAAAGGAATATGTCTACATAATTTGTGATGAAATTTAAGGTCTCTCTTAAAATATAATTTAATAATGGAATAGAATTTTTCCAATAAAATAAATTATCTAAAAATATAACACTTTGAACTTATGGGTCTGTTATTTTATTTACTTTAGTTTAATTTTAATTTTTAATTTAATACATTATGTATTCATCATCAAACATCATTCATTTGTTTTCTATTCACACGTCTTTGTTTGTGTAACAAAGCAACAAAAACTTCTTGATAGTTTTTTGTTTTCCTTTTTTTTAATAATCTGTAAATTTAAATTCAATTTTGAATCCTTTTGTTTTCTTTTATATATAAGAAGCTATAATAATTCATACATAAATACATTCATACATATTTTATATATATATGACACCAACGTATTTTTAAGTTTAAAAGTTTTTCCGACTTTCCCAATTATTTTGAACTCGTTTTCATATATCTGACATTTTTAGTTAAATTTAAATCGTTTAGTTTAGACCCAAAAACAAACAATAAACCCCAAAGAACCGAGCGAGTATATATAGAACCAGCCAAATATATAAAAAAATTTGGAAAAAGTAGTAAGTTTGCAATTAGAACCGTACTTAAATGAAAATGATATTTTGTGAAGGATAAAAGTGGATTTATATGTAAACATTCTTGAGAAACGACATTAAATTTTGTTTTGTATGACTGGAAACGGGCACAAGAGAATAATTTGGTATGAGTGGCAATTTTTCTAGATTTTAAAAAAACTTTTGAAACCATGGACCGTGAAATCTTAATGTTCAAATTTAAAAGTTATGGTATTATGAATGTAGAACTCGAATTGTTTAAAAGTTTCTTTGAGTGCAAAAAACAAAAGACGTATGTGGATCGTAAATTATTGGATTGTCCCAAGGTGCATGCAATATTAGGAGTGAAACTTTTTTGATGCACATAAACGATATTAAATTGTTTATACAATATTGCACAATTTTTCTTTTTGCTGATGATGCTCCGCTTTACATAGTAAGTCGCAATGTGGAGTATTGTGGCCGTAAAATGCATGCAGATTTGACCAAATTATTTGATTGGCTCTGTATGAACAAGTTGAAATTAAATTGAAGTAAACTGAAATATACACTTACTTACTCGTTGGGCGCTACAGACATTGGAGGTCCTGGGCCTGACGCAAAATTGTCCTCCAGTGACTTTGGTCACGAACGGAATTTCAACGTTGGTGATTTGAAGTTTTTTCATATTTGTTGATACTTCATCTCTCCAAAGAAGGTGTGGTCTCCCTCGACGACGCGTTCCCTGGGGCTTGGATTCGAAGAGTTTCCTAACTGGAGCATTTTCATCGATACGCTCTACATGTTCTAGCCAATGAAGACGTCTAATTCTGATTTTTTTTGGCTAGGTCCGTTGAACAGCTAGTATAGTTCGGCATTGTATCTTCTCGTCCAAACCCCTTCGTCAGACACAGGACCATAAATGTGACGAAGTATTTTTCTCTCAAAGATACCAAGCTTATGCTCGTTTGCTTTTGGTAATGTCCACGATTCAGAATCATATAGCAGCACCGGAAGGATGAGCGTTTTGTATAATTGTGCCTCGGTATTTTGAGATAGGAGCTTTGAATCGAGTTGTTGGGACAAACTGAAGTAGCAACGGTTTGCTAGGGTTAGTTTTCGCAAATGTAATGTATATGATCATAAATAATACTGACAGTGGTATTACTTTAAATATTCGTGGTGGAAGCATTGAAAGAGTCAACGTCATCAGATAGATGATAAGCTTAAATTAGACAAGCTACGCTGATTTCATAAGTAATAAAATTTATAAAAAGGTAAGTTACTTAGGGAAAATTCCATGTCAAATTACTCAGAAAAGTGCAAAAAATATGCAAAATACGATGGTTTTCCCACATTTGGACTACTTGTTCATCATTATTATTTCTATGTAGTGAAAGGGGAAAGGAGAGGATGCAAATTTTACAGAACAGGGCGATTCGAGGCATTTTAAGATGTACTGGAAGAACTAACCAGAATTATACCGAATTGCATTTAATTCAGGGTATTTCATGTGTTCAAAGTTCATAAGGTTTGCATTATGAAGCTCAAATTATTTTTCTGTGTCATGAGCATTTGAGTACCTCTGATACTCTGGCTACATATTTTTCCATTAAAATTGTTTTATTTCTCGGGTTTGCCTATACAAAACTATTTCACTTACTTTAAATAATCTTAAACTGTGTGTAACTGTAATTAACTTTCCTTATACATACTGTTTTTTACTGAATTTTTACTGTCATGACATTGTATTCTATATATCAAGTTTTTATTCAAGATTTTTGTTATATTTTGTTGATTTTAATAACCTGTAGAATTTCTGATTTCTCCTACACGTTACCAATTCCTAAAAGTTTCAGTTTAGATTTTTCTTGGCTTCGGAATTAGTCAATTTCCTTTTATTTTAAAAGAGATTTGTTTTTTATAATTTTATCTTTTATTCTATGCACTCTCCTTTTTTCGATTCTATTCAGCAACACCTAGTTATTTAGGCTAAAATTACAAATTCAAGTTGTTAAACAAAGTTAAAAATTATATCCTAAGAAAGAGGTCAGCAGCCTACTCATAAATAGAAACCTTACAAATCGGTTAAAGAAATAACAATAAAACACAACCTAATCTTAGATATAAGAGCAACAAACCATTTAAAAATATAACAATGCAACTGACCTAAACCATAACAACCAGGTTTGAAAACGGAACATTTGAAAACTGTATTAGAATTAGAAGTTGTAGTACAAGGAGAAAGAAGAACCAAAATAGATAGGCATATGTGAAATTTCCAGAACCAAAAAAGGGAAAAGAATCAGTCAAATAAATGATAAGGTACTATAATAGTTAGCGACAAATAATTAGAACGATACAAGCCAATCAGGTATGGAAATATTATCGATCAACAATCGAAGCTGTTTTTATATATGCAAAAACTATATTTAATTTAACATCCAACATTCATACGTTTCATACATCTAACAAAAGTAAATCGAGATTAATTGATGAAATAAATATTATGAGCACACAAAGGGGTAAATCCTCAAGTAATAAATGTTATAAAAAACTAAAAAAAAAAAACATTAAAGATTGTACAAGAAATTTGGGCATTCAGATTTAATATCCAAGACATATATGTATATGTAATTCGTTGTGCGAGAAAGAGAAAATGTGACTGGGGAGACAATATAGAAAAAATGTAACCACCCAGGATGCTGTTCACCTACTGCCAGGATGTCTTCCAAAAAGATGAACAGAAGGCTGGACATGGCCTTAACAAAAAATAAGAAGAAAAATTGAGTCTTCAATCTATACAGGATAGTAAGTAAGTAGTAGAAGAAATATAATAAATGTATATTTATTTATTATGGGATTCAATAGAAACATATTGAATTTGTTCACACATTGTTCCTGAAATGGCGCTTCTGCCCAAATTTAGCTTTGGCCTCATTTAATCGTTAGTTTGCATTAAACCCTTATTTTTAGTTTTTATTCAATAAAATACCTGTACTACGTAAAAAAAAATATTTTTTTATGATAGCAATAAAATAGAAACTCACTCTTCCTACTAAAAACAACATATAACAATTTTTAATTAAATTTTTATAACCATTTAATTAAAATATCGTTTAATGTTATTAATGCTTATTTATTTAAACAGTATATAGCACTACAATAAAATTTATTTCAGTAATAAAGTTATTAAATTATAATAAATTATTTAATTATGAAATACTCAATAAATTTATTTTTTATTTGAATCATGAGATAGGTTGGTATTTAATTCAAATAATGTGTTATCGAAAGTGAAAGGATTAACAATATTAGGATAACAAAATATAAGTGTGTACAATATATCTGTACATAATATATATATGCAAACACCTTCTTGCAATAAATTATTTTTATATCACTAAATCGTATTAAATAGATTTGTAAAGGATGTTGTATCTGTAATATTTGATTTGAATATGAATTTTAAGCTAAATAAATTTACAATATGACACAAAATTAATTTATGAAAATGTGAATTTTAGTAATACCTGTTAAGTAGTATTGTACAAATATTTTAGTTTGAATTGTAAATACATAATACTGACAAGAAAAGTAGTTCAGTAAGCCTGTGATTACATAACAGCCACAATCAACCAGAATAAAAGGTAATTTTGTGATTTTCGTAGGCGAATAAAATTAATATAACGTACAGGTTAACAACGCAGAACTCCGGGTCCTTTGCGATATTTGTTCTCTTGATAGAAAATTTAACTATATGTACATATCTTTCGATTTTATAGAATTTCTTCCTTGAACCATTTCTTGATTATCTTTCAATGATCTGATTATACCAATCTATCACAATTTAATTTTCCTTTGTATTAATTGAATATAAAAAACCAATTAACGAAACAATATTAGCGCTTTTAAAATTTGTGTCGATGTTATTTAAGAGAAATGTAAATTAAGATCAAAATTTCGCAGCAGAAAGAAAAATATACCACTATTTAGGACACTTATCAGTCCAGTAGCTATGTATGGTTTAGATCCGATAAGAACAAGTAAGATATTTCAAGGTAAAAAATTTTTAATTGTATTAAAATAATTCTGTGATTTTACAACGAAAGATAATAACTGCATTTTTGGCATTTCTTGTAAATCGCAATTGAATAAAATTTAGTATTGAATTTGCTATACTTTTCTAGTTATTTTTGCGAGATTTCCAATATTTTTAATGAAAATCTTTCGAAAATCTTTAAAAACATATGATCTTTGAAATCATTTCAATAATTTTTTAATTTTTGTAAAATTTTTACCTTTTTCTTTAATTTTTAAATAACTTATTCATTTTTGTTACATAAAAGTTATTGCTGAAGAACATGATAACTTCAGTTATTCAGTTTATACAAAAAAAATGTATAATACGCAGTAAAATTTTTCAATATACATGGAAATATCTTAACATATCATTTTTTTTTTGTTTTGTACTTTTCGGTAAGTGTTGCCTCCATAACTGCATAAGTGAAGTTATAGTCTTATGTTAGAAATATTTTCAACGGCAGTTGTTAGTTATTCAGTTTTGAATTCATAAATTACCTAATATTATTAAATTTTTTTTTTTATTTGAAAGAGCTTAAAATTTTATATAAAATGGCATTAATAACTAAAATTCGACAAAATTTCAGTTATCATCTTTCGTTGTAAAACCACAGAATTATAGCTATTTTTGTATAAATTGTCAAGCAGAAATGTTCTGAAATAATTTCGCAGTTAAAAATTTTTTTTATTTTAATAAAAAAGAAAATAAAATTTTTTAATAACTGTTATGGAATATTTGAAAAAATTATAATTGTTTTTTATTAATTATTTGAAATTTTTATAAATAAAGATACAACTGTAAAAATGAAAAGTAAAAATCAAAAGTAAAAATAAAAGAAAAAAGAATGAATTTTGAATCCAACCCCAGTGGCCCACGTAGCAGAGGTAGGTAACAACCCACGTAGCAGAGGTAGGTTCTAATCTTAGTAGAACCTTGTTTAGGAGCTTCTATGAAACACATGTGTATAGACTTTCTTCTTAAAATTCTGAACAATTTTTTGAAATATTTTCAAAAAAAATTTTGAAAAATAAGTAATTTTTGGGTAATTTTAAAAAAACAATTTAAATACTTGTTTTAATTATTTGATCTGTTTTAGTGTTTTCTGAAAAATAATAACGCTTATATTATAGATTTAAAAATATTTTATTTTCTATTTCAGTTATTTACAATATTTTATACTAATGATTTAATTACCCTTTAATTAATTTTAATATCATAACTAATTTCATATGAGAAAAACCAGTTTTGAAGACATAGATTCAGTGATTTCTTAAAAATGATAAGAAATATAACAATGATATTGAAAAATTTAGAATATATATTTATTATAATGATAAATATCAATAAAAAAAATTAGAATTTATGACAACAATTGAAAAACCTAAAAGAATAAATGATTAAAAAAAAACCTACTTATTTTTATGTGCTAATTTAATAGAAATCATTTTTTATAACTTACAAAATTGAGATTATCAGTATTAATATATTATGTATTATAAAAAAACAAAACAGAGATTATTATTATTATAAGTCTAATAAAATTAATTAATTCGTTTTTAGAAAAAATTATCATGAGATTCCAATCATACAATGAGATTACAATTTTTAGAATTGTGCATACTTCAAATAAATTTCAATTTTTTTTGTATTACTTAAGGATAATTTAGACATGATTCGGCATTTATAAGCCTTGTTAAACTTAGAGTTCGTAATACATATATTTCAAATTTAATATCTCTTTCATATTACATAATTAATACACTTAAAACTAATCACACAAAAAAAAAGAAAAAAATATATTAGTAACTTTAACGTATCACAAAAATAAAAATCATTGCAACTTTTTTTTATGTTTGATTTAAAAATAACTATTATTCTTAATTAATTCATATAAATTTAATTTATAAATTATTCGTTTTTACTTCACATAATTTTTTTAATAACAAAATTTTATATTATTAATTTTGAAACAATTTTCAGCTAAAATTACCCAGCAAAACAATTGATTCAAAAAAAAATATTTTGGCAACAATATTGAATATAAAACGTAAGTCTTAAATAAATAGGATTTTTTTTGAATTTCTATATTAAAATAGTACATTTTTTTAAATTAAACAGATACAGGTCCAGTATCTGCAGTATCCAATGTAATATCTGATTCAGGTATATCAACAATTGTTGGATTAGCATAACTTAATTCCACCATATTTATCTCACTTGTAGTTGGCGCTGATTTTTCCTTTGAAACCAGCTTATGTCCAAGTGCTGTAGGCTCTTCGGGACTGCCATGCATCACAAGATCTAGTTCGGACTGGGATAATTTACCACTCATTAATCTTTCCATTCTTATAAAATTTATATTAGAATCATGTTCTATATGATCAAGAGCGCGTTCTACATTTATGTTGTACATTACCAAAAGTTATAGTATAAAAATAGACATCATTCCAAAATAAAATTATCATCGAAAATTACAATGTGGACAAAGGAAATGAAATGAGAAACAAAAATATATATATATATACATAAAATATTTAAATTAAAAAAAAATTAATATAATACTATTAGAGAGTACTTATATAATAAGAAGCACGCTACATTAATAAATTAAATTTCTATTCAAATTTGTGAATTTATATGAAATTATTATGAAAACTAATTCGTAAAAATAAAATTACAATAATTTTTAAATTAAAAAAAGAAAATAAATAATATTAACAACGATTAAATAAAATAAAATTTTGCATATAGAAGTTTAATAAGTGACTTTACTTCAAAAGGAAAAAACTTTTTTTGAAAACAAAGCTAGTCTCTGAAATATGACGAAAATATTTCAAAAAATAAATTCAGGTATATTAATTATAAAAATGTAAAACTTTACCAGCACGAGCTCTTAAAGTCTCTTGTTTAATAATAATTTCATTTGTAATGTAAGCTTCACGTCGTATTTGATCACGCAGATCACTACTCATGTCTGGTATACACCATCTTACAAGAATCATCACAAGAGCAACAAAATTCTAAAATATTAATCCTTAGAATTAAAAAATAAATTGAAAGTTCAATATAATTTATACCTCAAACAGCACAACAAAACCTAATCGACAAGCTAAAATAATGTAATATTCATTGGTTAAATCGTATTTATCAGGTGATGTGGGTGGTGCTCTAAAATCATTGTATCTAAATATTTAAAAAAGAAACATTAAAAATATATTTGTTTCAATCACTAATTTCTGGGATATTAACATTTTTCTACAAATAAAAATGCTCACCTACAAATTGTAATATTAGAATTAAATACTGTTGTTGAAGCTCTTTTAATATCAAAATCATTTGTATCAAAATAGGCCAATGTATAATTTAAATATCCCTCTAATGTTCTATCTTCTGTTTTTCTATATGTATATAGAAGACGAGGTATAAAATCGGAAGTAAAAGCTATTATGAAACCCTAAAAGTTAAAATATTTAAATATATTTTATGTTATGAATAGAAATAAGAATCTTACATTTGTTATTACACTTAATTTTCCAATGCTATCTAAAATTCTATACCATACACCAATATCTTTAACTCTTTGAGATACTGGCCGTCTATAATAGGTTAATAATTTTTTTGCATCCAATCTCATTTCTAAGATATTGTTTAATAAAGCAAAAAATGGTGCTAAAGGAAATGCGGTAACAAAAATAGTAACAAATCCATATTGTAAAACTGAAAAAAAGAGAGTAGAGTTATTAGTATTAAAAATCATAAACTTCAGTTATAAATTGGTTACCCATTTCTAAATATTCAGGAAATAAGCTTCTTGGACCCCATTCAACTAATTTCAAATCCCGCAGCCATCTATCACCAGTTCCTCGTTGTCTTTTACTTCCCCGATTGCGATTTAACCAACTTACACGCCACACATTTACCCATTTCCAGAAAATCGGCATTATCATTTCTAAAATTGAATTCATTGCTTGTTTGCCTATCATAATAATTGCAAGTTGAATACTAAGTTCTGTTAGACAACCACCATTCGAACACTAAAAAAATAATTAAAATTATAGTATGGATTAAAAAAAAACTGAATACATAATTTTTATTAATTATAATTACCTCTTCTTGACGATATTCTAACCATCGGTTGTATTTTCCCGGATGACCCACAAATTTACCTTTAAAAAATGCTATATAAAATATTGATGCGTAATAATTAACAAATTGTAATAAGTAAATTTTTAGGGTTAACGAATCATCAAATTCAGTTTGAGTTCGCAATAGTTCCAGTTCAGTCAGATATTGTGCTAAATATGTATACATCTAAAAAATGGGTTTATTCAATTATAAATTAAATTTTTATAATTTTTAATTCTTGATAAAAACTTACATAATTAAATAGAAAAATTAAACATAGATTAATACAAGCTGCAGATCCCGTTGTTATCATAATAGCACTTGAAGTGTTCACAGCACTTCCATAAACACTTAATGCTGCTAACACTGATATTCTATACAAAACAACTGCTAATACAGCTGCAAATGCCAATGCAATTAACAATAAAACAATTGAAAAACTTAAAATTGTAGCTGGAACTTTCATACGCCAAAATGGTGGTTGGGGTTCTTTAACATTTGTAACATAATCAATACGAGTTTTTCGAACATGTGCTAATCTTGCTAAATATTGCGGTCGTGGATGTTCTTCGTGCACATCAAAACCAGTCAAATCCCACCGATGTGTTATTTCCGCTGAATAACGCTTCCATAATTCTAAGAATAATGTTGCCCAAAAAGACATAAAAACAGCAAAAAATACTGTTGTTGAATTATCTATGAGATATGTTATACGAGCATAAAAACATGTTTCTTTCAAATTCCAATAATCGCACCAATAATCACATAATGGACACATTTTAAATTCTGGATTTCCAGAACATATTTGATTCCTTAAAACAAAGATAGATACACATCTAAATAAATTGTCTTTATTAAAATTGGCATATAACTTACGTTGGTATATTTTTATCTAAAGTTAAATAAGAGTATGTAAAACAAATAACTCCAACAACAGAGGCAAGTAATAACATATAAGTGTAATAACCTAACCATGCAAAATATAAACCTAAAATATAATTTTCTAATTTAATAATTTAATTTTATAAACTAAAAATACACATATTACCGATTTTAACTCCAAAATATTCTTTTATATAATCTAAAGGCTGATATCTGTACCATTTTCTAATTGCAGCCCATTCTGTATATAAAAGATTTCGCATACTGCCAGGAACTGTAATTTCACCCTAACAGATCCAACAAAAAAATATATATTAAACTAAATTTAATTAAATTAATCAAAAATAAAAAAAATAAAATTAAAATTCGAAAAACAAATTTCTTCAAATTAATAACTACATATTTACGAATTCGGTACTCACATCATGTAAAGGATAAGAAGCTAAATAAACACCTTCAGAAACTAAACGCTCAATACCAAATGCAAAATCATCTCCAGTTTGCGAATATCTTTGTCTATCTAAAATAAATTGCACAATTCTAGATCTAACTGCTGCTGTAAAAAAATTATCCTGCTGAAGATCAAATCTAAAATTACAAAATCGAAAACACAATTAAAATTTTTAAAATTAATTATTCCAAAAATAAATATCAACGACTTACAAATATTCCTTATCACGACTATAAATGGCAGTAAACCTATGAGATTTCCTTGGAAAATGACGTTCATCCACTAAAACTTTTTTGAGAAGGGATGCACCGAAACCCTTCAATTGAGAATATATATTTTTTGTAGTAGTTCTAACATCACAAAATCCAGGAATCTAATTTGTTATGCGCAAGCAAAAATGTTTTGTTTTTTTTTCCACAACAAATTACAAATTACAAAAACCATCGATGAATTTAATGGAATGAAATAGATGAATATAAATAATATGAATTTTTAATTTAGCAACAATAACACAAATTAATTTTAAATCATTTTTCGAATTAGTTAATTAACATTTTAGTAAGAAAACCAAACAAATAAAAAATAAAACATTTGATTATAGAATTTTTTTTAATCTCAAAACTCACTTCAAATTAAAAAACAGATGTTCTTAGTTTTTTCTAGCCAACATAATGCAAACAGAGTTATTGCAAATCGAATTACAAAATGATCTAGAGTGAAATCAGACCACGCACAAAAAAAAAAAAATCATTAATATTAGCTACTACAATTATAGCAAATACATATGTACATGTACCTTTTGATTTAATTTATAGCATAAGAATTTTTGCTGCGGGTAAAAAGCGAATGGTTAACGATATGAGCAACTTTTAATTATATAATCTAAATAATGAGAAATTTTAAAATACTTTTATTATTTTATTTGAATATAAAATTTTAATTTAATTTGTTCTTTTAAAAGCTTAATAGCAAATTCCCTTTATTATTTTTTTTTTTTTTTTTTTTTTAATGTTTAAAATTCTAACCTTTTCACTAATATATTGTGCTGCATTCGTAAATTTACTGATTTTTTCATTTGATTGAATTCGACATAATGACTGAAAAATAATTGAAAATAAAAAGTATAAAAAATAATAAATTAACTTCATTGTTATAAAACCTAATAAAATCGTAACTAGTAAATGTGATTTTCGATTTTATTATATTGCACAGAAGCTATTTGTTCAGCGCTTAAAAAACTATAAATTTGAAAAACTTAAATTGATGTACAATATAAATAAAGTAAGATATAAATGATGAATTTCCAATTTAATTGAATTCCAAATCTCAATGAGCTGTCACCAAAGCTTTTGGAACAATAGAATAAAATTAAATAAAATATGTAATTAAAAAAAAATGGAACATAATAAAAAGCTTCGAAATAGGCATCAAATACATTTTGAATTCCTGGATATTTTTATATTTAGTCTTCTTAATGCAATAAATATTTTCAAATAAATGACATATTTTGAAATTAATTCCAATTCAATACAAAAAGCCAATGTGGAACTATTCACCGATAAAATACCGAAAATTAAAAAAAACCCCATAACACAAACAGAAATAAAACATACCCATAAATATATAATTTTAACAGTAAGTTTCAAGAACTCATAAATATTGATATTTGCTATCAAATATAATAACTGATGAGAGGAATAACTAATTTTGATTAAAAAATAAATACCTAAGGATCAAAACTCGTCGTATTTTATACATAAATAACCAAAATTCAATTGCAATTTGATTGCTTAAATTAAACACATACTTTCTTTATAATTAGATAACACTAAAATACTTAGAATTACAATATCTCTATGCTATATGTATAAATATTCGTCCACCGGGGTAGACCGATAAGAGAAAACACTGAAAATATAACTATAACATGACTGAGAAATTTTTCTTAGTAAAAAATCAAAAATATGCCGTAAGCTTCCATTATCATAATAGCAATTAATAACGATTTCAAAGAACCAAATTTCCCCAATCGGACAATGCAATGTCCATAGAAGCCTTCTGAAGACTTCATTGCTATATTATAGCTACTCCATAAAAAGAAAAAAAAAATTACAGATTAATTGTTTGAATTAACGAATATGTAGTTACACTATACAAGCTGGTAACAAATGGAAAAAGGGATAAGAAAATTCTTCCATCACATGTATGTGTAGAATATTTCAAAAACTTATTACTACAAAGTAACACGATATTCTCGAATTCAGAATCAAAAAAATTTTGTTCCACAAAAAATATATTTAATAGTTACTGTAGTTATAGTAAGTCTAAAAACTATGTTAAGTAGACTTAGATCCTAACTATAGAAATAGTTAGTTTTTTACTTTTGGAAATTAAATACGAAAATAAATCAAATATTTAACTATGTACCTACAATAAAATGTTAATTAATACCCAATTTAATATTTTTTACCTCTTTCATTGGTAATCTTAATTTTAAAATTTCAGCATACTGTCTTAAAACATCTAATGGTGCATGTATCTAAAATTGCATTTAAAATATTTAAAAAAACAAATTTTATTAAGTAAATAAAAAAATCTCACTTTAACAAAATTTAAATCTTCTCCAATTGCTTCACGTTCAATTTCTAAACCAATTCCAACAAGATTTTGTTCAAAAACTAAACGTTTTTCTATATTAATTTTTTCAATTTCATTATTTACATTACATTCCCATGCTATAACAAAATCAACAGATCTATTACCATCTGACATAAATAATGAACTATTTAATGTTGTGAATCCTTCAAATGGATTTGGTGATGCATCACGACTATTACGATTACTATTATAAAAAATTTTCCTAGTTAAATTATAAACATGATTTTGTATTTTATTTGGTTGACTATTTGTTGGTGCTTCTAATCTGTCCATATTATTATTCGTATCATCTTCATTATTATTTTCATTATCATCATATAATTCTTGTGGTGATGATAATGTTACTGGAGTCATCTCTCGAGTTGATGTTGTATCGTTTCTAAAATAAAAATTTATAAAATTAAATTAATTATAATTAAAATTAATTTATAAGATATTTTTAATTTAATTTTTCTTAAACAAGAACAACCTAAAATAATTATATAGAATAACTTAGCTTGCAAGAAATACCACAAACTATTAAAATTGTTTTAAGCTAAAGCATTCTTTAAAATTGTTTTTTATTTAATTTTTTTTTTTTTAATGTAATTGCTTAAATTAAACGTACATATTTATTCCATTTGAAAGTATTTCTGATAACATATAATTTTAAAATTGAAAAAAAAAATACAATTGATAAAAAGAAATATTTTAAAGAGATAAATGCAGGTGAGGCTAATTACCTTTCATTTAAAATTAAATTAAATTGATTTTATCAGAAATTTCATTCTTAAAATACTAACTAGCTATGTACAACATATTTTAAAGTATTTAAGTATTCTAAAATTTAATTTTAGCATAATGTAATCGCAAGCAATGTAAAATTCTAAAATATTTAAGGAATTTGTTACTTTAAGATAGCATGGACTGAATTTCAAAATTTATCCGTTTTTACTTATATAACTATATATATAACTACTTAGTTATTTAGTTTGGAATTCTTGTATTGATTCAGAATGAGAATTAATGCTTCTAGCTACCCTAAAAGGTTGATAAAATTGATATCTGGCATGACAGCTTCTACTGATATTACAACGTAGTTTAAACTAAAAAAAAATATTATGTTGTTAACTAAATTTAATAATGTTGGAGACCCAAGTTTTATGTTATTACTTCAGAAAGTTCTGTGAGGTGAATTCTTTAGAAATTCGATATTAAGCAAATATTATCACAAAATAAATTGTGATATTATTCTGTATGAGTAATTTATCATAATATTGTCACAATTTTGGAAATGAATTGAAAAACGTTTTATTTTAGGCCTCTGAACCTTAATAGCTGTTTTCCGCCATTATTTATACTTTAACAAATAATACAAATATTATTATTTAATGCAATTCTATTTTGGAAAGCGGTCTCGGAAGCTGAATAATCAGACATTACTATTTTTTTTATTATATTTTGTTAAATTTACACTTTTCTATTATTTTCTTTCTATATAAAAATTAAGTTCAACTCTAAAATAAATTTATAGAAAATGACAAACTCAAAAAATCAAATTAAAAGCAGCTGCGCATAAATAAGAAATAATTTGTTCATAATTAGTATCGACTATCGATTTAGGAGCCCCGCTTAATTTGACTAAAATTATCCAAATATGAAGTTAGTTTGTCCAAAAAATGCTAATACCCTATGCCTCACAGATGGGGTTACAGGGCAGTGGTTATGATGACCTGCAAGTAATCAACACATTCAATTAATAGATTACAGTAGATCTGAAGATCAGAAATTTTCAAAAGTCGCCGCTGATATAACGTATAGTCCAGCAGATTAAAATAATGAGTATACTTAATATGCAGTTTTACAAAATAATTTTGAACTTAATTAGCGCCCACGAATAAGGGCAAATAGGGCAAAGAATTGGTCAAATAATAATTTTGTATTGTAGAATGTCAAAATGCTTAGTGAATGTCAAAATATGGAATTTTGTCGTAATATGAACTTTTTGTTGTTTTCTAATATTTTAGATGAATTCTGTTCAAATTGTGGCACTTCCTATTCATGCATTAATAGAATATAATTAATATCAGTAAGTATATTATAAGTATAAGGTGGGGAAGTTTGAAAATACATTGTGTTCGTCGAACGAAAGAAGCTGAAAATGTACCGCGAAAAATTGTAAACATCTTTAAAGCAACGTATAAAAATGCAGAAACAGGAGTACTACATATAAGAAATATATCAGCGATGCATTCAACATAAATACTAGTGTGAAACAGTGATGTCCACTCTTGCCATTTCTTTTTACATTAACACTTCATGAAATAATGGAACATGTTTTCTCTGTTAAATGAGGTTTTTTAACTTTACAAAACATCTCGAATATTAAGACTATGCCAGTAGTCTCAGATTAAGACTACGCCAGTGATATGTTCAACAATATGTTATAAAATAAAAATTTTAAGTTCAAAATTAAATAATACATAATATGTAATAGTCAAAAAAAATAGGACTAGAGATTAACGTCGAAAAGATAAAATACATAAAGATTAATATTGTCAACACAGTAGATTTGCATATTAATGACAAAACCTTCAAATATGTAAATAGATTCATGTACCTGGGTTGTACTGGTTGTACATTAGAAGGCAATAACAGTTAAGCGATAATAGATGTCACTAATGTCACGGAAGACTAATGCCAATTCAACAAAACCCTACACGTTATACAAATCTTAACATCTTTAATTCCTGTGCTAAGAATCTTCTCTAAACAAAACCTGGCGCCAAACCGCGTATTGTTACTTTCACAAAATTATTTTCGCATCTTAACATTTCGTACGCTGTATTACGAAATTATCATCAATGTAGCATGAAAAAATCATTGGAAAACTATCACCCATATTCTGTTAGACCCATCTCGGGAGATCGCGTGAGAATATCTCTGACGAGATAGTTTTGTATTCTGTTAGACCTTTGACGAGACGTGATAGCCATTTTTTATCTCGTCAAAAATTGTAAGCGATAGAGTATCTCGTCAAAGTATTTTGTGTTGTTTTTATCAAAAAATTGAATTAAATAAATAAATTGAATAGATAAAATAATTAAATAAAGATTAATAAACAGTTTTTCATTATTGTTTTTGCATTATTATTAAAATTGTGTTTGTTTTTTGAAAAAAAAACCATCTTTACTATTACTGCTTTACTACGTTTATGTACTAAACTACAAAATATATTTAAAACATAAATATATTTATTTTTCATTTAAAAAATATTTTAAAACTAATACTAAGTTAGTGGGGTTAAAACTTTCCAAAAATTTTTTAAATCATATTTCGTTTATATACCAATAATTATTTTTGATAGTAAAAAATGATCAGTACTACCAACAAATAAAATGTTCTATCGCACCGCTTACAGTGTCTAACAGAAAGGCATATTCAGCGAGACGAGACGAGATGAATTTTTTCTTCTCGTCAACGATGGGTCTAACAGAATATGGGTGTATATATACCTAACTAATTAAGTATTAATGCATTTTTTGTACTACGGGTTATACGTACAGTTTGTGTTGCGTATTTGTAACGCGGTACGGATACATTTCATATTCGCATATGAAATTCACATTCTATGGGTATTTGAATTTTTTACGCGGTTAGACCTTAATTTCAAAATAAATCATACAATAAAATAAACAATATACAAGTAATTTGAAAACAGATGTCTCAAAGTCGTCTATAAAATATTCTGGTCGAAAAGATGTAGGACTGGGAAAAATAGCGAAACATAATCGAATCTAAACTTCAATTAGAAGAAAAAAAATGGTGCTGAATAGTTAGGTAAGATAGATAGAACGAATAGTACTATAGCATACATGGTATTAGTTTAAAATTTGCAAAGTCACTGCAAACGAGGACACGTTCAAGACAAATATAGAGACGAATTAGTGTTGATAAGGAACAATTAAAAATCTTGATCACAAGTCAAAACTATTACAAGAAATAGAGTTCGCTTCAAGAAACTTATAGATGACCTATGCTTCATTGAGAAATAACAAGGAGAAAATAATATAAATGGGAGAGACGTTACTTACTACAGATATGATTCTCTGAAGTACATTTTATAAAATTTCTGTACAAGTTTACGTATAACAAAGTATTTTTATTTACCGAGAAAGAAAAAAAAATTTTTGGAATACAGTCATATTTTCATTCAAAATTATTTTATACAATTATAATGTACACGTAATAAAGCTATAAAAAATTGGACATAAAACCAAATAACTAATATAGTTACTTAACAACTGAAATTTTTGTGTTACAAAAAAAAGCTTTAAAATTGCAATTGGTTGTTGCAATCGTAAATAGCACAAAAAAAGCATCACACATATTAACAAAATTCAGTTTTGAAGAAGACTTAAGTCGCCACATTCTAAATTTCACGCCTACAGTTTTCAAATTAATTAAAAAAATATAAAATAATATACCAACTTATAGTTGGTAATCGCTGAATTTAATATTTAAAATTTTGTTTACAAAATTTTAAAGTTTAGTACTAAAATTGAAACATTATCAGACTTTTTGTTTTTTTTTTGTTTTTTTTTTCAGAAAAGAAAAATAACAATGAAATCATCTTTTTATTTGCACTTACTTAACTACTTAGTTTATCGATCTTTGAGTTGACTGATCTTTGAGTTTATTGATTGTAGAATACATTTTCAAAAACAATTTCATGAGAATTTCATATCATTTTTTCAGTAATTTTTCGCTCATTAAACGTGACGCACTAATTTAGTACACATGTATTACAAGCGATTAAGAGACTCGAATTAATCATATTATACAACTGTTTTTGAGTTTGATTTCGACATAAGAATTTTAAATCAACATAATAGCTTCACTAAATATGAAAAATAATATAAGTTTTGATGAGAATCTCATTTAAATTTTTTAACTTACACAAATAACTTTATTAATATTAAAGTTTCGGCGAAGACATGAATCAAACCAAGAAATAAGTATGCAGTCAAAAAACGAGCAAAGACTGTAAAGTCATGCAAGCTACTTCGCAAATGGTAGCAAGTTCTTAATGGTGACAACAATTTTAATGTCGATAAAAAACTTGAATAAATAACTAAGAATAATGCTGCTTATATAAATTAAAGTACTAACTATACAGAAAATTCTTCATTTTTTGCTTTGCTCATTTTAAAAAAAAGACTTGTGAATTTAAATTGTCATATGAACATGATTTATTTTTTGTCAGTTCAAATTCAGAGCTGGTTCATTTAATTCTACAAAATATTACTTATACAAGAACATTTTCGTAATATACCCTTGGAAATGGTGTGGTACGTTGTTGTGGTTTTGTTAACAGACCATTAATCAGAATACCTCGGGTTTAATTGTAACATCATCATTCTTAAATTTTTTTCTAAAACAAGTAAGATTTGTTAGTAGTATAATTGGGTAGTGAATAAAATGAAGTTAAATATGTTATTTGAGAAATTCTAAGGGGTTCCTAAGCGGTAGACTTGAACTTATTTCTAAACATATTATATTTCTTCTGAGACATAAAGGCTTTTAGCTAGTATTAACTAAAAATTAAAACTCTAGATAACTAGTTATATTTCACTAATTTTATTAAATATCTTAATCGATTTCGAGTACTTATTAGAATTACACCATCATCAGAAGACTGAGACTACCTGGGGCTATCTGAGACAGAGACTTAGGCTAACTGATACTATTAGCTAGTCCTTGATCATCCATCTTAGACAAATGAGCCTTACAGGGGCTTCTTTTATTCATAACCCACTATTACTATATTAAAAGTGCCGATTCACATTTTGTTTAACAGTACCATATCGTTATTTACTATTTAGCAATTGTATATTTTGTCTATTAACTAGCTAAAACAGATTTAAAGATATAGTTACTGAATCCAACGCTGATATACTGAATGTCCAATTTAATTCATTTTGATCCCGATTTGATATTCTTTGATTGGTCATTCAATTTTTTAGTATGCCTAGTTAAATATTTGATTTTTCCAAATATGTGAATTTTAGATATGACGATGACAACGACTGGATGAAATCCTATGTCGATCAAATACAAATTTAACTAATTAAGTATGTACTTAAATAATATATTATAATACAAATGTAATCATAAATATT
Source organism: Argyra leucocephala (assembly GCA_963942445.1). NCBI lineage: Eukaryota > Metazoa > Arthropoda > Insecta > Diptera > Dolichopodidae > Argyra > Argyra leucocephala. Next base: position 142,126,225 of record OZ012677.1, read on the forward strand.
TAAATCTATATAACTATATCATATTAGCACTATTTTATTTTTATTTTTTTTTTATTAATTTTCTTTTTGTTTTTACATTTTAAAACTATTTATAAAGTTCGATGAACATGACATGAGGGATTTTTGTTATTTTATTTTTGGCACCGCACAAACAAAAACATATTTTATTTCTACACTGAGAATAGTTTTAGCCAGCATGTATAGCTCTAGTCTTCTCAATGTCAAAATTTATTTTACTAATTGTTTTGATGAAAAATTATAGAAAAAAAAATTTTCTACAGATAATATTATGAGAAAATTCCTAAAGAATGACCTTGAAATTGAGAACATCAAAGATATTTTTTTAATAGTTTTTTGCAAATTTCTAAGGGTGTTCTTATGTTTTTTAAAAGTACTTTATTTTGTATTTATACCGGCTCTTTATTAACGTCAGACAATTTAATAATATTTTAAGAACATTTTTTTTTTAGTTTAGTTTTTTTTTTTTAATTTATGAATGACTTACTTGTAGAAGTAGGCACTAAATTTTATAAGAAAACATTTTTAGTAAAAGCTTATTTTAAATATTTTTTATTTAATTTTATTTATTAATTATTATCTCTGTGGCTATTCTAGATTCATCAACTATAATTTGTGTTTATCTAAATATTTTAATCGATTAAAATTCTTATGTAACTTAAAAATACAATTCAACTATGTTTAGTTACTTATAACTAACTATATTATTATTTTTGCACTATCACCGGTCTTTAAATATTTCATACGTAATATTAGAATAAATAAGTAAGTAGTTTATGTATTTAACAACGTGTCAAAATTATGACAGTGCTGTCAATATCATATATTTTAGCTTTGAAAACAACTTTTGTATTGTAAAGTTAAAAATTAAAAATAAATTTGCTAAAAGCATTGAAATTAAAAACAATGTGCATTCGAATTTTGACACAAATTATATTTAAATATTAAAATTTAGTTTTGAAAATGATCGACATAAAATAAATATTTTGCGATTACTCTTGAAAATGAATGTTTCACACCAAAGACGTTGTATAGCATCGTATGAATCTTAGGTGCCTATTACACATCATTCTTTTCATCAATCTTTTCGTCAATATATCGACAATATATTGATGAAAAGAATGATTACCGATTACACATCAATCATGCACTCATCAATCATTTTATCCAAATTTTGATATTTTGCAAGGATATACTGTGGAAGTGTTCTGAATATATTGATAATTTCGAAACATAACTATATGAATATTGAAAATATAATTTCTGGAGGAATGTTTTTGACTTCAGTTTAAATTAAGTTTTTAAAGTAAATGTTGTGTATAAAAAACAACAAATTATTTTTTTGCACGTTTGAATAATATATCAATTGTTTTTTTTACATAAATTGCTATAATTATTAAAATTAATATAAAAATTGTTCTTTTTAGAATTACATCACAAAATAATATTAAAACCTTATCTGAACATTCCCAAAAAAGCCATTTTTTACCTACGCTGATTTTGACAGCAAGATTGATGAGAATGTTGACAGCTTGATTGATGAGAATAGAACCACCATTAATCATTTCTCATCAATCAACGATCAATATATTGACAATTTATTGACAATTTATTGACCATTGATTGTTGTGTAATAGGGGACTTTAGATCGTTCGCCCTTTTTGAGAGAAATTATATTTGTTTTATGAATAAAATTTTTTTAACTTTATTTTATCGTAGACTAGCTTGCCTATATGCACTCATTTAGTGACTTTTTTTTTGCTCTTTTAATTTGTTTTTTACAAAAGGTCGTGCACGTAATGTAGAATTTTAAATTTTTTAGGTTGATTAACCTGTTTTGTTTTGTTGTTTTTAATTTTATTAGTTCAATAAAAAACTATTATAACATCATATTTAAAACAAAATTTACAAATTTAAAGGAATATTGAAAGTTTTAATTTTAAACATTCGTATATAAAACTTTAGTTTTTAACTATTTAAAATTTCAAAAGTAAATAAAATTTAAATACTTTATATTTCATTGTTCTTTATAATATCAATTAATTTTCTTTTAAATCTTGAAATATCCATATCATTTTTAACTGCATTGGGTAACAAATTAACAGATTGTGTACCCTTATAGAGTAGACTATTTTGTGTTCTGGTGCTCCTGTATAATGGGAGTCTGAAATCACCCCTATTTCTTAGAAAGTAATAACCACCTACATATCTAATATTCTTTTGTAAATATTGCGGCATCCTATCATATTTCAACTTATATACGAACATTATTGCATTAAATTTTAGTCTTTGATTTACGCTCATCCATTCCAATTTATTTAGCATATCCTTACTTCGTGTTCTTCTGTCACACTTTAATATAATTCTCATAGCTCTATTTTGAAGTACTTGCAATCTATTTAAGCTTTCAGTATTACATATAAATAAAATCGAGGAACAGTACTCAAAATGTGGTAAGATAATTGAATTATAAATTAATATTGCACACTTTAGTGATATTTTATTTCAGATTCTTGCCAAAAAACCAAGTTTTTTCGAAATTATTAGAATATAAGCCAATATTATCAGAATGCATATTAAATTTAAGCTCTTTATCTACAATGACTCCTAGATATTTAATACTGCTAACACACTCTAATCGTTCATTATTAATATTTATATTTAAATTTTTTATTCGAGAATTTATCACCATACATTTTGTTTTACTTACATTAAGTTTTAATTTGTTTTTTGACAACCATTCATATAATGTTTCTAGGTCCCTGTTCAATTTATTTTCCAAGTCTACCAAATTATCCCCTACTAAGTAAATTAATATGTCATCCGCAAACAAAGACACTGAAGAAAAGGCAACACTATCCTTTATGTCATATATGTATAATAAAAACAACATTACTCCCAAAACGGATCCTTGTGGAACTCCTAGATCTACTCGTTTTTTGGCTGATACATCCTCTCCTATTTTTGTTTTTTGGAATCTTTCATTTAAGAAACTTTCGAACCACTTCTTTTCAGTGCCTCTTATTCCGTATTTATACATTTTTTCTATTAAAATTTTTCGATCCAGTGTCTCGAAAGCCCTTTTTAAATCTAAAAAAATCACGATGATAACTTTCCCAGAATCAGTTTCTTTCTTCCATTCATTTATTATCCAATTTAAAGATGTTTCAGTTGAAAATCCTTTTCTGAAACCTGTTGCAGTTAACCTGTTGCAGTTATGGTAGGTTGTATACAGGTTTTTGTAACCTATTAGCTATGCTCAATTAAAAAAGTATTAAAGAGAGCAAGCTTAGAAGGAAATTTCAATATTACATGTATGTAAAATAAATAGTCCAAATTCCTGATACCGTCCATATGAACGGTATTAAGCACTACATTAATTGAAGCGTTCCCTGATTCCGTCCACTTTTATATTGCCAATATAATCTTTAGATGAGCAGTAGAGAGATGAGCAATATTATTATTTATTGGAAAAAAAATATAAAAAACAAAAATACTTCATAAATTTATTAAGTGGACGGTATCAGGAGGGTGTACAAAGAACGATGGCATTGCGTGACAAGAACTAATCAATTTTAAGTAGTTAAAATTACTTGGGCCAAAAAACCAATTTGTCATTAAGCACTTTTTCTCGTAATTTCAGTTTTCGTTAGGGTTTTGCAGTGAGAAATTGATAAAAATATTTTTAATTTATAGCAAAAGGTTGGTCTTATTATAAAATTAGTTGGTCTTATTAACGTAAAATGATCGAAAAATGTGATTATTTTGTAAATAAGCTGAATAGTTAAATAATTAAAAGCGGTTCGAATTATAAGCTATAATTTTTTCTGTTGAGGTATTTGTGACCTATTGATCACAATTAGAGTTTTGAAGTGAGTTTCCTTATAGCCAAATAGTTAACTTTTTATTACTTTTTTCTAAATTTAAATTACTTTATTTGGAAAGTATTAAGTAGTTACTTGCGAAATAAAATTCAATTTGTGACCTACAATATGTTTCGATTAAAGCCTCATTTCGTCAAATTACTACAACGGTTACAAATTCAAGCACTATTGGAGCCGAATTACCCGCAAAATATATCCGAATTACATGTTTCAAATTGTAGTTGTTTTTTAGAATTAATAAATATTTAATTTTATATAGATCACATCTATTTTGTTTACTCTAAATTAAATAAGGCATCACGCTCATTTTGCTACCTACACAAATTTTAATAAAATAAACTGAAAGTCATTAAACATTAGAGCGGTCGTAATTACATATATTCAAAACGGTCACAAATATCCTACCTATCTTTTCAAATAAAAAAATTTAAGATAAAATAAAATATACAAAATTCATGGATTGCTTATTACAAAAATAAAAGATGAAGAAAAGAATAAAGCTTTGGATAAAACAGAAAACAACAACAAATGAAAGAAGGACAACAAAAACAAGTTTAAGTATGAAAAAACGATAAATGTCAAGTCAAGCCAGGATATGGTCATCAGTGGTCATAATTGGAAGTGGCCAGAACAAGATAATATACTGTGGTATAACATCAGTGACTTTGTTAATAGAAATGTTAAACCAGTTTTAGTCAATGCAAAAGGAATAACTTAATCGTTAAGGAATATATCTTCGCAGATCAATGAAAAAATTAATAATATTAAATGTAGGTCGTAGAGGTAAGAATATTTTTTTCTGATATGAAGTTGCATTTTTTTTTTGTTTCATTTTTTTTATAATTAAGTATTATTAACTATTCTAATTAATTCTAATTAATTTTTTGTGATCTTTACTAACTGAATTTATGAAATAATATGCGATACATTACGAATGTTTTATTAATTGATAAACATAGCTATTAAAGTTTTGAGCTTAGTATTATTTGTCATAGTCACAAATACCAACACCAAATAGTCACAATTTGGAGCACTCTAGGTCACAAATAGATGTGAACCTGAGATTTTGAGCTTTTATGAAAATTATTTTTTTTTTTCTAAATAAATAAAATATAAATAAAGTCCAACAAATTATATTTCATTAACAAAAAATTAAATAAAGTAAATTAAAATGGTCGTTTAAGAAAGTTATCTTGAAAATTGGATTTTTAGCCCATCGCAAAAATCAAAATTTAGTTGACATACTTAGGTCACCAATACCCACTTTTACTATAAATTTGAGTTCAAATTTTGTAATAACTACATTAAACCCCTTTGTTCTTTTAAATCAGTTTAAAATGTAATTATGATCAAATTAAATCGTGATTGAAAATTATTCAGATTTAAAAAATAATTATTCAATACTTAAGTAACTATTTATTGAGTAATAACACAATATTTTCAATTCATTAGGTAAGAAAGAAATAATTTAAATATTAAAATAAATATTGAAAATAACTTTTAAAATTTTACTAATTTTATTAGCAGTTTTAAATAGTTATTTTTAAATTACTATATCACATAGTGACTTCGAGAAGAAATTTTTGTGTCTAGCATTTTATAAATTAATTAACACTTAAAAAATCAAAAAAATATTTTTTGTTGTTGACGGCATAGACTGCTTAAATAAAGCTATGACAAGTTTACCGATTTATTCAATTTAAAATACACATAACTACAACAACTGTCATATTTAACAACTCTTCCATTTGAATTGGTAAAAATTTGATTCATAAATAACTGATTAAGTATTGTTAAGGATTTATCAAAAAGTTAAAAATAAAAATTTTAACTTAAGTATTCTCATTTTTGCCAATTGAACAATTGATACTTAAGTATTTATCAAAATCGGGTTGCACAAGTAAAAATATGGTGTTTCATTTCGTGTGTGTTCACTTACTCAATACTCTGTACAGATTTGTTTTTAAGGCAAATTTAAATAAAAGGCTAACCTTTCAAAAGCAAACTTCTAATACTATTGATAAAATTAACAAATGTACTCGCATGTTGTATTCCCTTATTAACAGAAAATCAATCTTATCCAAAGAAAACAAATTGATACTTATTAAGGTAATTTTTCAACCAATAATGTTATATGCGGCACCAGTCTGCGGAGATTGTGCAGCTAGTCATATTAAAAAATTACAAATTGCGCAAAATAAACTTTTGAAACTTGTATTCAATCTTCCCAGATGGTATTCAACCAAAAAGCTGCATGATAAAGTCAGCATGAATACAATTTTAGAAAAAATAGGTTATTTAACTGTAAAGTTCCACTCGGAACTGTTCATGTCAGAAAATCCTCTGATCAGAAATTTAAATTAAGTTAAAAAAAATTAGGCTAGTTTAGTTTGTAGGTAGGTTTTACTGTTTAAGTTAGCGTTAAGTTTTACAAAACAAAAATTCAAAAAGGTTTTTCATCTCCAATTTTCCTTTAACTTTATAGTATTAAACTCGAAAACTTCTAAATAAAAATAAAAAAATACAAATCAACTGTAGTAAAGATAATTATATATCTGTATCTAAGTAAATAGTTTTAAAAGAATTAATTGTACAATTTATGGAGCATAATAAATAAATAAATAAAATTTAAATTAACATATAGTGTTAGTCATAAGCCTAAATCAAAAAAACAATTAGTACAAATTTAGGAAAATGGAAAAAATTTAAAATATAAGGATAGAAATTTAGATGTCCGTGTCTTTCTTTAGATCTGTCTGTATTAACTAATTTAATATAAATTTTGGGTTTGTTTGATTTTGACAATTTTTTTTATTGAAGTGTAAATGCTATACAATTCAAACGTATTTAAACGACGTCAAAGTTTGTTTCACATATGTCGAAAATGCCAAAAATTTGGCTACCATATCTAGTTATAAATAAAGCAGCAAAAGTTAACTATTTATTTTAGCAATATTATCGATATCTATTTAGCAATATTTTTCAAAAAAATTTATTTTAATTTTTTCTATTTTGATTCGAAAGATTTACGATGAACTCATAATAACATGCTGTTCAAAAATTTAATTTAAAATTCATGTTAAAATCATGATCATATCACTGCTGGAGCTTGTGATTTTATACATTAACAATAAATACGAGTACATAGTTGATACAGAAAAATTGATTTTTGTTTTAAAGTATATCTAACTACCTGATGTATACATAATTTCGAAGAATTATTCACATAACTAACTACTTAATATAAAAAAAAAACTTACTTAAGTATTATAACAATTAGTTATGGTTTGAGTTTAATCAGAGTTTTAATAAATCAGTTCTACGTTTGCAATGATATCAACCAAATCTCCAATATAGAAACATCAAGCAATAATATCCATCTGAGATAGGTTCATATTACAAAAAAAGAAGGAATTAAAGAGGTTGCATGCAAAAAATAAAATTCAACTGGAAATTACAAGCCATCCAGTTTTTTATGATAATTTTTCTATATTATAATTGTACAGCGCTATCTACGGGAAAATATGTCATTTTATCTAATTATGTATACTTTTTTATTTAAACACAATCGAATTTCTCACTATACATATAACGAAAATAAACGGGTCTGGTACGTAATCTCACTTCTTTCATTACTTTTGGAAATCTCGTTTTTTTAATATCGCTTCTGATAATAGCGTTTGTTAACATCTAAAAAAAAGTGATTTTTTGATATTTTTCGAGATTAACAGATGTGATTCTAAAAAGTGAGATTTCAAGTCATGATTTTATAAAAGAGCAGCATTTTTAAAAGCAGTATTAAAAAAACGATAAATGGTATATATAGTTACCGACTGAACTACATTTTTGTTAAATGAACTTTTTAAAGTATCATAGTTAGTTATTATGAACCAGTTTTCTAACGAAACCAATCATCAATCACTTTTCTAAGGTTAAAAACATTTCTGAAATAATAATTGCATACTAGAATTTTTCATATTAAAATAACATGAATTACATGAGAAACTAGTTAACAGAATGACTGATAGTATTGTCTATATAATAAAAACTTCCTATACATATATAAATTTTTGATAATTGAAAATAAAAAAAAATTTGTTTTTAATAATTATCATGCCAAGTTAATTTGATAGTTCTATATTTTTGTATATATAGATGCTTGATAACTTTTTACATAGTTGTTTATTAATTTATCACGATATACGCACTTAAACTAACACAAACTAAAGTTATATACATATATATATATGTATATATATGTAACTATTATGTACCTACATAATACAAAAAGTAATTAAATTATTTTATACCTTCATTTTTCAAAAATTATCAAGAAAAAACTAATAACTTTTGAAGCAGAAACATAATTTTTATTTCCGCAACAAGTATAATTTTTGTTAGAGATACATCAGACATTAAGTTAATTCTTCCATGAAATTATAAAACATATTGATTAAAATGAAATTATTAGTCATGACTGAGGCTACCTATCACATTTCTTTAAACGTTAAAAAATACATAACAACAAATACAGGTCACATAAAGTAGAATTATAAAACAACAACTCCTTGAATATAAAACAACAAATTAACCAAGGTCTTATACGAAATTTAATGGGTGATCCGCTTCGACCTGAAAATGTTTTACTTTGGGGTGTTTTAATAAAAAAAATGTTCAATTTTTAAATTTAACCTAAGCTACAGAGGGTTAGAGAAAATCGGATTAAAAATATAATGTCGATCAAGTATTAATAGTTCCAAAGATATGCAAAATGGATTAATATGTTCCTCAGAATTCGTAAGCAATAAAAATTTTTGCAACTAACTGTACTGATTCATCAGAAATCAACTTTTAAAGGATTTTCGAAATTTCGAAGCGGAACACATTGCATAAGTAAAAATGTACTTTATTAGTTAAGCTGTATGTTATCAATTCAGATGTAAAAAACTTTGGTTTCAAAATATGCAATTTTTTAAAGGATTCCTTAAGTAGTTATTTAGTTTAAAATTATGTTTATTTTACTAAGTATTCAGTTTAACTTAATAATCAATAACTTTAAACAGATTTTAAACTAACGAAACTTACTCTTCTAAGTCGTTCTACGCCCATCAGTTTTTGCTCGATATATTAATAATAAATGTTGACCAATCGTTGATGTAATTCACCATTTTTATAAAATATATTTAATCATAGTATATAATTTCTAGGTGGCTCAAAACTGGCTTTGGAAATTCGTTTAAGTAGTCAAATTTTCTCAAATTTGGAACCATATTCCCAAAAAACGTGTTTCCTCAATGCAAAAATATACCCTCATATAATAATCTACAAAAGTTTCAAAAATACTTAATTATATTAATAAATTTATTAAAAATGCCCGCACTGATAAAAAGGACATTTTGGTTTCCCCAACCCTCAATTAGTCCAAGCTGTGCATTGGTGTATAAAGGTATTGCTTGAAAACTAATACTTGGCTTAACTTAAAACAAATAAAAATTATTTTAATCAATATTGTCGTCATTCTTAGTTATTTCTTTGTTATTTTAAAATACTTAACTAAGTAGTTAGTGGATTAATAATTATAATCCAACCACTCATATCAACATAAGATGGCATCGTTCAACCACATGATCCATCGATGGTTAACACTTCTCATCTCCCAAAAAGGTTTAGTAAAAGAAACTAAACACATATTTGAAATTGCGAGAATAAACGGATATCCGGAAAAAACCATCACGGCCTTACTTAGTAAACGGAAAAGAAGCTTACAACGGGATTCCCTAACCTACTCATTGATCAACAACCCAGCAGAACTAACCAACTCAAGTCTGTTCTAGGTTCAACTAAAGACCCAATCAAACAAATGGAAAAATCAGATGAAGGTAACTTGCAGTCGTTGCAACAAAGTTTATATTGGGCAAACTAGGAGAAATATGCAAACACGACTCAATGAACACCTGAAAGAAGCAGAACTGGCTAAAAAGAAGAACTCAACAGAGTTCCGATCCAATGTAGCAGAACACATCATCCAGGAGAATCATAGCATTTCGAAAGAAGACATTGAAATGGTAAATTACATTAGAGACTCTTAGGAAACTAGATTCAGCTGAAAGCATCGAAATCTATAAAACTAAAAACGACTCACTCATAAATAAAGACCAAGGCAACGGATATTCTTCTTTATTTAAATTTTTAATGAAATATAAGAAAACGAATAACACCACCCCTACCTGTCACTCTAACGTCGGATATATTATTTCAAATACCAACAATAAAATAAATAAAAATATTTTTATTCAACCCCCTACCTGTGCTATTTCACTGGATAATAAACAACCATGCAGCTGCGAGAAACATCAAATTGTTACATGTGTGAATAAAATAAATAAGACAATTTTAAGATTTCTTTCCTCAGTCGAGTACAAAACACTGAAGAAGTCTGCAAGTAGTAGACGAAATACGCCTATCTGTATGATAAGCATATCAGTAAAATTAAAAGGAAAATATTCGACTTTTTTCACTATTAATTATAATATGTTAATTATTTATTCTATTTAAGTGTACAGAAATATACTTACTTAAATATGCATCAGCTATAACTAAGTATTGATCAATTATTTTATTAAAAGAATCAAAATAACTCAAGAAGTTAACCTCAAAGAAGAACCTAACTCGTAAATTAAAATAAGTTGGTAACCCTTTTATTCCTCATAGGTAACTAGATAGATATAAAAATGATAATTATATAATATGAGTAATATCAATTTAATGAAAAACTTTCAACGTGGTAATTGAACTTTGTAGTTATATTTGAAATAAACTGGTTTTGTAATTGACCTTGAATTAACATGAAAAAAAAAATGTATCTAGATATATCCAAAGAATTAATCATCTAAAAACTTTCATAGTCAAATAGTTAGTTAAATATATTTTATTTATTTATTACTTCATTATTTAAGCACGCATGCAGAAAGTATCTTGCTTCCGAAATATGGATATTTGCACTCAAATTCATATAGTTAAAGAAAATTCGACTTGAATTAATATGTAAATATTATTAAACAAAAAAAAAAGCTATAAATTAACTACAAACTATTGAGTTTAAAAGCTTATAAAAACAAATTAGATTAGCTACTACTTATGTCTATGATGGGCTTTAGTAATATAATTTATTGTTAAAGTAAATAGGCAGTCACAATTGCCTAAAATAATAGTTTTGTCATTTAAATTATCATTATTTAATCTGCCCATCACATATATGCAAAAACATAATAAGTACTTATATTTTAAAAAAAAAATTAATCTAAATTACAAAATATCAAAATTACTTACTGAAGTAACTACTTAAAGTTTTTTCCAATATTCCATTCGAAAGTGAATTTATATTTTAACAAATTAAACTAACAAGTAAATTTACTAATAAAAATACAATTTTGACAAAATATAACTCAGTAAGTAGTTTCTATAACTGTTACACACTGTATAGAACTCGTCAGGACTCTTTTATATGTTAATTTTCAGATGTAAGTACATATTTTGTTGTATTTTACCTTTATTAGAATTTTAGATTTGGAGTCTGTAATGAGAACCAAAATATTAGGAAGTGGAAGAAACACGAAGAACAACTAAAAAAGTTGATTGTTTCCTCAATAGGAGTCATTTGAAGATGATCTCCCTTCCATGATGACACAGTTAGAATGGTGTTTTTTTTTTTCATCAGTTCGAAAGTTTGCTTTGATAACACTATGGAGTCAATATTCTAATGGAGTTCAAAATATTTTTCATATAATTCTATCACTGGAAGCCATACAAATATAGTAAATGGGTGAATATTTCAAAGGGTTGATATTTCAGACATAAAAATGGCAAAATGCCAGAAAAATCAATGTTAAATATTTTTTTGTTTATTCCGTTTGATAACTGAATAATTGGTATAGGTTCTTAGAAACGACCAGTTTATTTTAATATTCTTACGGACTTTTTGTTTTCACGGGAATTACAAATTGGCACGGAAATGACAAATAACTATATAGTTATTGGACTAAAATTACAATATATATCAGGGAAATTACTTTCTTGTTTGTTTAATTAGTGAAACATTTAGTTTGGAAGCCAGTAGAACTTGACAGTTTAGTTATTGGACGATAGTTTGCGATATCATGTTTTGGACCCTTCTTATGAAATGGTTTGATATAGACATATATTTCCAAAATTGAGGAAATATTCCGTGTTCAAGAGACTTTATTAAATAAAATTGACAGTGAATAAGAGTGATTCAGACCATTTTCTTTTAAATTATCTCCGAAATATTATTGGGACCTGGGGATGTTTCGTTATTTAACTTATATTCAAATAGACTTTTATTTGAGATGCGTCAAATTGTGCGAGTTGTGCTAAATTAGGAAGTTTAAGTCCGTCCACTTCAAAGATATTATTTATTCTGAAATATTTATGTAATATATTTTTTGTTAATTTTTTGGATGTTCTATATATAACTATATCATATTTTCGGATATAACCTGATTGATATCTCATAAAATATTAATTGTCCGAAATTGAGTAGCTATTAGAGCAGCACATACCATAAATAAATTAAAAATTTTTAAAATTTTTCTATATTCGAATTTGTTCGGACACAGAATATCAGCCTTTTGAAATATTCACCCAAATACAGATTCCAACAAGTATATAGTATATTCCACTTAATAAGTATACTTAGTGTATACTTACTTGTATATATATACTTATAGTATAAGTACATACTCACTTTGGAACAAACTAACTATCTTCAAAAAATACATTACCCAAGAGACTCATTTTAATTAGTTATAATGTAAATAATTCGTTCTATATACTTATAAAGATTAATCGTTCTATATTATACTTTTAAACATATATAAATACTTATTACCACGGAACATTTATCTTAAATAGGTCAAGCTTCTATCATTAAAAATAAAAAACAAAATAATAATAAATTTAAAAGTATGTAAAACATAAAAATATACTATAAAAGTACTATAATTAAGAAAAACAAATTCCAAATTTTAGTTTTTAATAGTAAAAAAAAAAAAGTAATAGAGACTTAAATTTTCCCCTAATTTATTATACATAGATAGTTAAAATTTGAAAATATATTATAATTAATTTGAAAATAAATTTGACTGTACTTAAGTAGTGATTTTTATATATCTATCAACATTAGTTATATGTGCCTAAAACACTAAGTACGTACAATTCGTTTTATACGACATATTACAGTTAGAGCGTGGCAGATGAGCTAACAAAAATAGCTTTATTTCACGGCAAAGTTTTTAAAACATGATGTTTGTGTTAAGACATAACGTTTCAATATTCAAAACGTTCTACATAACAATAAATAATTTTTATAACCTGTATTTCATCATCTAGAAATTACCATAATGTATAAAAATTAGCTAAGGAATCCCTCATTACATGCATTTGCACAAAGATTTTGAAATTTGATTTTTGGTAAAAATTTGGCGTTTTATTTTGTAATCAAAATATTTATTTATATAACTATATACTTCTAAAGCGAAATGTGTAAGTCATATTGTATTTGTTTATATTATTTTGCGGGTATATATATAAGTCATCACTTCACTACGTGTTAAATATCGAATTTTCTTCGACCAAATAATTTGTTATTTAATTGTAAATGAATCACATATTTTTATTTTATATCGGGGGGTTTTCAGACTGTTAAAACTGTTGACTAAGAATAATTCTTCTTATTATTCTTAATAAGTATACGTTTAACGTTTATACATATATAAAAAACAAAAACGTGATCAAACAGATATAATATTTATTTAAAAATCTTTTCAAATAAGTACTGTTTCTCTGCGAAATCTATAAAACAAAAATTATAAATCGACAATGGAATATGAAAATGAAAATCGATTTTTCTTCTTTTTTTTTTGCTATTTTCATCAATTTACACGTGATTTGTTGGTTAATTTTTGTTTTATTTATATACATATATATAAAAAATTATGAGACATCTAAAAATAGTTTCCAACAAAATCTTGTTAGTTGTAACTTATGAGCAAAGAAAAAAGTGAGGAAATAAATATTAAGTATTTGAATAAAATCGAAAAAAGCTAAGAATTAAATGTTTTTGTAATTTTGAAAAATGTAGATTAGTTGTAGCATGTTACTCAAATTTTTTAAATTAGAAATTGTAAAGTCAACAGACGATTTAACGTAGTGACACCTACTTATATCATTGGACAAAATAAATTTAAAAAATCTTTTCCAAAATAAGAATAAATATACTCGTAAAAACAAAAAGAAAAATAACTAAAGTAAAACCAAATATCTTAACGCAAAGGCATTGTTATCCGTCCACCCTCCTGATACCGTCCACATAATAAATTCGTTGTATTTTTGGTTTTTATGACTCGAATGAAATTTTTATTCGATAAATAATATAATTTTTTGTTAGCAAAATGAAGTGTGTAAATTAGGTTTGTACGAAACGACTAATTGTGTATGCCTAATAAAACACAAATTTTAATATCTTTAAGTACACCAAATGGAAAATTCTTTGATAATTTGAATTGACAATAAACAATTTATAAAATTTTAAATTATGAATTTAAAAGCATAAAAATTATTTAAAAAAAATATAATTTTCTCTCTAAATTATATCTTTTTCGAAGAAGTTATTGTCGAAGCGTTTAAAATTGATATATATATATACATACTTATATATATGCACAATTTTAATTTGGCATTCTATTACTTATCTTTCTCAAATTTAGTCAATATTTATTAATATTAGTTGCTAGCGTGCGTTGTTATAAAAATGTCGTGAAAATTCTGGTTGAAAATTTACAACTTTTACACATCTACTGAACTTTCTATAATAAAGCACATAACTAATTTCTTATTTAGTTAACAATACACACATATATATATATATATATATATATATATATATATATCGTTTTTTGTTCAAATCAATTTGATCAAAAAATAACCCTAACTATTATTAAATACAAGTATACTTATAGTTAACTAACTATTGTGATATATATATATATATACATATTTCGAGCAAATGTTTTATTTTGTATGAAATTTTGATATTATTTTCATTTTGGAACTGTCCAAAGATTTGGGTTTAAATTGGAAACAAAACACAAATGTTTCCATTATATCCACACAGTTTTACATCCATAACAGTTTATTTGTGCAAAATTTCAAGAAAATTGAGCAGAATATTTCCGTACTATTGCCATATTTAGAATTGTAAGTTTACTTACGATTAAAAATGTATAACTAAGTATAAATAAATAGTATTTATTTATCCGATTAGCTATTTAAGGCGCCGTACATCGGTCAATCGAATGTAGACAAGAATCGAATCGAATCGAATGTGACAAGATCAAATGTAGTTGTCGTACATATTTTCTAGATTAAAACGCTCATTGTTTCTGTGAACTTGAATTAAAATCGTTTCAATATTACTTACATAAAACATAATAAGTAAGTAAGTATTTAATATTTTTAAGTAAGTATACATATATATAAAGAAAGTACATTATGTTATTTAACTGAAAAACGGCAAGTCTGATATGAAAGATGGGTATGAAAAAGTTGTAGGGGATGATGTAATGCATCAACACAATAAAAAAAATTAACGAGTTTTTTCTAAGATAATTTTTAGTTGTTAAAAGCAAAAGTTTTTAAGTTTGTGCAGCTATTATTCAAAAACGGTAAATCTAATACTCATTCAACACATATACCGTTGATAAGGTGTATTAATTTAAAAAAAAAAGTTATGAAGATGTTAGATAGACAGACAAATTTTTAATTTCGGGAAGGATTCAGTCCCTAAGTATAACACCACAGCCGCAAATAGGCTTATTGTGATAACCCGGATTTGTTATTCAGTCTCTGATTTCTAAAGAATGCCTGATAGCTCTGAAAGTGGCGAAGTCTGATACGGATGAACCCTTTCGCATTAACAGAGCAGATGTTCAATAAATTCTTCATCTATTTCACATATTCTGCATAAGTTATTTTATAGAAGATGTTGCTCTAGTTTCAATTTCTTCGAAGCTGTAGTGGATATTGTTTAGACATAATTTTTCTAATCCGATTTTCTTTAACCTTCTGTAGCCCAGGTTAAATTTAAAGATAGACTCTTCGTCCTAAAATACTCCAAGGGATCACCCCTTAAAATATTTTTTGCTATAAACCGAACCACTCTGTATATTCTAAATTCCAAAAATAAATTTATCTAATTTTTTTTTAAAAATTTCTTAATCGTAATTTTATTTAAATGTTTTTAAACAAAAAAAAAATGTAAATCAAGCGAAACTGACTAGGAATTTCCAAAGAAAAATTTAATGCTCATAACTGCGAATTATGTTTTTGAAAATTTATTATTTTTTAATTTTAAAAATTTTAATAAAAAACAGTTCGTTACACTCGGTTAAAGTCATTCGAAAAAAATTTATATTTTATAATAAAACTAATTAATTTAACATAATTAAAATACTGTACTTAATTACTTACAGTTATAAATAAGTATCTATATAATTAAGTATATTTATTTATTAAAACTCTTTGTGAAACATACAAGCTCTTACTTACTCTTGTGTAAACATACAAGCTCTAAAAATTATTAATTACACCGTAGAATTTTTTAACATACTTAAGTACCGACTGTTTCAATGCAAGTTATTATACTTGTTTGAAAGCTTGGAAACATTTTATAGAAAAAAATTTAACATAATTAAAAACAAACTTTTGTTCATACAATAAAGCCTATTTTTCAGTTCAAAATAATTACAACCATTTGAGATTCCATTGAATTTATGAGGCACCATTGTATTTATTGTAAATGAGATTTGAGAATAATAAAACCGTTAAATAACTAATTAGAATTGCTTGTTTCCATGATTCCATGATTTCCATGATTGTAAAACTTCTACAACTTTTCAAGTCTACAACTGGAATTAAAAAAAAAAGTGTAAAACTACAGGAAATTGCGACATTAAGAAAATAGCTGGAACAATAAGAAAACTGATCGAGTTGCCAAACCAAGCTTTCAAATAACAGTAATAATTTGCATTGAAACAGTCGGTAAAAAAGTACGTTAAAAATTCTATCAAAATAAAATATTTTTAATATTTGAAGGTTGTGAATTAATAATAGTTAACTATAGTCGTATATACATATTCCAAACGGCACTTAGATAATCAATAACAACTATATAAATACTTACACTATTTTAATAAAATGAAATAAAATAAAAAAAAACAGTTTTGATAGTTTTTTTAAATAAGAATAACGTCCGTTATTTTTGTTTCACAAATTTAATCTTAAACTACAAATGATAGTTAAAGTTCGACCAGTATTCTTATTCAAATTTAAGATTTAAAGATTATACAGAAAAAAAATTAAGTACCAAAACAAAAAAATTTTCATTTCATTTTTTATTGAAACGGTATCAATAGCTATTTAGTTATTACAAATTCCAGAATTTTCCAGTGATATTGTATGATCTAAGTATGTCTTTCAACAATCACATCCTTTGAAAATAATTTACTTATAAAATTTTATGTTACTTATTAACTATAAAAATCATCATTTTTAAGCTTTCAACTATAAAAGTCGTTAGACTATTCAAAGCTGTCAATTTTTTTTAAAAATTGTACACATTTCCGACCAAAAATTTGTGGTATACTTATTTTATTATTATTATTATTATTTCTTTATTTACTATAATTAAAATTATAATAAAAGTAAGCACTAGCTACCAGGGCCATCGGTTTGTACTTGTTTTAATTTATCATTTCAGTATTTCGCAATAATTGCACCACATATTTATGTTATGTTTTTAGCTTAAAAATCAGATTATTTTTAGAGTGGCATTGTTAAAAACTTTTTAAAACCAATACTTTAAAAATTAAAATAATCTTAAATTGAATTCTAAAAATGAATTTAATTTTTACGCCACTAATCAATGTAATTATTTAATTTTTAACTAATTTAAATGATTATTGATTCATAAATATTTCATTAAAAGTAGCATTTTTTACACTAGAAGTCAATTTGATACAACCGTCCCTCACAAAATTTTCATGAGTAAAATTACTAGTTATCTTTATTATACCTACTTCCTTTAAGTAGTAATTTATAAAATAGTTGTAATATTATATTCAAAAATATTATACGTTCTGAATTTAGTTATTAAACCAATCGTCTTTATTTTCAACTTTTGTTTTTGTTTTTAACAAAAATAAATCCAATGTGTTTGATATTTGATTCAAATAAAAAATAAATGTTTAAAATTTTTGAAGGTATAAAATTTTAAATAAGAAAAAACAGTATAAAAAATTTCAATAATCTTAATGAATTGAAGCTGAGTGTGCATTTTTTTTTTATTGACAAATTTTGTTCATCAGATTCGCAAAAATGTTTTTCTTAGCTTGAATTTCATCAAAAATTCGCAGAATTTGTTTTAAAAAATTAGTACAAAATAATATTAAATAATTATATAACTCTAAATAACTATATATTTAAGTTGTATTTCAATGAAAAATCATTCACTAATTAATAACGCATTTTTCTATTTCCAGTTTATTCGTACCTACAAAGCATTAAGAAGTCATTGCCTTTTGAATATAACCACACATTTTACTTAAAAATAATTATTGGCACTAACTATTAGCAACAAATTTATAAAATTGATTTCTACTGAAATCCAAAATATTATACATAAAATATTAACTATGTATAGTTAGTTACTTAATTTAAAAAAAAAATTATAAATTTCAGATTTTAACCAAATTGCTAACAAAAAGCATTAATCAAAGTTAAAAAAATCTATAATAATGTTTAAATATTTAAATATTTGTATACAGTTAGTTATACTTGTGCTTATTTAAAATCGAATCCAAATGAAAATAAACAAACTAAATTAACTAAAAGCAAAAAAATTTAAGAACTTTAAGTTAAAAATAATTCCAATAGAAAATATTGACATACAAAACTGATAATCGAAATTCAGAATCATTTAAATTCAGTATAACCGCTCGCATTTTACGTTCTCTAGAAAATGTAAATAAAAATAAGTAAATAAATTAAAAATAATTGTTTTTTTTTTTTTTAATAAATAAATAAAATGTAAATAAAGTAAATTAATAATTTTATTTTATAAACAATGTGAAAGAAAACATAACTTAATTAAAATATTATATATGTACTCTTATAATAAATAATTCGCGAAACACTCACTGTCATACACTTGTCTAGACCTCAGACGAAATAAAACTGACTGAAAATGGTTTTCTTCGCAGGATATGTGGTGGTAGAGTAGAATATAGAATGGAAATGGAACGTAAAAAAAAAATCGAAATAAAGGAAGATGAAAATTGAAAATATATTTGGCGCCATTCACAAGCTACATAGTGATATACTCGTGCTTTATTATATATACGCAAATACATATATCTTATGAACAAAATAACCCATAGCTAAACTACCATACTAAAAGCAAACAACATTTTCAATTTTCATTGAGAAATATCTGCACAGTTTATTTTGTATTTTGACCATAATTACTATTTTTTTACTATAACTACTTTATTTTACTATTGCTAGTATAACTATTCAATATAGTTAAGTATGTAAAATAAAGCTCGTTTATTGTAGTTTTAGTTACCACATAAAAAATGAAAATACAATTTAACTATACATAATATATATGTATATATACTTAAGTATAACAAGCTTTTGATATACATTTAAATATAAGTAAAATATGCTTAGTTAACTCAACAGAAAAGTCCTTTTAAAATTCTCACTCTGTATTTTTATTCATGGTTTTTTACTCACATTTCTAAGGGATGAGTTCATAGTTATGATGATTAGTATGGGATTCAAGTGGATACAATATTACTTAGTCTATTGTAATTTAAAGGCTATTTTATTGACTGAGAAATAACAAAAAAAAATACAGTTCAGTGGTTATACATATTTAAATAACTAAATGATAGTAACTATAGTACATAAATACATATAACTATATATATATAAGTACATAAGTACAAATACTTTATATTTAACAATTTAAAATAGATTTGGTTTGATCAACAAGTGTGAAATATTTTTTATTACTTACTAATTTACATTAAGGAAATTTAATACAATAAATATTCTGTTATAAAATAAGTAGTTAAGAATGAAATATTCAACAATTTTAGTAAAGTGGTTAGAAAAATAACTGCTAAGATGAAACTGAATCAATCCAATTCTTTAGTCAATGTCAAACCGCTGTCATCTATCTCGCTTCTTTTAAAATAAATAACTAACTACTTATATGCTTTTCGAACATAATGCAATAGGGTGATAGATAAAAAGTTTGTTTCAATAATGATTTGTTTAATTTATATAAGTATGACAGACTTGAAGTCCGTCCTATGCCCCACAGATGGGATTACTGAACAATGATGATGATAAAACCTAAAGTAAGTATTTATTAACATCTAAGTATAAAGAATATTCTAGAGCATGTGATATATCAAAACCTAGGCGAAGAACTGAAGATAAACAACCACTCATGCCACGGAAACTTTGGAATGACTATGTAAACGAATTAAGCAGTTCGTTAACGTAAATTAATCAAATTAAGTATACGTGATTCTTAATATAGAAGTTTGGAGACGTGATGTAATCAACACAATGTGGATGTAACCAACTCAGGCAATCAAAAATCAATTTTATCTGTCGCAATAAAAAAATAATTTTTAATAATAAAAAAAATTAATTAAGTTATAATTTTTCCGAATTATGATATAGATCTAGATATTGTTTTGACCATCAAATGTATTCCCTTCCTAATTTTCATCTCAAATTTCTAGAATCGTTTTAAGTTAGTTTTTCTATATACTTAACTAAATTTTTTTGTATATTATATAGTTAGTTAAGTATAAGTACTTATTTACATATATATCATAACTTAAAATTAAATCACAAAGAATCAACCATCAGTCCAATCATCAGTTAATGGCAAGAAATAGCAAAGAAAAAATTGTAACTTGTTAACTAATTAGAACTGTAACTAATGTTCTTTTTATTTTTTTTATTTACTTCTTACTGTGTATTTAACTGAATTTTAATCAATCAAGTTATCTTGGTGTTTGTTCTTGGTACATATATTTTGGAGACTCTGTGGTCTTCAATACGCTCCTAAAGAATGTTTGTTTCCCTCTTCAGGGTGTTTTCTGTCGATAGTTTGATATTACTAATAGACATACCAACTGCCGGTTCCGGGCCATAAATGTTTCCTGCCGATGATCTGGCTAGTTCGTCAGCCTTCTCGTTTCCAGTCAAGCCACTATGACCCGGTATCCAGATCAGTTGTACCTTGTTTCGGAGCCCTATGAGGTTAAGGACTTCCGAAAGTTCTCCCACCAATCTAGATTTGATGAAGTTATTTTCAAGAGCTTTTAAGGCAGCCTGACTGTCACTAAAGGTTCTAATGACTTTGTTAGACCATCTTTGCTCTTTTATTATATTCACTGCTGCGTTTATGGCAAAGACTTCAGCCTGGAAGGAAACTGGAGCTCAAGCAGGTTTTTTTTCAAAGAACACTCTGGCTCCCGTGCCCAGAGCCGTAAAGAACCCGTCAGTGAAAATGTCCGAGGTGTTTGAAGACTTAGCCTGCTCTTCTGAACCACGCCAGGTCTCTCTTGTCGGGATTTCTACTTCGTATTTCCTCTTTAGGGATACGTATGTAGTGATGTCATCTGTTGGCATGAAGAACTTTTTCTGTTCCTCTTCTAAGTCCTTCCATAGCCTTTGATGTTTGTTCCTACATCCACTAGTATTCCCTAGAGTTTGTAACCTTTTTGCAACTTTGAGGGCCTCCATTCTTACATAAAGATGCAAGGGTGGAAGCCCAAGAAGTATTTGCATAGCCGCTGTAGGTGTGGTTCTAAAAGCACTTGTTGTACAGAGACACGCAAGTCTTTGTACTGCCTCTAGTTTAATCAATCACTTACTTTTTAATTTTTTATTGTGCATTTAATTTTCAGTTATTAAAAATATTTAACATTTAAGTAAATACTTAAGTTTTTAATAGTTAGTAGGATAGGTACTTATGTATTATAAGTAACTACTTCTATCTTAAGTGGAATCAAGTATTTTCAATTTAAGTAGTTGTGTACTGTTCACTGATTAGATTAATTTGATCTGATTTAAATTTATTACAATTATTTTATTAATTTTTTTAATAAAACGGCTTTTATTCTTTAGTTATTATTTTTATTTGGTGTGAATGTCATATTATTATTATGAAGTAATTTTATTACTAGAATTTGTCCACTTCTCGAAATTAGAGGAAGTTTGATAAAAAGTGGGACTCAATTTACTTATGAATGGTTTGCAATCATTTCAATTTATTCTTGTTAGGTACTGAGACAACAACCGCATACGTAACAATTTATTTATAGACAAGTTTCTGTTTTAAATTTAATTCTAGCAATGGGTTACGGTAATTTGATAAATTAAAATTTTTGTATGTTAAATTGACTTAAGATACATAAAGTGAAGTTTTAAATTGAAATTTTTAAAAAATATTTAATTTTGCTAGTCTATTTTAAATATCTATAAAAGAATAATAAATGTAAATTGCTTGTGAAATAGTTCAGGTATTTGTACCGTACTTTTTTCAATTTACAGATTAAATATAGTTTATAGTAAAAGTGGGTAATCGTGACCTAGTGGGTATTTGTGATCTAGTCAGCCTAAAATTTATTTAAAATGTATTTCAAAAATTTAATTATTTTATTTTAATTTACTTGTACTAGTACTTTAATATGGTAATAGAAAATTTCGTGCCGAAAAACGAATTTGACATTAAGCACCTTACTTTTTCTCGTAATTTCAGTTTTCGTCAAGGTTTTGAGAAGTTGATAAAAATATTTTTAATTTATAGCAAAAGGTTGGTATTATTATAAAATTAAATACATTCCTAATAATAAAATTTGAAGGATTTTTTAACGGAAAATGATCGAAAAATGTGATTATTTTGTAAATAAGCTGAGTAATTAAATAATTAAAAGCGGTCCGAATTATAAGCTATAATTTTTTTCTGTTGAGGTATTTGTGACCTATTGATCACAATTAGAGTTTTGAAGTGAGTTTTCGTATAACCAAATACCCAAATACTTAGTTAACTTTTTATTTCATTTTATAAATTTAAATTACTTTATTTGGAAAGTATTAAGTAGTTACTTGCAATATATGTACTTTCTGATGAAAAATACATTTTATCGGTATTGGTATACGACACAAAGGCTCAGCTTGAGCACATCATTTGACTTATTTAATTTCTGTGTGTTTATTGGTTATGATTTAAGTTTACATTGTGAGCATTGACATTTTAATCATTGGTTTGTAATCATTCATTTAAAATTAAATAAAAAAATAAATAGAGACAATTTCTCATGTTAACAGAGTAAAATTATACAACAATGTCGCGACGAAGGTGTTCACAAATTGTCCGACGAAGACGCAACAGGTAGTAGTCAAATATGTTTAAATAGATCTAATCAGAATGAACAGTAGCGATTAGAATGTAATGAATTAGCAAGGCAACGAATGGCACGGTCAAGATCAAATAAAAATCAAGAACAAAGAGAAGAACGAATTGAAAGTGTGAGAGTTAGAAACAGAAAAGTTCGTGAACGTAACACTCAACGTGAAAATCAAAACAAGCAACAACGGAGACGTAGCCATTCAATTGAAAATTTTCATCGTGCAGGTTTTATTTATGTTCATAATATTGATTACGTTTCGCATCCGTCCATTCAAATTGGCAAAATGGATAAAGTTTGTAATAAATGCAATGCATTGAAATTTAAAAATGAAACCGATGGAATGTGTTGTGCCGGCGGAAAAATTAAATTAACTCCATTAAATCCACCACCTGAGCCATTATTTTCTTTGGTTGTTGGCAGAACAAATCAATCAAAACATTTCCTGAAATTCATTCAGTCGTACAATTGCTGCTTTCAAATGGCATCATTTGGAGCTCAACAAACTTTTAAGGTAAACAAATAATAGTAATAAAGGTATTCAAATAATAGTAATAGTTATATGTTTTGATTAAATATATATACGAATATCCTAGCCAATTTGTTGAATATGAATTAAAGATTTAAGGTCAGTTGTACAATAAAAAGATTTGAAGATGAAGTAGTGATTGCCATGGTTGGAGATGAATTCAATAATCGTGACATTATTTTGCAACATAGAAATGACCAGTCGGAAAATGTTAGTGAAACACACCGTTCCTATGATTCGTTGCAATATCCGCTAATTTTTTGGAAAGGTGAAGATGGGTACCATTTCAATTGTTGCGTACAAAATAAAATAAATTTAAGGAGTTAAAATATAATTGGTTAATGGAATTTATTTTTATGTTTTTCTTGTCAAGTCGTTCTAGAAGATTTCATTTTTAATACAAAGACGTAACTAAACGTATATTATTGTATTGTCCAGCTACGCGGACAGGGTTACTCTAGTTATTATATAAAATTTAATACGATTAAATATTATTATAATAATATTACAATTATTCAGAGCCAACCTCTTTTCGGCTAGTCGAACATCAATTACTTGTGTGTTTGAATTATACCATATACCTCACGCTGAATGTCATACCTTAATTGTCGGTTGACTGTAACTGTAAATTATAGATATTACGGAACAGAAAATTGTTATGAGAGTAAACGCTTCAAACAAAGTATGGTATATTATCCATACTATCAGACAAAGCTACGCAATATTCTTTTTTACATATACGTAAGTACCTCGTTAATTGTGTTTTGATAAATTTTATATCATATCAAATTATTATTCTATAGTTAACTAGATAAAGATATTAAATGATATTGTACATCAATTTATCACTTTGTTACGTACTTATTTAAATTTCGAAAATTGAGAAGATACCTACATACATATTTTGTACAAATCTTCATACAGATATAAATATCTAAACTATATTTAAATATTTATTGTATGAACTTATTTAGTTAACTACTTATAAACGTTTCAATAAAAGTTAAAAAATATTTCACTGATTTAATTAAAAAGTTCAAAAAATTAATTTATAATGTGGTTATAATGTCATGCCAACAAAGTGAATCATATCGGTTACGTTTGAGTGTCAAGACGAGTTTATTTTATAATGCTTCTACTTAGTTATTAAGAGTAAGACTAATTCAGAATACAATAATATACATATAACTAGTTAGTTAAGTATAACTAGGTACTTAATATGATGTATAGTTAACCCATTTCAAATAATATTAAAAGTTTCCAATAAATTCTCGTTAATAATTTTAGCAAGATCGTACATGCGTCATTAAAAGAGTGTTTTAAGATTTTTGAGAAAAAAAAGCTCGATGTACATTATGGTTAAATATATAATAACTACGTGAATATATATAACTATATATATGTTGCATAAACAATATTGAGCCGGACTTTTCTTTTATTCTTCATTGTTAATCAATAACTGGAATATTAAGAGGATTTTAAACATTTTAATACCTACTTAAATATAAAATTGAAAGGTTAACTGTTTTCAAATATTTGCCCTAATTTTTAACCTTATTGACACTTCTCCCATTGCAGAAACGATATCCAAATACACTATGTTCGTGATGAAATTAATCAAATCAGGATACATTTAAAATTCGATTTTTAAAATATCATAAACACGCAAACTATTAAAAGAAATTAAATAATTTTCAATAAACTGGGTCATCGACTGTAACTATAGAAAGTATATAAAATTAAATAACTAAATACTTTTAAAAAGTTAATACCAAAGGAGCGCCAAATTTTTTTATTAATAACTAGGCATAAGACTATTTTATTTTATTTATTTGTTTTGTTTTTGTTATTAAATATCAAACTCACCTATCTGTATCCATTTCATTCATGTCCCTATCATATAAACTAACCATTGATATTGCATTTAATTCATTATGCCCACCGTTAGATCTTAAATATTTTGAGTTTTCATTTTCACTTTTGAGTCCATAAATTTTATCACCACGTTCTCTCAAGGATTTCATCAAACTATCCTCAATATCCCCAGTATAAACTTCAATATTGGCCGATTTTTTTTTATCGCCTTCTTCCATATTTCTGTTAAATTTACCAATAACAGACGTTGGTGTTGAATAATTGTATCTATGTGGATACTGTTGTGCATGATTTTTTAAAATATCATCATTCGCATCATCATATTGCAGTAATAAGCTATCACTGCCCAAATCTATTTTTATATAATAATAATAATACAAAATAGAATACCAAAAATAGATTTTTCTTCAGATTACACTTTTTACAAAATATAGAACCAACACTATAGCTATATAGGAACTTTTTTAATTTTGTGCATTTACTTTACAAAAACTACACTTTATCGAATTGATTTTTTCTAAAACTCACCCATAACATTTCTAATAAATTTTCTACTTTTATAAAATTTTCTAAATATGAATCATTTTAAATATTAACTTAATTTGCAAAAATTTCAACTAGGAAGTTTTAAGCCACGAATAATAATTATCACCTTTTACGTAAAAGAGCTCGAGAAGGACTGGTTGAATAAAAGATTGAATTAAATTGAAATGTCAAATTTTAATTAATAGCAAGAGTGGTACTCAAACTCTTAGTTAGTTATTTTTTTTGGAGGAAATATTTCAAGATTTAAGCACGATTAAATTTTAATTAAAGATCAAATCAAATTAGAAATTAATTAATCCTATTAAAATTAGTAATATTATAATATTATTTCCAATCATTAAACAAAATCAAATTAAAAGTGCTTATTTTTGTATAAAATATTCCATTTATTGAAACAGTCCATGTGAACTTACATTCCAGTGACAGCAGAGGAACTGACAACTAAACAATGACAATTGAATTGTCAGTGTCAGTCAGTTCAGTTTTTTCATTCTTTATTAAAATTTCGATTTTCGCATTACGTATTTGTATTGTAATATTAAAATTGCATTAAAAAATTATTAAAAAGAAAAAACAAACATTTTTAAATGTCTTTTAACGAAAAAGATATTACAAAATTTCAAAAATATTAAAATGACGTAATTAGAAAAGATTTATATATTGAAAATTGCACAAATAATTAAAGCGTAATGGATTCGTTGAACGCTTTAAACATTTTGGACGTAAAAAGTTTTATGACTAATATTAATTGTAAACTTTCTGCAATTACATACGTACATCCACCGGACAGGCAAATCCTTTGTATTGTAACAACCAATAATGATATTGTTTTTCATCTTTCAACTATCGATGAAACAGAGGATTTAAAACGTGTTTGTTGGTTTCAAAAAAATGGTAAAGTAATTCAAGATATATGCTTTGATCCGGCTGGAGCACAACTATTAACATTATGTTTGGATAATTCATTGCACATTGTACCAGCACTTAATATATTTCAATATGATGATAACAATACAAATTATTCAAATCACAAAATTATTTCGTTTATAATACCATTCACTGGACCTCATATTTGTCCGTGTCCTCAAAAATGTCCAAATTTAGATTTTGATTTTGTGGCTAATGAGAACTCTAATGCTGGAGATGCTGAAGAAAATTGTGGAGAAGACTCAACAAAAACCTCTACTGATTTAAGTTCATCAATTTCAGTATGTCCTCAACCAACTTCAACTGTATGGTGGCAGACAATTGAACTAAAAAATCGAGCTATAATCGGTTATTCCGATGGCTCAGTTTGTTTTGTAGAATTAGCACCTAATTGTCCTTTTATTGCAAGCACTGCTATTGATAAAGGGGCTGTAGAAAAATTAATAATTTGTCGAGATAATACAATGCAAAATGTCACACTTTTAATAAATACATCACGAAACGAGCAATATAAACTTTTATTAGAGAAAACTTGTATTAATTTTTTGTATCCGGGTGATTTATCACCAAAAAATCAAGAGAATAGTTTTGAAAATTGGCAAATTGTTGTTCCTATAAATCAACAAATTGATATAAAAGACAATGAAAGTAGTTTAGAAGAAAATACTGATTCTGCTAAAAAATCTAATGAATCGTGTAGTTCATCGTCCACTTTGGAAAAGAATTGGAATAAAGAAAATATTGAAAAAAGCAGTGGAATTTTGCCAACAGCAAAAGCCAAATTAGCTTCTCTTAAAGATTTGGGTACAAGAAAATTAAACCGCATTAAAAAAAAATTAGCTGAAAATAAGCCAACTATAGTAAACGAATCTGATAATATTGAAAAATTTACTATAATTGATTCGCCACAAATGGTTCCAGAACTTTTAACTGGCAATACTGGTCCTCTGTTTGCCGCACAAGTTCTACGGAACACATTTTTATTGAGTGCCTTACGTTCAAATTTAAATACTTTGTCTATTCACAGTATGGATACATCATTTTTACCATTATTTCTTTATAAGTTACCTAACAATTGTAGGGAAATATTAATTGGATCTAATGTTTTATATACTATACATTTAAAACAAATAACAGAAGAATCTTCCTCAGAATGTGAAAGTGCCAAAAATGATAATACCCCAAATGAAGAAATAAATCAAGAAAATCAAGAAAATCAAGAAAATCCAGAAAATCCAGAAAGTGAAAGGTAAATAATAAATTTTTAATTCAAAATATTTATATATTAAAATATTTTAAATTAATTTTAAGCATTACAAGCGAAGTTAATTCATGCCATAAATACAACGATGAAATATGTGTTTTGAGTAGTTCAATGGCATCAATGAAAACTGGACAAGAAGAAATTTTCAACGAAAGAGCTGTATTGAGCAAATTTTCGTTTGAAAATGAGACTATTATAAATTTACATAGAAAATGTAAATTTCAAAAATTGCAAAATATTCAAGAAACTACAAAACAAGAACAAAATTCCAATACAAAAATTCATAATTTAAAAACATCATTAGATTACGTATACTTCTACAAAAAAGAAGAAGAAAACAATGAAATTAATTTATCCAAAGAAGAGATTTTAAACTCTGATATTACAAAATTAAATTTTGATCCATGTTATATTATTACAAACCGAAATATTTATTACATTGATTTTAAAGATGAACCTGTAAAACTTTTTTTGGATGCTGCTGTTTCTGGTAAATGGAATAGTTGTGAAGAATTTTGTAATACATTTGATTTAAATTATTCACAAGCCATGGAATTTGCTGGAGATTACTTACTTGAAACAAAGAAAGTTACTCAAGCTCTAGTCACATATAATGTTGCGAAAATTCCAATCATAAAAACTGCATTAAAATTAGCATTACATAAAGAAACTTATGCTTTAATGCATTTATGTGCAATGGCTTTGAAAGGAACTTATATATTAAAAAGCAAATATTTCAATCGTAGACTATTTTCAAGTATATCATCAAGTGTTTCTTCAATGCACGTTGAAGAATTTAATCTTTTAAATCATATGAAAAAATCCTCAGAAAATATAATTAATGATGGTTGGAAATGTGGTGATTATACTTATGGTATTGATGAACCTATTACTTCATTACAAATGACTGCATCATCACAATTTCATTTATCAAACTTACTTTTAATAACATTGGTTGAACGTACTGTTAAAGATAAAAACTATATACCGTTATGGAATTTTATACATAGCAATAGTAAATTTCATTATAATATGGCAAGTATAGTATTATCTCAAAGTGGGCTATATTCAGCTGCAGTAATTTTAGCTATGACAAAAGGAGCTTTACTAGATGTATTTGTTGGCTTGGTTAATGCAGCAAATCAAGAATTTGGTTTTTACTCAGAGCTAAATGTGTGTTTATTTAATTTAACAGAACCGATCTTCATTGAATCTATAACATATTTGCATAGAACAGCTCATGATTATTTTGAAATAATTGAAAATAAAATTTCAAAAATATTACCTAATGTACTGGCGCGATTGGAGCAACAATTAAATCCATTTTGTGGGATTTATAGATCAATGATATGTCAACCATTTTCGCAAAATTTCATTGATTGTGAATTTACTGCAGCGGATACTGTTGATGTTTTGAGTTTTTGTAGTCATTTAGTTGAAACTTATATAAATGTAATAATTAATTTGCTCAAACATAATGGAGATTATCAAGGAAATATTTTGAATTCGTTTGATACATTTAATGTTCAATATGAAACCAATCATGTGGCTGTTTGTATACCGAATTTTACACCTTTAGCAGTTGGATGTACTAATTGTGCATATGTAGTTGATGGTGTTGCGTACTTTTGGGGTAACAATGGTATTCCTTTAGTTTATGATTCTGGGAACTTTACTGATTTAGCTGATCCCCCTTATACTGTTAAACGGTTGGAAATTTTAAATCGAATTCAAATTGAAGTAATTGACCCTAATTAATTGTAAATATTATTTCAATATTTAATTTATTTCAGGTTTATACAGTAAAATGCGGTCGTCAACATATATTAATTTTAACAAATAATGGATTGTATAGCTTTGGATCTAATAATCTTTATCAACTTGGTGTTGGTAAAAGTATTCTGCAATCTCTACAACCAATGTATATTAAAACATTGGATTTGAAATATATTAGCCTTATTGAAGCCGGACAATATCATAATGCAGTTATTGCAGATAATCAATTATATACTTGGGGTTGGGGTGTATATGGTCAACTTGGTCATGGAAATATCGAAAATATCGATAAACCAAAACGTGTAGCCTTTTTTAAGCGAAAAAATATTATAAATGTATCGTTGGGACATGCTCATTCATTAGTTTTATGTTCAGGTGATAATAATTCTACAGAACTTTATGTATTTGGTTCAAATCATTTCGGACAATTAGGAATTGGATGTAATAATACTAACAAATTATTAGTGCCGATAAAATTAGATTTCAATACAAATATTACATTGATTTGTACGAAATTTTTTACTAATCTTGCTGTAGATAGTAATAATCAATTATATACTTGGGGTAGCTCACCACAAGCTTTAAGATTGGCTAATCAAATGAAACGACGATCAAATACTAAACAAAAACTTGAGGAATCAATTAAAAAGGAGATCGATAGAAGAAAGCAGTCAGAAGAAGAAGATGAAGAAGCAAGTGATTGTTGTGATATTAAAATTGAAGTTCCAATACTAGAAAAACCTTGTAGACCATTTTTAAGGTTGAGAAAAAAAAAAGAGATTATAGAAAATAAAAACGAAGAAGGTTTTAACTTTGATCAATTAGATACTCTTAAAGAAGCAGATACACCACATAATAGTCCTTCAGATAATCAAGAAATCAATGATTCTACTGAAAATTCAATTCCAGATGAAAAAACTGTCGAAATTGAAATCGAAGAGAATATTTTACCTCCACCTGAAACAACTTTAATCTCCAATGATACTTGTGATGATGATATTGATAAAAACGTGCCTGTTTCTAATGTGATCTTAGAAGATGCACCACTTAATATGGAAGCTGATTTAATTAAGTCGGTACCAGTATTAGCTGAAGAGAATGCTGTTAATGTTGTTGAAAATATTTGTGCAACAGAAATTGAACACTTAGCTCCACATATAATTGATACAAGAGAAGTTTCCGGTAAAATATTACAAATATCATGTGGTCTATTTCATTGTGCTTTAATATCGTCCACAAATACTTTATACACATGGGGTAAGAATATAGAACATCAATTGGGTACAGAAGATCGAGATAGAAAACCTGTTGCTAAACCGTCTCCTATTGAATGTATTGAAAACCCATTATATGTTCATTGTGGTTATGATTTTACTGTCGTAATTACAACAGATTATACAGTTAAGGCATTTGGTGGAAATTCTTATGGTCAATGTGGTAAAGATTTAAGTTCTGAAAATAAATCTGGTCGATTATTCTGCCTACCAACTACTAAGAGATTGTTACGTTTAGATGGAAACTGTTCAGAAAGTCCACATGAAATTCCATTACCAAAACCTAAAATAAAATTTGAAAAAGAATCTATTAGATTTTTAAAATCAATACCAAAGTTTCAGAGGAAATTTCTTCAACGTTTTACAATATCCAAAGACATTTCTTTTCAAAGTATTTCTGGATGTGGTAATGGTTTTGGTAATGGTATATCAGAAGGTTTTAGTTCTAGTTTTGAAAGTTCAGAAATTAGTGATGTTGATCCAGATTCATTAACGCCTTATACAGAAAATAATATATCTTCAGAAGAAACAGATACTCGTCGTACATCCTTAACAGGGACCTATTCAAATAATTATATTCACTATTGTTTAACTGTGTTACACGGGTTGTATAATCCAGAAAAATTATTTTCAGTTTTATCGAAAGAATTTTTAGAATTTAAAATTCGCATATTAATGTTAAATTTTAAATTTTTAGAGGCTTTTAAAATGTGCTTATTAGATTGTAATTCATCTATAAAATCAATTCAAATTTTTGAATATTTTACCAAAGACACTAGTATTGTACCAATTAAAAGGCAAGAAATGAAATTTTTTATACATAGTTTATTAAATCATTTTATTCATAATAGTTATGATTTAAAAATCTGTGAACAATTTTTTATGTCAGATTTAGATTATTATTTATCAGAATTAACATCGGTATTATTTTTTAGCTCTGATAATTATAAGCTAGATGAAAACTTAACAGAACAATTAAAAAAATTATTTATTGCTGATATGAATGAAAAATCTGATTATTTTTTTGAAAATTCTGAAATAATTTTCGATTCAATAAGTGTTAAATTTAAGACAGTTGTTTGTAAGAAAATTTTAAATTATATCGTACATTAATAATTATTTAAATACATATTAAATAAAAAATATCGAATATAAAATTAAAATTATTAACTTATGGTTAATGCAACTTAAGTAAATTTATATTTAGAGATATTTATATCTTCATACATAAACTCATAAAATTACATAATAATAATTTATTGTTTTATTTTAATTGTAAAATAAATTATAAAAACTAACTGTTTTCAAATGAAGTTTTCTGCAATTTAAAAATTATTTTTACAAAGGAAACAATTTTTTTTTTGTGGACGCTACTTTGTTTTTTTTTTTTTAATTTATAAATTAAGTACATTTTACCAAAAATTTTTATTAATGTTTTCTCAGCTTTCTAATTTATACGCTTTTTAATCAAAAATTATATACATCTGCATTGATGCAATCAGAGGAATGTTAAACAACAAAAAGAGAATAATTTTATATGCTTTTTTATTTATTATCAAAAGATAAATTAAACATTTATGTTGAAATAATTTGTATATTTAAAAACAGACAAATAAATTGTTTTTTTTTCTATATTTAAAATCTATTGGTATTGTTATTATTTAAATACTACCTTTAAAAATTTTTATTCAAGTGGAAATTTTTGGACAAATATATTGAAATATTTGTTGAGTTGATTTTTTTTTGTTTCTATTAGTTGGGGTTTTGATTTAGGAATTATTTTACTTTGTAGTGCTAAACTATAAGTATTGAAAGGAGTAACTACTATGGGCGAAATGATTTGAGTGTTTTTATTATTTATTTTTTTGGTTTTGGTGATATGATAAAATAGCTTCTCTGCGGGTACAACGGTTAATTTTTATTTTTAAAATGTCTCTTTCCTTTAGAAAAGCCGGACAATTCCTGTCACTTGAGGCATATTCTGTGTTCTGTAGTTTTTCTTCTGCACAATTTACACATTTTAGTGTAATTGCAAGCTTTGATATAAGTAGTCTTTGTCTTTTTCGTTAATTACGGAAACAGGCACATTTTGAACAAATTGTTTTCTTTTCTTGACAATTATTTAGCAATGGGTTTCAATTATTGGCACTTTCAGCATCTACTGAGTGAAGGATAACTTTTCCTTACCTCCAAGACAAGGTAGCCTATTTTAACCTCTTTAGGAGGTTCAAGACAATCAAAAGTAATTGAAACAGCTCCTGAATATTCAGGGCTGTTGGATTTAATTTGATTTCTATTCGGAAATCTGTGAATTTTCAAAATGTTTTTGTTGTCTTCTTGCATATCCTTCAGTATTTCTTCACCCGTTAGAGAAATTGTCCTTTGAACAGATTATGCCCTCGGAAGAGTTTAATGAAGCACAAGTCACAATTTCACAACACAAGTCACAAGTTCAACGGTTCACAATTTTTCTTATGTGTAAACACAATTTTGTGTCTATGAAATTTCAACGTTCACTGTTTTGTTATTATTTAAATATCTTATTCTTCCTAAAGAAAGAATTAAAGAAAATTATGACGAATTCAACTTCTGGCATTCCAATTTCGGTAAAAGAAGCTCTGTTGACGTTTTATTGCTAACGCGTTATCGTTCAGCTTCAGTTCAGTTGATTCTGTTTTAACCTCTTGTTTTTTGTTTTGTTGACACATTACCCATCCCACACGTTAGCTTAGGACTGATAAGAATTTTGACAGTTCTTTAATTTGGTATGATTTGGTAATCTGGAAAAGAAATGATGACGAGAACACAAAACATATCATCATAATTAAGTCAAAAGCAATATATCGTATTACATTTTCGATGCTAAATTAATATATAAAATTTAAATTTAAAATTTTTTAATTTTTATTAATTCTTTATAAATTAAGTTGTAAAAGAATTTAAAAAAATGTTTATCTGGATATTTTTAGCAGTAACTGGCTTCAAAATTTTGTTGATGCCGGCTTAGTAAGTTTTTTAATTTATTTATTTTTTATATATAAATTAAGTAAGATTAATATTTTTATAAATATTGAAGCTATTCAACTGATTTTGAAGTACATCGTAATTGGATGGCCATAACTTATAATTTACCGTTATCGAAATGGTATTTATTGAAAATAATAAGTCAAAATGTCCATGTGTTGATTGTAAATATTCATGTTTTAATTTAAGGTATTATGAAAATACAAGTGAATGGACCTTAGATTATCCACCGTTTTTTGGATATTTTGAATGGGGACTTTCGCAAATTGCAGCTTTTATAGATCCAGAAATGATTAAGCTTGAAAATTTAAATTATAAATCAGAAAAAGCTGTTATATTTCATAGATCATCTGTTATAGTTTCAGATATAGTTTATGCTATCGGTGTTCGGACGTAAGTAAATACAATTTAAATGTTATAATTACGTTATAAATATTTTATTTAATTTTAGGTGTTTGAAAACTTTAAATTTTAATTATGGAACTAGATTTACACTAGGCTCAGCACTTTTACTTGGAAATGTTGGATTACTATTAGTAGACCATGTTCACTTTCAGTACAATGGATTTTTAATTGGAATTTTATTAATTAGTATGAGCTTAGCATTGAAGAGGAAATTTTTATGGTCTGCTTTATTCTTTGCAATATTATTAAATATGAAACATATATTCTTATATATGGCACCAGTTTTTGGAGTATTTTACTTAAAATTTTATTGTTGGGAAAGCAAAAAATCGTTCTTAAGTTTTATTAAACTTTTATGTGTAGGAAGTTTATGTTTTGCAGCTTCTCTTGGACCTTTTTATCAACACATTCCACAGGTTTATAAGTTATTATAAGTATATATGTAGAAGTTTAATTTGATTCCTATTTTATCAGGTATTGTTAAGATTATTTCCATTTAAAAGAGGCCTTACACATGCTTATTGGGCACCAAATTTTTGGGTATTATACAATTGTGTTGATAAAGTTTTATCATTGACGAAAGGAATAACCGAAAGTGGCGGAAAATGGACTGCAGGATTAGTTCAAAATTATCAACACGAAGAGCTTCCAATAATTACGCCATTAATGACAATTTTATTAACAATAGGTTTTATGATACCTTGTTTAATAAAATTGCTATTTTTCACTAGCCCTAGGTAATTTACTTCATTAGTCCTGATTTATCTAATTTTCTAAAAATTTTTGTTTTATAGAAATTGTTACCGAGATTTCATTAGATCAATTGTGATTTGCTCTCTTACATCATTTATGTTTGGATGGCATGTTCATGAGAAAGCGATATTAATGGTGGTTATACCCTTGAGGTAATAATATTTTTGAATTTTTGTAAATAGTTCTTATAATTCAATATTAATTTTTTAGCTTTTTGAGTTTACTGGATTATTATGATGCTAAATGTACATTTATTTTATTGTTCATAGCACATTGGTCATTACATCCTTTACTCTTTAATTCAAATTTAATAATGATTAAATATCCATTAATTCTATCATTTCAATTTGGTTGTTATGAAGCTATGCGTACAATGTATCCCAATTTTAAGTTAAATATTTTTGAAAAATTGTATTTATTTAGCTGCATTCCATTAATGTTATATCAAGAATTATTGCAATATTTTATATTAAATTTGAGTGAAAAACTACCATTTCTACCATTGTTACTAACTAGTTTATATTGTAGTATAGGTATTTTGTATTTTTATATAAAATTTTATCTCATATTCTTAAGAGGAAAATCATTTACAAAACAAGACTTAGTTAAAGAAAAACAACAAAAGACTGTAACTGGTACCATTACTAAAAATAAGTCAAAAAATAATATTAAAAAAACTAAAGTACAATAATTAAATAACATTTGAAGTATTGTTACATTTTTTTTTTTATATCAAAATAAAGAAAAAAACATTTACTAAGCGTTTTTTTATTTTATTTTAACAACTTATGTCAACAGAATGCTTATCTTAGCTTCGAATAAAAATCACTTCTTTCCTTCAACCATTATAATATGATAACCAAATTTCGTTTTAATTGGTGGATCTGTGTATATAGGATTATTTAAATTAGAAATCGGTAAAGCGAAAGCTGCATCCTGAAATGGACCAACCATAGCTCCCCGTATTTGCCATCCTAAACTTCCACCTTTGGTAGCTTTATCTTCACTAAAATTAGAATTTATAACATAAAAATATGTTAATCAAATTTTTTTTAATTACATAAAATATAAAATTAATTGTGATTTGAGATATCTTACCTGTATGTAGTAGCTACTTCATTAAACTTTTGGCCCTCTTTTAACTTTTCCATTGCTTCAAATATTTTACTTTGTTTCTCACACAAAATATGTCGTACATTTATAGCATTTCCTCCTTTAACTTCTTTTCCTCCTAATTTTAAAAAATTTAATTTATTTTAAGAATTTTACTTATTTTAATAGTAATGTTGCTACTTACCCTTTTTATCTGCATCGGCTTTTTTATCGCCTTTTCCACCTTTAGCAGCCTTGCTATCTTTTGCACCACCACCACCTTTCTTGGCATCTTTCTTTGGAGGCATCGCTATTTAATTTTTGTTTAATATTTAAGAAATCAATCGAATCCCGAATTAAATCCTTTTCTATACGGTGATTTCTTTCTTATTTTACCTGTATAAACATTAAACAGAGCAGATACAGAATAGAAAAAGAATACAATACCGAATACTTTATGTCATGTCAGTAATAAGTCATGTGTGTTGTGTGTTGTCAAGACAAACTCCACTGTAATTTTGACGTTTAAGAAAATGTCTCATTATTTTATGAAGTACTAATCTACTACAAATGTTGATTGTGGAATATATTTTGGAATAGTTGAACTACCTAGTTTACAGGTAATAAAAGTTCGTATGGGATTTTGTATAAAACCATAAACCAACGAATTATAATTAAATGGAAGTGACTATCCCATACAAAAATACAAACATTTTATCCATATTTTTTTAGTACTTCTCTTTCTGTTTGGTTTGTTTGGGTTTCCTTTTGTCAAAAAAAATTTTTTTTCAGTGTTAGGCCAATATAGTTTTTTTAAATAGAAAATTAGTAAAATCTTTGAGTATGAATAAAATAAAAGGTATCAAAATATAATCTTAATAAAAATAACAATGTTTTTTCAATTTAAACTTTTTTTTACTTTATTACCGTATTCTATTATTACACAGAAAAGTATTGCTGTTAAATTATTTGAAAAAAAAAAATCATTCATGTTTCTGAAATATTGAAAATGTAGCAGTAGTGTGTAATATATGGATATATGAAATTTTCAAAAAGTACGAACACTAGCAATGAAGTAGGCAAAAATAAAATTTGTTATTGTCAAATAAATATTAAAAAAAGTCAATAAAATTTTTGATTTTTATTATAAATTGTTAAAAAATTACAAATTTTAAGGAAAAATGGAACGTAAAAAGAAGATTTGTATCATTCCAGGCTGTAAGTCTCATTTGGAAAAAGAAAATTACGTGTCTTTACATATGTAAGTATTATATTTTACATCTTTTGAATTTTTAAGAGAGAAAATATATTGAACGAATATATTCGTCTATTTCTGTTTTTTGACAATGAGAAATACCAAAGAAAGAGAGGAATATACCCAAAACATTGGACACTTTTTTGTATGGATAGCCACTTCCAGTTAATTCTAATTCGTTGTATAAAACCATAACACGTTCGATGTAGATCTATCCAAGTCAACACTAGTATTGTGTTGTAGAGTATTCATAATTCTCGCTTCTCGGATTCACTTATATCATCATTTAATTCATTATTTTCAAGGAACCAGAATATTGTATTCTAGTTCATTTTACACATGAAATTGTCATTACTTTTGTGAGTGTTGTTAATATTTGGATTCATTGCAAGTTATTAAGTAAGGTTATCCAGAGAGCTAGTTGCTTAATAATCTCGGGGCCACGTTTGATGATAAATTATCATTTAAACAACATTTCAACATTATCGAAAATAAATTCAATACTAGGCTTTATTAAAAAATGGTCGAAAAAATTTCATGACCCTTATGTAATTAAATCTCAATTCAGTTCGTTCAAATCAAGAATATCCTAGCCCAGCATGATCACTTAACTACGTGGACCATATCAATAGGATTGAAGGTATTCAGAAGATGAAGAAGTTCCTTAGATTTGCTTTAAAAAACCTTCCATCTGGAAAAATTTTTAATTCGCAAATAGAAGAATACTACTTTTTTTCCTCTCCGTACTATCAGCAAAAAAAATATAAATATTACATGAGATTTGACATTTCGTTTCGCTGTAGGCGAATACTAGGCTTAAATTAAAAATGATGTTTGTTGTTTTAATATTAATTTTTTTTCTAAATTTAAGAAAAATTTTTTGTAATATGCTTGTGTTAAGTATAATAAAATTAAATAAATTTTGTTTATAAGCATTATTTTTAATTTTTCTTGGTATATTGTAGTGAATTTTGAAAGTATAAAGTTGTATGCAAGACATTATTGTCTTTGGTTGTATTTCATTAAAAAAATGGTACAAAAGAATCACTAAAATTTATTTTTAATATAAAAATTCTGTCTTCCGTGAGTCCCCTTCTAAAATTTATTTTGTTTTTGTGGGCAACACTTTGTATTTTTTATGATTTATTTTCGAAGTGTAGTGTGGGTTGGGCACAACAGCTTCAATGTAACGAAAAATAATTGTAAAAAAAATATTTCTAACCCAAATAATGTTAAAATTTATACTTTTATTCGAAATTTTTGTTTTCATATTGAAGATAAAAAGTTAAAACTAAATTAAAGCGAAAACTCTTTAAAATTAAAAAAAATCAACAAACAAAACCAAGAAAGAAGAGAGTCAATTCTTTCTTGGCTTTTGTTTTATGTTAATGAATAGATAGATCACCAACTGCACTCAACTACTACAAACTACACTAAAGTACACTAAAAATGTCAATAGAATTAGAAAGCAAATTTTATAAATTTTCAACCCTGGTCAAATGTGGATCATTTGTTATCTTTCAATATATTCCAACCAATCGCATTCAACCACATCTTAAATATATATCTATCACCTTTTCGCTTACGCTATTTGTATAAGCAAAAAATAGTAATATTTGACGGCTCTTCAATAATAATTCAATCAGTTATTCACTAACAATCAGAAATCAAATCAGACCAAATTGAAGTTTTTTTTAAATAAATCTAATTTGAAAGTAATCTAAAGTTTTGTAACTTAAAAATGTTATGTTATTTTTAACAAAAATAGAGTTTATTTAATTTAAAAAGGAAGAATAATCATTTACTGAAATTATATAATTATAAGAGTGAAATATTTAAGTATGACTTTATTGGCTAGTGAATTTTCATATATGATGGGTGGTGATAAAAGATTGGCAGCATGTATAATATTATTTTTATTAGAAATCTTTATTGACGGTAAGTTTATCTTTAATTAAAAAAGTAAATAAAATCATAAAAATAAATATTTTTGCAGACATCTGTACTGTATAATGTTTTCCTTCCAAAAATTTCAATAATGAAAATGTAAACACTGGAATATAAAACATGTGTTAATTTCGTATAATTACATAGTTAGAAATCTAATTTATCTTAGTAAATACCATATCTAAGAATACTTAAATTACTTACAATTATGATTCTTGACCCTATTTTATTAAAATATATTTTCAAAAATTAAAAAGATTTTCGTTTATAGAAGCTCTAATACGTGTTCTAATTCTACAAAAGAAAATAAGGAATACACGTATTACTTTTTTATATATTGAAGCTATATATGTACATATATATATATATATAAATATAAATATATGTATCCATATTTATATTTTAAGTTAAATGATAGATTTCTATTTGATTACTAACACATTTCAGAAATAATATTCGATATTAGGGTCATAATTTAAATAATATTGATTACTTGACCCAAGATATAAATATTATTTATTTATAATCTATCTATACCCCTCGAAATTTCAAATGTACTATACTAACTTCAAGGTGAAGGTTGTATTTATTCAGGTGTAAACCGAAAATTTTTATGTCGTGTTTTCTTATCACTTTGTGTAAATTTGTAGGAAATACTAAATTAAATAATGAATTAGATTTTTGCTTCTTCCAGAAGTTTTATAAGGTTGAAAAATTTAAAATAATGTGAAATTCTAAACCAAAATATATTTATTGTTTGCATATGGTTAATAAAAGAATATGTATTATGGTTTTTATGCATGTGTGTTTTTTTATTTCCTATTGGAATAAAAATAGTCTTATTTATTAATTTCTTGGTTAATTTGCTCTTAAAAATATGATAATGAAAAAAAATTGCCCTTGAACTTTATTTCCTTTTAACTGAAAAAAATATTTTATTGTTTTAGGAGCTAAATCAGCTACAAGATCTGAAGTAGAAAATCATTTAGAATTAGGAAAGGAATTATTAGCAAAGGGCCAGTTAACAGATGCTTTAATGCATTATCATGCCGCAATTGGTAAGTTATAATTTACTCTGTGATTTTGTTCTTTTTTCTAGAAATTTTATAACATTGATAATATTTACATCATTGATAATGCATCATTAATTTTGTGAACATTTTATTGATAAAAATTTGCTACGTTTGCAAATTTTTATAAATTTGATGAGCATTTAAACAGTTGTTTAACTAATAATATTAGGTTTTATTTTATATTTGTTTTCCAAATTTTTATTTGTTGAAAATATTTTTGCTGATATGGCAATTTTTTGTCTATACTTTAATAACATGGTTTAT
The DNA here is from genome assembly GCA_963942445.1 of Argyra leucocephala. Classification (NCBI taxonomy): domain Eukaryota; kingdom Metazoa; phylum Arthropoda; class Insecta; order Diptera; family Dolichopodidae; genus Argyra; species Argyra leucocephala. The sequence continues at coordinate 142,167,708 of OZ012677.1, forward strand.
AATTAATGCAAAAATAACATAAAAATGCAAATTTCTTAAAAATGTTTATTTTTTTAAATATAATTTTTCAATTTATTTTCAGAGGGAGATCCATCAAATTATTTAACCCTTTTTAAAAGGGGTACTGTTTATTTAGCTTTAGGAAAAACTCGTCTTGCCATTAGTGATTTTAGTCGAGTTTTAGATTTAAAACCAGATTTTAATGCTGCTAGAATTCAAAGAGGAACTGTATATATGAAAGTTGGTGATTATAAAAATTCAGCAATTGATTACGGCCAAGCTGTAAGTACTTTTAATACAATTAATTATCATATAATTTGACTATTCAAATTAAATTTCATTTAGCTCGAAGAAGATCCAAATAATTATCAAATAAGTGAACATTACAATCGGCTTCAACCAGCTTTAGAACAATGGGAACTTGTGCAGGAAGTAGTGGAACGTGGTGATTACAAAAATGCAATAAATTTGTTAACACAGCTTTTAGAAATTTCACCGTGGTCAATAGAATTTCGAAAGGCAAGAGCTGAATGTTATATAAATGTAGATGATATTTTATCAGCAATATCAGATTTACGTTCTGTAAATAAGCTATCATTAGACTCAACAGATGGATATTATCGTATAGCTGAATTACTTTATTCAGTTGGTCATGCAACAAGTTCATTAAAAGAAATAAGAGAATGTTTAAAATTAGATCCTGAACATAAAGATTGTTTTCCATTTTATAAAAAAATACGTAAAATTGAAAAAGCTTTAACAAATGCCGAAGAATATAAGGAGCAACACCAATATCAAGATTGTATTGAATCAGCTGAAATTGTATTGAAAAATGAAAAAGCAGTTGTAATGATAATATTTAATGCAAATCAATTGTTGTGCAAATGTTTAACTAAAAGTGAACAATATACAGAAGCTATAAGCAAATGTCGTGAAGCTTTAGATATACAAAAGACTGTTGACATTTTGTGTGATCGCGCTGAAGCGTATCTAGGTACAGATATGTTCGATGACGCCATAGATGATTATAAAGCAGCAGCAGAACTCGATGGTAATGATCAACGACCTCAAGAAGGTTTAGAAAAAGCAAAACGTTTACAGAAGCAATCTGAACGTAGAGATTATTATAAAATATTAGGGGTTAGTAAAAGTGCTCAAAAAAAAGAAATTGTAAAAGCATATCGAAAAATGGCACAAAAATGGCATCCAGATAATTTTCAAGGTGATAACAAAAAAATTGCTGAAAAGAAATTTATAGATATTGCAGCTGCCAAAGAAGTACTAACAGATCCAGAAAAACGTGAACAGTTTGATAATGGTCACGATCCTTTAGATCCAGAATCAAATACAATGAATGGTTTTAGGAATGGAAATCCATTTGCACATTTTCAGCATGGTTCACCGTTTCAATTTAAATTTCATTTCTCATAGACATTTCTTTGCCATTTTTAGGTATATAATTTTTTTAAATTTAAAACATTACTAAAAAATTAATTAGTTAGCGACAAATTTTGTAATAATGTTAACATTTAACTGTTTAACATTAAAAAAAATCATTATAAACTAACATTTTAGTTTTTTTTTTATAACTCTTCTAGTTATATCTCTAAAAATCAAAATGCATTTCATTCTTATTTGGGTTTATTAAAAAAAAAAAGATTTAAAATCTATTATTCTTCAACTTTAATAATTTCTTTAAAAATGATTTTTCATAATTATATACTACTTATAATAATCTTGCATTGCTATTACAAATATTAGAATTACATAATCAATTGAATTAATTGATTTTATGTACAATTGTAAAAATTTCAATTAATAAATTTATTTTCATTTACTTATAAGTCACTAGGAATAATAACTAAAACTTATTATTTAAAATTGTATAAAAATTGTAATTTTTTAAATACTTAAAGTATTGTTACAAATTAACTTAAGAAAATTATTTTCTTTGTATCAAAAGAAAATATTTCTAAAAAAAAGTAAAAAAATCACTTTGTCATTAGTTCTTAACTTTGTAAATATTTGACAAATTAAAAGCATTTTTCATTGAAGCGAAGGATAAAAATGTTAAAAATATTTTTTGTTACTGATTGAAATAGAAATTAACTATAGTAAATAATAATAATAAAATAATTTATAAAACATGAAAAAAATTTAAATTAAAATTTTTTATTTATATTTTTTGATTTATTTAATATGTGCGAAACCTTATTAAGAGAATGTAAACATTTCGAATATTTAAACTTTGATTTTAAAGAACTACATATGTATTATTTTACTTATCTGTATCATTTATGGCACTTTAAAATTTTAGGAATTTAATATAATAATCGTTTTTCGAATTTTTTTTTGTAATTCCAAGTCTAACCCTGAACTCTGCCTTTTACACAGTGTTTTACACAATTCATTTCTCGTTATAAACATCAACTTAACTAATCGGTTTTCATACTTTAAAGTTTAAAGAATAAAAATTGCTGATATAATTTTTATTGTTCAAGTTGTTAAAGTTGTTAAGTATTCGTCTTATTTCCAATAAAATTAACATTAATACAAGTTATCGGATTATGATTCAAACTAGGGGCCAATCATGAAAGTTTACTGGTTTTTGCCTTTTTTCAATCTTAGAAAAAAGTCAATTTTTGCTATCATGAAAGTCTACTGAGTTGTTATAAGTCCACTGGGTTGACAATTTCAAGTCAACAACAATTTTACTGCTTCTAACTTTGAAAAATTATGAATATTCTTGGCTTTTTTTTAAATTTTATAAAATTTATTATTTAATTAGATAATTATTAATGAAACATTTTGAGGAACATTTGTAGTAACAAAAGGCAGTTGGAAAAACTAGTCAAAACTTATTGAAATGCACAAAAATTTTGAAAAAAAAAGTATACGTATTTAAAACACAATTTATAATATAAAAATTGAAAGAAAAACTATTTCTCTTATAAGTAAAATATCAAATCACCATCACCTTTTCGTGCTTAAGTACGGTACTGCAATTTTACACTACAATATCTACAATAATTTGAGTATTTAGTTTTTAACAAGTTATTGGCTTAACTCATTAAATGTGGAAAACTACTACTATTGTCAGGAACAAGCCTTCTTAAATAGAACAGTTTCATTTTATTTAATTTGTTACCAGATTATATATATGTATGACAAAGGCTACTAGACCAGCTCGAAAAACCAATGAAGCATTTTTTTGTTTTGCTTTCGTCCTTTCGATTGAAAGGCAAGCGCTCTATCTACTGCGCCACCCAGCGTGTTAAAATATTCTTCCCTCAACTTATGTTTTCTGACAATGAAAACTTTACGAAGTACGCGAAGCACGGATTCCATCAGAAGTCTTGCATCCTGCGCATAGCTTCGTTTCTACAAGACCTATTATTACAGCGTGTTCTCTGATCATTAGGTGTCCTGTGTATATTCCTATAAATAGCCTTAAGTCGCCTCTGTTCAGCGATAATATGACTTTCGTCTTTTCCGCCTCTGGTACTCCTCAAGAATTTTTCGTTTAGATCGCTCCTTCCGAGTTTTTCCATGCGTTCAGTTGGGCAGTTGTTTCCCATTTAACCGTATTTATTTTGATGGTCTGAATTGTTAGTCCTATACTACTGACTCTTCAAGGTTTCTGACTCTTCAAGGCTTCAAGGACTCTTCAAGGACTCTTCAATTGTTTTTTAAATCTTCTTTTGTCAGTTTTTCCACTTTATTCCGCTCTACACCGAAGTTGCCGGGTAACCAGTTAAGCAAAACCACATTCAATATTCCTAAGGAGTTTAATGCTTCTCTGCAACAGAATGTTAATATTGAGCAATAAAATTAAGACTCTTAAGTGACGTCACTCTCTCTGCTCTAAAGAAACTGGGTATAACATTTCAACAAAAATTTGTAAAGACATTTGCAAAAGTTCTGTCACATGTCTTAGTCAAATTTATAAACAAAGCTTTTCAAACTAACAAATTTCCTGATAGCCTCAAAATTGCTATTGTAACACCTTTTCTGAAAAATGGAATGGCCATAGATTGTTTTAACTATCTTCCAATATCACTGCTCTATGTATTTCCTAAAATATTTGAAAAAATAATTAAAATAAGATTAAATTAATTTGTTAATCTGTACAAATCCTATTCTAAGCAATAAGCAGTATGGTTTTCAGGTCTGTTTATGCCTTAATAATTTCATCTCAGAAAGCATTGATTGTGGGAAATATGTTGGTTGTGTCTCTCTAGATATTAAAAAAGCTTTTGACAGTGTGGATCATGTGCTAATAGTGCTAATAAAACTATCTAAATCACACCAACTTGCCTTCTTTAAATCTTACCTTCAGAATCGTACACAAATGGTTAGAATAAATAATGTCCTTAGTAACGGAATATATTAGGAAGCGTGTAACACAGGATTCAATATAATGACCAATATCTGAGCCTAAGGGGAGTGTTTCAGTTATTTGCTAATGATGCGGCTCTGAAATATTCAGAAACAACAGTAGAAGTCATATCCATTCTACATCATGATCTAAATTTAATTGATAATAATTGGCTCCCTAATCATCAGCTTGTATTAAATTTAAAAAAAAAAAAAATAAAATTCTTACTTTTGAAAATAAACCATTTAACACAGTAAATATGAATACTTAGAAATTGTTAAAAATTTTAATTGCTTCGGTCTAATTATAGACAGTAAGTCTAACTGGAGTTACCACATAGACTGAATAATAAAAAGTATTACTATACGTATTTATAAGATTAAGTAAGCTCTTAACCGATAACGGTATTTTTACTATACATTCATTATTCACCATATTTGTTAGCTCAACCCGATTTTGATAGGGCTCCACAAATTTATCTAAACAAGCTTGGTATAGGACATAAAAAATGCATAAAAACAGCTAAGGGCCTTCCTATATTACATCCTACTAGCAGTTTTCGTATTAAAAAGTATATCAGCTTATCAAACATTAATAAATTTAAAATTCTAACAATAATTCAAAATTATAAACAATCAAATTAAGCACAGTTTCCTAATAAATGTAAGTGTATATATCCATAACCATAATACTAGAAATAAAACTATATTTTATCTGTCTCTCTTTGGAATGAGTCGTCATAAATTGCTTAAAAGCTTATTTATAATAATTTATCAGGAGAATTGAAACTAGATCTTAAGTTGTTTAGAACTAAAAAATTTAAATAATTCTGTTGGGAACTAATAATACTAACCAAACAATTGTATAAAAAAAAAAAAAAAATCAGAAATTCATAAACCAATCCACTTCCACTATACACTCATTTACTATTTCTACACCTTACATCAGATTTCAGGGACTTATTTTTAAGAATTTAGAATAAATATTTTTAAAATAATTATTTTTTTTTGTTTTTTTAAATAGCATAGAATTTTTTGAATCTTTCATTCTACTTGAAACTTCTAATAATTTTTAACAAATATAATTAAATCTTTCATAAAGTGAGTATTAAAATATAAGGTGGGTCCAATTTAGTTATTCTGCTAGACAGCTAAAGTCTTCTTTTTTAATCTGCTACTGTTTGGTATGTTTAGCAAAAGTTCCTTGCCAATGAATTTGGATGATGAGACAGTCTGATGGCGTAGTTAGTTAGTTGACGTGAACTATTGGTGTATTCAAGTATTTATGAGTGTTATTATTTTTAAAATACCAAGGGTCTATCTCTTAGTAGCTTTGATTGTGCGCTTTGTATTGTTTCCATATTAGAGTTTAAAGTTTGAACTCCTCCACAGTTGGCATCTGAATGACCAGAGAAATCGGTTTAAGTACATTATTGTCTATCAGAAATTTGTAATCGAATTTAGCCGGCATAAAGAGCTAGAAGCCTAAAAAAAAATCTAATTTTAACTTTGAATGTTTTATAAGCCAGTATAAAGTTTTTGATTTTAATTTAAATTGATTGAGTAGGTGTTTTTTCCAAATCAATCTTCTGTCAAAATGAACTCCGAGATATTTTTAACATTATTTACCTGCGGTACCCGAGTTTCATTTATGTTAATTTTTCATTTATAAATAAAGTACAGTAGTGGACCAAGGACGCTATCTAGTCGGCATTTACTTTCAGTTCTTTAGTTATGTGCTCTTTGAATTTAACTTTGAATCGTTTATTGGAGCACTCAGGGAAAAACATACTATTAAATATTTAATAGTACAGTTATTCATTCAATAGGACTGGTATCAATAGGTTTTTACTATAAAAACAGTAGTTTTCTATTTAAAACAATATGTTTTGTAGTTTTGATTTAATAAGATGCATACTATTATTATATTAATAGTAGACCGCATTATTGTAATTAGAAATACTATAAATTTAAAACTGTTCTACTCATTGTATTTATTAGATTATACTATTACTTCAATATTACAAAATAGTTCATTTTTAATAACATTAACAGAATTAATTTAATGGTATGGTCAACAACGTGTACTATTAAATATTGTACGCATACTATTGTTATATACTATTGTGTTTATGTCCGCGCTGTTTTTTAATAATGAAATATATATATAATAGTATATATACTATAAAATAAACGATACCATTCGGAAATCATTCACAAAAAGCGCTAAAAATAACCTATATATTATATAGGACCCAGTAATGCAATATTTGTTTAAAAGTAAAAATCTGTTTAAAGAGATAATATTACCTGTTCGAACTTAATTTGCTTGCATTGAAGGAGTAAAAAAAGTTATAAGATTAAATAAATAAATTAAAAAATTAAAAAAGATATTAAAAAAAATTTAAAAATAAAGTTAAGACTAAATTAGAAATAGTTGAAGTAAAAGAATAAGTAGAAATTAAGAGACAAAAATAAGCTTTGATAGTGCTTAAGTTTTAATGTTATAATTTAGTTTAAAAATAATCTAATTTCGATAAAAAATGTTTACTAAAATAAAGTTAAAAGTTAATTAATTTATTAATTATAATAATACTATATTTGAGTGGACATTAAAAATAAAAACAAAAATAAACGTTATTCAAATGTGCTTAAGCAAAATATTATAATATAGAAAAAAAAAATTATAATTTTGATCAACAATTTTTGCTAAATCAACTATAATAAAGAACTAATTTAACCAAAGCTGGCCTTTTACATCAACTTGCTACCAAGCGTTTTTTCGAAATGATTCAGACTATTGAAAACATTGACTTGTCCGGAGCTAAGTGTATCAAAAAAATAATATTTTGAGGCAAAATTTATAGGAAAATTTCTATTTAATAAAATCGGATATTCAAAAAGTTTCACTTGATCAAATCGGAGAAATAGTTTTACACAAAACTGGGCCTTATATCTTTTGCAAACAGTTATAACATGATAATTATTTTAACAAGCATTTCCAAGCCTATCTTGTAATTGTCATAAATAATTAATCTTAAGATTGGTTTTTCTTTTTGTTAAATTTAATTTTAATAAATTTATATGTTTAATATTAGTTAGTTATTACTGTTATTAGTTATTTTGATAGATTTAAGCTTTATTTCTATTTTTATGATAAAGCATAAACAAGTCTGTTGAAAAGTACAAGTAAAAGTAAGTAATGTTTATAGAATAAAATGATTTAATAAATAATTAATATTGTTTCATTTAATTTGGACTGCTTTAACCTTACATAACAATACTAGAAAAATAGGATTTACCTCATTAAATTAATATGAAGTATAAAAGTAATAATATTTAATATTAAAATTAATGTGATGCTTCTATTATAAAAAAAAGTATACCACTTCGACAATACTATGAAAATGCAAGTATGCATGTTAATATAAATTTATTAAATGAATATTATTAAAACTATTATTATAATAGGATATATACAATAAAGTTATAATGTGATGGACTATAATATTTACTGGACAATATTATTAAAATAATGGTACATTTCAATTATTGATTTAATAAGATTCAAACTGTTATTTTAAAACTGTATATCCCATTGACGAATTTTAATAGTAAAATCTAGTTGAATTAATAGGAAATAATTTTAATTTTATAGGACTTTTCCCTGAGTAAGAGGTAAGAAATTAGCGATTTGTGGCTTTTATGAGGCAGATGTTTTTGAATTTTATAAATTAGCCTGTCATGCCATATGCCTGTGTTGCCAGACTTTGTCAAACTCCTTTGACATGTCAAGAAATAAGACAGAGCAGAGTTTTTTAATTTCAAAATCTTTTCTGATATGCACTGCAATTCGATGAACCTGTTCAATGGTGGTATGAGCTGCTTGGAATCCAAACTGATGCAGAAGAATTAATCCTTTACTTTTAATTTTCGGCATTAGTTTGTGTAGTATAATTTTTTCAAAAACCTTAACGAGGATCCAAAGTAGACTATAGGACTTTTCCCTGAGTAAGAGGTAAGAAATTAGCGATTTGTGGCTTTTATGAGGCAGATGTTTTTGAATTTTATAAATTAGCCTGTCATGCCCGTCATGCCATATGCCTGTGTTGCCAGACTTTGTCAAACTCCTGTGACATGTCAAGAAATAAGACAGAGCAGAGTTTTTTAATTTCAAAATCTTTTCTGATATGCACTGCAATTCGATGAACCTGTTCAATGGTGGTATGAGCTGCTTGTAATCCAAACTGATGCAGCAGAATTAATCCTTTACTTTTAATTTTCGGCATTAGTTTGTGTAGTATAATTTTTTCAAAAACCTTAGCGAGGATCCAAAGTAGACTAATTTGTCGGTATGAGTTTATTCTGGTTTGATTTTTCCCGGCTTCGGGTTAATTGAATGAATTTTCAACTTAGAAGGAAAACAACTATGTTTGAAAATTAATGGGTAAAATAATTAATTTTTAATATTGTGGTTGTAAATTTTTTTTTATTTTTGTAAATGCTTGATTAAAATTTTAAATAAAATAAAAATAAAATAAAAGATTTAACGATTTAACTTAATTAATTCAATGTTAATCATCACTTTAATATAAAACTAATAATAATAATAATAATAAATTAAATTAAAAATAAAATTAATATAAATATTGTTTCCCTGATCTAAAATCACAATTTCAATTATACAATACATATATGTATGTACATATGTATTTCGAAGTTAAGCTTCTGTAACATAACATTTTCATAATTTTTGCTCATATTTATTTTTTATTTTCTTTCTTTTTTCTCTTTTGGTTTTTGAACTCATTGATTTAGTTTTGTTATTTTATTTTTTTCGATAAACACAGGTTTAAAATGTAGTATTAGTAATAAACATTGTTATGCTACATTTTATAGCTAATTTTGAAATATCGGGTAATATAGCCGTTAGGTGTACTTCAAAAAAAAAACTAAAATAACGAATTCAATCAAAGAAACAAAAGGAAAACATGTACATATACATTATTGCCACCTGTCTCAATATAGAAATTATTGAGCAGAAAATTAAAAAATAGAAAAACAAAATCAAAATTTCTTTTTTATGTTAAATTTTTTTCTAGGCTACAAAATCCCGGCTTTTTAATGTTCATGTCAAAAAGATAATAATAAATTAAAAATTAAACATGCTTGTAAGTTTCATATTAATTTGAACTTAAATTGTTGGTTAAAATGTTCGTCTGTTTGTCTATAATAATTTCTAATATGTATAGTTTTTCAAACTTGAAAATCTATGGCTTCAGGACACCTGTATTTAAGACAGTTTACTAGAAGATTTTTTAAATAATTGACTTAAGTGGTATGTTGATCCAACCGGTATGTACTTATGTGAACTTAATGATTTAGGTGGTAAAAATTTTTTAGGATAAAATCTATCATTTGGAAATTTATATCAGAAGCAAATAGAGTAACACTTTGTTGGACTTGCAGGTATTCAAAATGAACACAGGAAAATGAGATACCGAATTACCTTGGTATAGAGTTGGGGTCAATATTGATTTCAATATTTTTAAAAGATTTATATCGATATTGATAGAGGACTATACTCGAAAGAAGGTCAACTCTGATTGTCATGAATATAAATTTCTATAAAACTTCCAGTGAATTAAAAAATTAGGAACTTGCTTTTTTAATCACTATTTGGCTTATAAGTATGTAACGTGAAACCTGTATTAATTGAAAGGTGACCAAAGGGTTTATATAGGTATGTTTATCAAATGTAACGAACATGTTAAGAGTAACAAACAGGTTAATACGCTACATAAGACTTAGTTAGTACTGATAACTGATTAATCTTGATATTCAGGTATATATCAAGCATTTTCTTAGCGACTCTTTGGTTCTAGCGTAAATTAGACTCAACTGATTCGGAGGATATATGTTTGATAACCTATCTATAAGCAAACATTTTGAACAAGAATATGTTTTAAGAATATGTTATTGCTCAGTATGTGTAATGAAGGATCATTATGAGCCTACACGTGACCTGATATTGTGACTGTGATGAATTGATATAGCTGGCACCATCTTTGAAACGAACTAAATATAGAGTAACCTAGGAAACATTTCGAATACAAATTCTGTTCTGGGAATTGGCCATTGTGTTGTAGCGGAAGGTTATGGGCTTACACGTGATTTGGTGGTGTGGCAATGATCGATCGTACAGCTATTATTCATTGTACAGCTATTATCGCATCCATGTTATTATTAACAAAAATATATTCGCCACATTTTATTTAATAACTCATTATCTAAAGCAGCTACCCAGTAGCATTTTGGAAATTATATATAGGTATATTATAAGACGATATAAGTTACAATGGGAATAATTTGACATACCTAACATTTCTAAAATTATTATTATTACGATAAAAATTAAATAATATTAAATTAGTTTAATAAGTGGTTATATTTTATAAGTGGCAACTACACATTACAAAACTTTAGATATTCTTTGAACAATCTGTAATACGAAATCAAAATTAATTTGAATAGGTGTGCTTAAAGCATGTTAATATTATGTATGTACCTTTAAAATATACAAAAAAAAAAAACAACAAAAAATACAATAAAAGAAATAATATTTTAATAATTTTTTTTTTGTGTTTCATTTTGAAAACCGCACGGCTTTTGGGCATACCATTTCAGGGTTTTGCAATCAATTTATATTGATTGAATGATAGAAGTTAAAATAATCAACAATGAAAATAATAACAATAATAACAACAAATGACAAACAAAAATTATTATCATTACCTGATTCATTGTGTTATAAAACAAAAATTATCAGAATTTTTTTTAAAACTTATTATTTTTCAAAAAAAAAAAAAAAAAAATAAAATAAATAAAACAAATTAAAAAAAAAAAATATTGTTAAAGGTAAATCGACCTCACCTGAACTGCAAAAATCTAAAATACAATTCAAATAATTTCGATTTCTTTTGCTTCGATATAATTTCGTAATTTTACTACTATCCTATGTATGAATAGGTGAAATATTAAATAATTTTACTGCATACATATACAAACGTACTCGTATTTGTACGAGCTGAACATCATATATCTTCGTACAACCATAAAGTAATTTAATAATTTACTGTACATAATTTTTAAATATAAAAACTCAAGAGAAAGAGAAAGAGTAATATAATTTACTCTCTCGGGTATTATCGCCTATGAAATATATTTAAGAAAAGGCGTAGAAATATTTTTTGTTCTACGTGATTGCTCTATATAACAATTACTTAATGGTACAACAGAAGAAGTGTATGAAAGTAAATTTAATAATAACTATAAAGAAAATTGAAATTTTTTTTAACACTTTTCTGTTAAATATACATTTGTAAAGTTTATAAATTGTATCAAGCAAAAAACGTAGGACATCGTCATGAAACAGATATAAACAATATTTATACCTTTCTTTATGTGATTTTTATATCCGATTTCGTATTCTAAGTATTTTGTATTTGAGGATTTTGTATTTGAGGATTGAAAGGGTCTTCCTTTGATGTACCTATATGTTACCATAGATCATACACACAAATCATTATTTATATTATGCCTTGCACCAAAATTAAAGATTTGGTGTTCACATCAGAAGTCAAATAAAGAAGTTATGGTCGCAAAACATTTTTGTCTTTATGAAGTTACTTTGAGAAAAAGTAAAAATTACATCATTGATTAGACCAATATTGACGTATGAATTTCCGATTTGGTATAATAAAATTAATAAATTACAAAACGAAAAATCAAATTCATACGATTTAATCGATTATCATCAGAGTTCGTAAAATATGTATTAATATCCTTTGACTTCACTTTTAGCTCCAATATAATTTTTTTTATGTAAATATTGATAAAACATTTTTGTCATTCTTCCTGTGATATTTTTCATAAATTTCTCTGATATATTCCTTAGCCGTCCCTATTTTTGTGGGCTTTAAATTTTTTATTTATTAAGGCCATACATGAAATAACTATTCTATTAATTTAATTTTAAATATTCATTTATCAACTTTTTAATAACAATTCTCTACCACGTAAGTTGTTTTCCTGAATCACCAATGTTTTTTTTTTTTTTTTTTTTTTCCTCCTATTACTCCGCGTGGTAACATAGGGCTTCGATAGTGAACCTCCATTCCTCTCTGTTGAGTACTACTTCCTTAATATCGTCCCAGGTATAATTGTTGACAATTCTTGATCGATTGTGCGTCTCCATGTGTTGTATGGTCTGCCGGGTCTCCTTTGTCCTTGTGGATTCTACTCTAGAGTTCTTCTTGCTATATCACTTTCTGATTTCCTTAGTGTATGACCTATCCATTTCCATTTTTTCGTATTTATCTGTCTGTTGATAGGTTCTTCTCCAGTTATCATCCATAAATCCTCGTTGCTAATTCTTGCCGGCCAGAATATTCTGCATATAATTCTCAAGCACTTGTTGATGAATACTTGTAGCTTCTGTTTGATTCTGACCGAAGTGAGCCATGTTTCACTGCCATATATTAATGTTGACTTAATCTAAGTTATTACTAAATTCAAAATTTAATATTAATGAGGGTAGATATTTTCTTTAAAATGTTCAGCCATAATTATACCATCAACGGAATCTAGTTCGAATAACAGACTAGTTCCATTAACAAAATAACAAAATCTAGGGTGACATATTTTAAAATCCTTAATAATAGCTGAGTTGTAAAGAAAACGACCAATATTTAACAGTGTAGCTGCAACTTTAAAAACAGCAATTTTAGTACTATAATAAATAAGTACTAAAAATGAAACCCACCCTAACCATGAATCGGATAATTATGTGTGTTTAATTTTCTGTTTTATTTACATGTTATTATTGAGACTTCTATACTGACCCTGGCGAAAAAAACACAGCTATAATCCATTTTTAATACACAATAACAATAACCTGAGAAAAATTAGAAATTTTTTTTATATTATTAAATTTAGTACAGATTTTCTTACATTTGATCAGTCGTACAAACACCGTTGATGTTGGGGTCGTATATTCATATACTGAATTAATGTTACAAATAATTTATAATATATGGAGTAGAGAAAGTTATAATAATTATGTTTAATTAATTAGGTAATATACTAATTTACACTCTGTGTGCATATGCATATAGCTTAATTGTATATGTATATATATATATATATATATACTTATATTCATAATATAGTGTAATTTAATTATAAAGTAAAACAAAAAAAAATATTTAATTGGAATGAAATATTAAATGAAATAATATTAATGAGGGAAAATAATATTATATTTAATAAATAAATAATGAATAATGATAGCAATTAAAACTAACAAATATCTATGGTAGGTCTAAGTAGTAATTTATAGGTTTTAAATAAGTAGTAATAATAATTTTGTTTTGTGCTTAGTTTTGTTCAGTTCAAAGCAAATTAATAGAGACGTGAACATTACTTACTCACTTAATTTTATATTCTTTAACCACTATTGGAGCATACGGTAGAAGACAATTATAAAAAGTTTCAAATTAATATTACGTTAGGCTCAACAAGTGTAACATACAATGGTCAATTACATATAGTTAATACACTTTTTATAGATGAGCACAGAGATGGACAAAAAGTATTTTATATAATCTTAAAAAATTAAATTAGGAAAAATCAAAAATCAAAATTTATCATCAAAAATACTTTGATTAAAATTTTTTAATTCAACTTCAAATTGTATTTCAGATTGGTGAAATTAGTACATATTTAGATTCTAAATGAATGATGGAGACGAAACTAATTTTTATAGCTTACTAGCAAAGTCACGCGATGTTGTTCGGGTCCAACACAAAATATATAAAATTCCAAATTGTGAAATAATCACATGATTTGCTTTCAGTCAAATTAAAGCTACTTTATACAAAATGTTTTTTGTTTTATTTCGTGGACTTAAAATAAGAATATTTTTTTTATTACTTACTCACGAGCAAGCTACGTAAAATTGACCATGAAAGAAGCATGGATCTCTTCCAGTCAATTCCTGCTACACTTAAAGTTTAACCTTGTATGGTAATAGCAAAAGATATTTTTATGGGAAATTAAAGCCGTTTAAATTGAAAAGGGTACAATGACACAGTTGACGCAAGTGACGCAAATTACGCAATAATCATTTGCGTCAATTCCGTCAATTGCGTCATTTGCGTCATTTGCGTCCTTTGCGTCAATTGCGTCACTTGCGTCAAAATAGGACCTGAAGTCGAAACTAGATTGTTAAAAAAGAAGCTGATGTTGTACAACATTGTTACGGCAGATTAAATAGAAACTTGTTTTAAGGAACATACCTATTTCATTCTTTAGAGCAAAAGAAGAAATTTATACTACGTGGGTGTATTTCAAGCAATTCTAAAAATTGTATTTCAACATTGAACAAATTACGCAATAATCATTTGCGTCAATTCCGTCAATTGCGTCATTTGCGTCATTTGCGTCCTTTGCGTCAATTGCGTCACTTGCGTCAAAATAGGACCTGAAGTCTAAACTAGATTGTTAAAAAAGAAGCTGATGTTGTACAACATTGTTACGGCAGATTAAATAGAAACTTGTTTTAAGGAACATACCTATTTCATTCTTTAGAGCAAAAGAAGAAATTTATACTACGTGGGTGTATTTCAAGCAATTCTAAAAATTGTATTTCAACATTGAACATTGTTTCAATACGCGGTCGATTGATGTGAAATTTTAACATAGAGCAAGTCTTGATTGCTATATAAAGAATTACAAAACCGTTATTATTATATTGGATATACCATATATATGTACATAAATTGGCACTTAATAATAATAACGAATTAACATTTAAATGTAACTGAAATAATGAATTTAAAATGAATAATGATAAACAATTTACGTGTGTATTTAATTTTTACGTCGTTAGTTTTAGAATATTTTTTTCGGATATTAAATGTTCTATAATATTTTTAGTAATTTATTATTAAATACCTGTATCTTGTGAATGATCTTTAACTATTATACAGGGTGGTTCAATTTATAAAAAAATGGTTCCAACCTTTTCAAATTTACAACACACAGAGGGTTAAAGAAAATCAGATATGAAAAATATGGTCTAATAAATATTAACTACATCTTCGAAGATGTGAAAGCTGGAAAAATGTGTTTCCCAAAACAATTGTTTTTTTACACTTTATAACATTTTTGCAAAGGACGTTGATTATCTCGGAAAAGTTAGTTAATATTTTTGTTATTGATTACTTTGGTACTTTATAAACCATTCTCTACATTTTTTCCACACACAATATTCATGTCAGATTGGAGACTTTTCAAATAAAGTGTATATGCCTAACAGGTGGTATTTCTTATCTACTCTATTGGGTAGACATAGAAGTTTGTCGAGATGTTTTTTTTTATTTTCATTATCATCATATTTTAGCACTACAGTTGGATGCGAGCTTTTGACTTTTTCTTCACTCCAAATTTTGCCGATTTTGCGCAATTGCCTTCTAATTTCATATTCCTAAAGCCTTTGTTTTTTTGTTTATGTTATCCAGCCCATATCTTGCCTTCCCCTTGCTCTATTTTGACAGCATATTGCGTTTAATAGAGCTTAGTTAAGATAGCATATGCGTCATTTTCGTCTACACTGGCTCAAAATAGAGATTATGCTTAACAAAACCAACTCTCTCTTAACTTTATGTTACATTTTTTAACTTGCTGTTGTTTTTTAAATTATTACAGATTCTTCATTATTAATCCTCTTCGCACCAAATATTTTTCGCAGTATTTTCCCCTCGAAAATTGTTTGGGTATTCTCATTTGATAATGTCAGTGTCCATGCTTCATATCCGTACGTCACTACCGGGACGTGTAATGGTTTTGAGTTTATTTTGTTTGAACTGAACAGCAATTTAAATTTTATGAGATCTTTATTTGTGAATTTTAAGCTCTGCTTTTTATACAGAAATTAATCGTTTTTATCATTGCACCGAGGTAGGTAAAAACAATCAACTCCTTCAAAGTTAGGGCTTCATGTTTCTATATTTTGTGGTTTACCTTCTTTTTTAATTGCGTGACATTTTTCAGTACCTTGTTTGTTTACTTGCAAATTTATTTTCGTTGTTCCGTGTTCTAGTTGAACTAGACCTTCTACCATTGCTCTATAACGCTACGAAATAATTTCTACATTTTTTTTCAATTTTAACCACAATCAATAAAATTATAAAAGCAGACCCCTGAAAATAGAACAAACATTTTTCAAAATTTTGAGTAAAAAATTAAGAAAAAAAAGTTCATAATAAAAATGAGATTGTTGAACCTGTTACGAGTATTAAATAGTATTATATATAGTATATATAAACTAAATTTTCGTGAACCCTTAGACTACGTATGCGGAAAAATTAACAAAATAAATGGCTTTCTACGTCGAATTCGAAGCAGTGTTTCTTTTGCAACAGTGAAAATGGTGTATAATGCGATTATTTTACCTCATTTTGATTATTGTGCAACAGTCATGTTTTCCGGGTCATCAGAACACATGAGCAGGATGCAAAAGCTGCAAAAAGGGATGAGAATATTGCTAAAATGTAGTAATAGATCAAGAATTGAATTTATGCTTCAAACACTAAATTGGATGAGCATAAACCAAAGAATACATTTTAAGGTTTTAATTTTTATTTTTAAGTTGAAGTAGAACTTACTTCCACAATGTCTCACAACGAACTTACAGCTCGTTAGTGAATGCCAGCCGTATAATCTGAGAGGAGGAGAAAGATTTAGAGTCGCACGATTCAACAGAACAGCAGGTCAAAACCAATTACTGTATAAAGGATTGCAGTTGTTTAACTCACTGCCGAATGAGATAAAGTGTATCAAGAAC
Organism: Argyra leucocephala; assembly: GCA_963942445.1. NCBI lineage: Eukaryota > Metazoa > Arthropoda > Insecta > Diptera > Dolichopodidae > Argyra > Argyra leucocephala. The sequence continues at coordinate 142,184,992 of OZ012677.1, forward strand.
GGCAATCGATTCAAAAAGACTACTTCAAAATATATTATAGAAAATTTTTAGAATATTAGATTTAGAGTTATTTTGTTTTTATTTTGATAAATTTTAATTGCTGATTATTTTTTTCTTTGTTGATTTTTGGAAGTGATATTATTTGATTATTTGATTTTTTGTTGTATTGAATTAATTGAATTGAATTAACTTAAATTAGTATTAAATTTATTGTTAATGTTAATTATAAAGTTTTATACAAAACTAATAAAAAAAAAAAAAAAAAAACATATAATAAGAAAAATATAAAATATGGAAAACTAAAAAATAAACTTTATACATTCCACTAGAGTATCCTTTAGGAAATCTACAGGACTAACAAATAAATTTAAATCTTACAATCGTTTCAATTTTAATTAAAATGATTCGCAAAACAACCTAATTTTAGAAATTTATTAAAAATAAGATTTCTCAGTGATTCATTTAATATGTACATGCACACATATACATACATATAATATATATAATATATATCTTTAAAAGAATAGAAAATAAAGTAAAAAAAAAAAATTAATAAACATGAAATTGAATAAAAAAAAATAATTTAATTTAATAATTTTACATAATACATATAGAGCAGTAGAGCAATTTACATTTTAATTGCACCTGAAAATGGTAACATAAATTTTTTTATGAATGCAATTAGTATTAAAATAAACTACATATATATATATATAGTTACATAAAAAGAAAACATAAACACAAAATGAAATAAAAATTCTCAAGGTTGTCATGAAATTCAAATTTTGCCAAAAAAAACTACAAAACAAAAAATAATAACGTAAAATCATAATGAAAATTAAAATTAACTCTAGTATTTTCACACATTAATTTACCTTACAACACGACCTAGTAAATTCTGATAATTTTTTTTGTATTTTTTTTTTGTTTTGTTTTGTTTTTGAATATCATCGTAGTTACGAACGATACGTAAATATAAAAACGTCATATCATTTTTTTTGTATAAAATTCCTTTATAAAATAATAAATTTTTATATTTAACACCTTATGTGAGTTAATATTCCTCTCTCAAGCTCTCTCTTTCTATTGATCTTCTAAATAGGCTCGTCACATGTTTTATTGTTTTACCTTTAACACTTTTTTGTATACGTTTTGATGCTTCATTATTTGGATGTAATGATGAGCTAAGAAATATAAGATGTGACGTCATAATTATTATTAAACTACCCTATACATCTATATACCACACAATAGTAAAGGTATACTACAGTTAATGAAAATAAGAAAAAATATTTTGGAAAGATATAAGATATCTAAGTCTTATTATAAAACATTTTCAGATTATTTAGATGTAGTAATCAGATTGGTAAATTATGTCCCAAAAATGAGTGAAAATAATTTGTATAAAATTTATAAAAATGCAATTTTTACAATGGGCCAAGTTATGTCCTTTTTTTAAGCTAAGCCAAACATTAGGTTTCAAACGATACATTTATACACGAATGAACAGCTTGAGCTAATTGAGGATTGGGAAAAGAAAAATATCCCTTTGATAGATATTGTCATGTCCTAGTGGCGACATTTTGAATAAATTTATTAATATTACTCTTGAAATTTTGTAGATTGTACGTATAGGTATATTTTTGCATTTGGAAACACGTTTGTTGGAATATGGTTCCACATTCGAGAAAATTTTACCACTAATGAATGTTCACTTCCACAGCCACTTTTGAGCCACTTAGGAATTTTCACTGCATAGGGATGATCTTAAAAATAAGTGAAGATAAAGTCTGGTACTAGCAATATATTTGAAATCTAAGATTTAGGGTAGTAAAGAATTTTGGGTACCTGCAAATGAAAGTAAATTTTGAGCAATTAAAGATTTGAACAGTACCAGTACCGCCAATGATTGGATTAATTTATTATGAGTTTTTATTAAATTTCATTATTTTACAATATAATAATTTTTATTTAAAATACTTTAAATATTTATACAAGAATAACCTGCCCTAGATTTTCGAATGATTAGAGAAGAACGAAAAACGTAATAAATAAAAATTTGTATGTTTCATAATTATCAGAGGGTCTTTGAAATAGAAATTCTGTTATTTTCAAACTAGGAAGAAATTTAAACTCATAGTCCAGAGAATAAGGAATAGTAGAGATTAACAAAAAAATGTATTTGTTATTTCTTAATTTTATATTAAAAAAATAAGCAGGCGCAAGTGATATTTTGTTGGTAAAAATTTAATAATATTTTTTTTGTGTTCTTGACAGTCACTCAGGCAGAAATAAATACTTTTTCCTACATTTTGTTTTTGTTTAATTATGGTACTGCAATTTTTATTTACATGTGAGAACTACGATGTTATTCGAGAATTTATTTATTAATTTTTCTAGCATTGATCAACTCATTAAAGTTGAAAAACTGCTACTATTGCCACAGGAAGTAAGTTTTTACCAGATTTCACTCTCAAATATTTTTTCCCATTGACAAAATATGTATGAATAATGAATGGACCAGGTCGAAAAACCTGTAAAGTATTTTGTTATCATCAAAATTGAATTTTAAACGTGTTGGTTTAAATTCATCGGGTGCTGTACCAATTGCACCACCCAGCGTGCTGAACGACTAAACCATTAGACAAATTAAATGAATCAAACCGTTTAAATTGAAATAGTCTACATTTTTTTATCTCTCAAAAGTTCAATTTTATTTTTAATCAAAGATATCTAAAGTAATAGAGTCCAATGCCAGCCTTGGGAGTTGTGATTTTTTTAAGCCTCGATTTTTCTAAACCCCTGTTGTCAAGGTTAAATTTTAAAATACTTCATAGAATCACCTCTTTATAGGTATTTTCAGGTCGGAGAGGACTACTCTGAAATAATTTGAAAAATTTGAGCTTTCTGTTTAGCAAATTTTTCCTTGTGTTGTGCAGACGGGACGCATATTATGTCTATTCGAATCAAAATATTGTTTTATAACGATAATTCGTCTGTCTTTAGTTCAATGATTATTAGAAATTGTACTTTTGGTTTCATATTACATGACTAAGTAACTTATTTTTTCTTTATCTTGATAGACTGGAAGGAGTTCTCTTTCTTTCCACGGCATTCAAAAGTTTTTGGTGTATTTGTAACTTTATTAATTAAAATTTCAGCCTTTCGAATGCGACAAGCTTATTTGAAGGAGCTACCTTACCACTCATACCACTTTAAGTACCGTAAATTTTAGTTTGATGTTTGTTATGTATTGTGTATTTAACCGCTATGTTTCAGTTTTTTTTACAACAAGCAGCAAAGCTATTTAAATTCATCGATATAGGTACACGTTATTTTGGATTATCATCAATTATGACATAAATGTTATTATTTTTGTGAATGTGGATTTCTGTTCATGATCATACAGCTTTTTTTGTCTGTATTAATGTTATGAGTGTTTTTGAAGAACAGAATTGACTACTAGTTCAATTTAACTTTGTTAAATACAAGTGGCTTTTAGCTGTAAAGTGTAAGTATCTAAAGTGTTGCCGCCGGTGTAAAAAAATTATCTGGTATATTAGAAATATACTTCATCAAAGTAGAATTTTCTAAAATTTCCAGTAATATGTTTTTTTTTATATATAGATAATTAGATATTTACTCCCTATTTAGACCCAATAAAATATTATCCCACTTAAAATATTTACCAGCTAAAACCCACCTTAAGTACTATAAATTGTTAGTGTTACCGTTTATTAATGTCACGTCATTGGAACATTAGATGATATCAATGGAAATATCATTTACTTTGAAAGATGTACTCTCAATATAGATAGTGATATACATACAAATTCCTTTCTAAAATGTAGGTATTTATTGGTGTAGTTTTTATCATAATAATACCTCCATATTAAAATTGGAATCACAAATAAAAATTTAAAACTATTACTTAGCACTACTTCGTTCTCCTCCGGAAAATAGAACTGAATATAAGGCCTTTTTGATAATTTTCTTCCAACTGATTTTCTTCCACATAACCCCGATCAAAGAAACCTAAGACGATGGTTGATATTGGTTTAGTTTAGATGAAAGTCTCCAATCAGATTTATGTAGTCACATATAGTTAGCTACCTTTTTTTTATTTTATCTAGAATATATATAAATATATATATATATACATATTATATAAATATTTCGACAGTGTGTAAAAATTAGCTCATTATAATACATTTTATATGCAAGTGTTTGAATACACTACGCCGGTACTTTGTATATCATGTTTCAATTTTGAGAAGAGTATTTTTGTTTTAGAGAAAAACATGCTACAATAGACTAAGTACACAGAATAACAAACACTACAGAAAAAGGTCTAGAGGAGAAGAAGGTCGGTTCAGCAATTTTTTTTGGATATGTTCAGGCATTCGATAAGGTGTGACATAATGGGTTGAATTGTAAAATGAAAACTATCCTTCCAAAAGAGCATTTGGAAATCATAGCAAACTACCTATCAGAGAGATACTTCTACATAAACAAGAAGGAAAATATTCCAATCTTAAAGAGATTAATGCCGCGGCTCCTTAAGAAAGTGTACTTGGTCCGGTACTGTACCTGCTGTACACTTGTGACTTTCCTGCACTAGAAAATAATATAATTAAGACGTCTGCAGATGATACAGCGATTCTGGCTGTCGGAGAAAATAATAAAGAATAAACAGAAAAGCTGCAGAGAGCTATAACAAAAATCCAAGATTATACAAAAAGATGGAGGCTAAAATTAAATGAAGCTAAGTCAGTACATTTGAATTTTACAAATAAAAAAATTGACCATAAATCAGTATATATGCTGCCAAATATCTTGCTGTGACGTTAGATGCGAAACTTCACTGGAAAGCTCACATCAAAAACAAGAAAGAAGAATTACAATAATCCGCTATAGAAAAATGTACTGGCTCATAGGTAAGAATTCTATCTTAACAATACAAAACAAACTTCTGCTCTATAAACAAATACTGAAACCAGTATAGTCATATCGCATCCAGAATAAGGTCCTAAGAAATATTGTGAACGCGTCCCTGGTCCATCAGAAACCATGACCTACATAGAAATTTGCAAATAGAATCTGTCGATAAAGAAATACGGAATTTTGTAAGAAGTCCCGAAAAAAGGCTCCTGCGCCATGTAAATTTCTAGGTAGCCTAGTTTCTGCACCATTGAAATATAGCCAGACGACTCAAAAGAGTAAAACATTTTGAGTAAGTGCAGCAATAATCACTCACATTCTTGAGGACTCGATGTGTCGAGGGTGGTCTCACGTTAAGATAGATTTGTTTTGCCGGGATTTGTAAAGAATTTCCTTATGTTGACTATCAACAAAACGAGTTTTTCACAAGTCTTCCAGAATTATAAATTTGTTTAGAGAGCTGGGCGGTTTTTCATCGCTGATGCGATGGGTCTTCAAAGGTATGGGTGAATATGAGAAAGGAAAAGTTAGATAGACATCGCTGGATGTAGTCTAAATTGAAAATTAAAATAGAGCCAAGAAAAAATTGCTCATTAGTCCTGTAGAACTAGATCGCAATATAGGAAGGGTGTGGTTTAGTGGGTAAGAATCCCACACGCAATGTCAAGTTACGGGGCTCATTGTGTCTTTTGAAGATTCCCGCCAGCCTGCGTATAAAAAAAAAGAAAAAAAATTAAATATTTTTGTTTATTTATGTTTAAGTGATATACAAAGCTACTTCTAATTTTGAACTGCTTCTATAATTGTTGGTAAGATTTAATATTTATTTCATCATTAATTTTTCACTTTTGTTAAATGACGTAAATGCAGCGGCTTCATTGCAGATGAAGAAAGCATGTTGCCTACTGACGTATTACATGCCGCACGCTCTGTAAATTAAGGTTGGGCAGTTAAAAATGCAAACTTATAAATTATTAAGAATGAACCGAGTCTTTCCATATAATTTATTGTTTGTTATAACCTCCCCATTCCTTCTTATACTATCGCAGATTAGTCTTGAGGTATAATGATTTAATTTAAGTTTTTTTTTACAATTTTTTATTTTAGATTATTGAAAAACCTTAATAAAACATTTTAAATATTTTTTTATTTTTTTGTTTTTATTTTTTAATCATATTCAATTTTTCTGTCTGCACGATAAAAGTTACACTTCTAATTACAGAAAAACTAAAAAATAAATGTAGTAACAAAAATATAAATTATAAATTGCAAAAAAAAAAACGGAATTAATTAAACTACATTCCTAAATCAGCATATTAAAAATAAGTTAATTATAAATAATTATAAATTCTTAGTACATAGTTTGAATATGAATAAGTTTCTGATATCAGGAAGCCAATATTAAGTAGAGCTGTTTTTTTGCTTGTTTTTTTAATTCTATAAATCATAAATAAGCTTTTATAATATGAAAAGCTTTTTTTTTTTAAAGATCATGTTACCTTTGAGTAACCAATAACATCGAAATAATTAAGACAGTTATTATGTATGGTATATAACACAGCATGTGGTAATATTATATTCGAAGTCAGACTGTGATCTACTTCCCACCTCTTTGCGGTTCTTATCATGAATGCGTACTTGTATATAGTTTTTTTTTTTCATAATATAACGGGTTTCTTTAAACGTACTCGAAATTCTTTTAATATATTAATTTTTTGTTGTTGTTTTTGTTTTAGCGTGTATTGGTAGATTCTGTTATATAATACAATTTAAAAAATTTTGCAGTTCATATTTAAATAAATTTTTAGAATGTATGTATTTGTTAATTTGTATAATTAAATTATTACTCTAATTTTATATTCTGTTATTTGGCTGGGAGAGTTATTTAATAAAAAGCTTTTAAAAATGAACACGATATGCTCTTTAGACTCTTGGTTGTTATAATGGTTATAATATGTGGATATGTAGATTAAAAGTTAAATTTTTTAAATTAAAATTATATGGTGCATTTTATTTTATAATATATGCAAAAATTTATTACAATATTAGCAATTATTTATGGGGAGGAGCGTTGGTGTTGATAGGAAATGAATCCTTGTAACTTTTTTTATATGAGAACGAAATCTGATAACTTTAATAGTTCAGTGGCAAAGATGTGGTAAAATTATTTTAGTTTTAATAGTATAAAATTATTTATGTTATTTTTATATTTTGCGAATTTTAAATATTTGAAATTAAATTGAATTTTTTTAAATCTTTTTTATACAGTACAAAAATTATTTGTGCTTAGAACAAATTGTTACGTAACACAAAATTGTCTTTAATTCGCTAAATAATTAAAATTAATAATTAAAAATATAAAATAAAAAAAAATAAAAAAAAAAATTAATTGTCATGTTATTTGTTAATTTATTAAGTTGTTTGTTTAATTTTTGAGACGACTGTGTGTATTTTTTTTATAATAAATTTATGTTAAAGGTTTTCTATTAGAATTTTAAAAATTGTAACTCAAGTAAAATTAATTTTTTTTTTCTATGCAGTTCAACTTCTAGCAGTTGTCGAGAATATTTCAAAAACCAAAAGCGTTATAGACCTGCAAAAAATTGGATCTTAGGTACCCTCTTAAAACTAAAAAAACAACCGTTTTCCAAAATTTGGCCTGGTTCGGCTAGTTGACATACTTTTCTGCCATAATTTTGGCCTTCTTCGGATAGTTACTAAAAGGTAATAGTCGAATGTCCTACTTTGATTAATAATCATTTAATGGGATGATAATGGAAAATAACGAGTTAGGAAAAGATTGAAAAATTTATTAGTGTATTAGCAGAAGAAAATATTAGAAAAAAAGATATTAAAACGAAATAGTTCAAACAATACGAATACAATGTTTTTGCTTTATCAAAAGAGGCTCGATTCTATTACAATGCGTATCTCCTCAACAACTCAAAGTTTAGACTTAAAATGACTTATTTTTCAATATAATTATTATTAACCAGTACTGGAACAATTTGGTTCATATATATTAAATATAAATACTCTAACTGTAAGTAACTTTGGTGTAAGTTAATATACAAAAAATTATAAATTTTCTAAAAGTACCATAAAATTGAGATACACCAACTCGAATACGGCGTATATACGTTACAGAACTAGAAAGTATATTTTTCATGTATTTGAAACCTTCTGCTACTTGGAAAAACAAGACAATAATTGTTAAAACAATTCACACATTTGAACAGTAAAAGTGGTAAAAGTCTATAGCATTTATTAGATAGAGTATATTAGATAGATCTGCTGAATTTGGTATTCCAATTGAAGTCTTGTAGTGTTATGGTTATTAAAAGATATTAGTCCTGAGTAAATTCCTAAGTAAAGTCATAACAAAATCATATTGTTATAACACAACTCTACAATGATATAATATTGTTCTTGTTACACAACCTTCAGAAATGACGTTTGATGCTTAGGGGATTCATATTGGTTTGAGTTTATAATCTTGTAGCTAACCTACAAAATTAAAAAAGTTAATTATTATTTATTTAATTTGCCCCTTCAAGATAGTTAAATTAGATCATATTTTATGGTAAACTGAGAATTTTTTCTTTAGTCGTGAAAAAGTAGCTCCGGTCAATAACCCTATTGTTATAACATATATATAGCCTGTATTATTCATGCTCTTAAACTTGATCTATAGATGACATTATTTGGTAAATTGGTTAAAATTTGTTTTTGGCTATTACTTTTTGACTAAGCTGTACGTAAGTACTTTGGCTGATTATACAGACAAAAAAAAATAGTATTTTGTTTGCCTGCCTAGTAAACTCACACTAAATGTGTTGCACCGCTATACTACAGGGTTCGCATATAATAGTCAGTCATTTACTTACCCTTTACAGAAGATTTTTTTTTAGCGAACAGTAAATTTTGGATTTGTCGACATCCCTAATTTGTTTCGCCAATGATATCTTCTATTTGAAGTTAGTTTTTGAGTTTTTATTATAGCTGTAGTAGGCAGTAGACAACAAAAAGAAAGTGACTGTAGGAAGTTGATCTTAGACCTTTTATGATTAAAGCGTTTAAGATAAGTGGTGTATTATATACATACATATATATCGCTACATTTGCAGATTAAGATAATATTTTTTGGAAAATTCAATTTCATAACATTTTTTTATTGTTTTAATGAGTTTGTCATTCTTGATGACTTGATATTTTCTTGCGGCTTAAACAATACTGTGTTAATTAGTCGAATATTGAAGACATTCTTATCAGAATTATATCAGGTTTATGGAACAATAGCCTGTTGTAGTAGCAATCAATTTAAAATTGTTTTAAATATTTTTAAGACAACTAAAATTATAAAACGAGAATTTATTAGTGAATATCTGAGATCATTCCAAATTCTGATAGAATAAGAATATAAACTTCTAGGTTACCAAAAAATTAAAATAGAATGTCTCCAAATTTTGTTGAGTATTTGTACTTTCTACACACTATTTTCTATAACTTATTTAATGTTAATTATTGTATTTGTTTAACTCAAATTTATTATTTATTGTTTTTTCAGTTGATCATGATGCTTATTCAGATGTAATCATTAAGTTTTATATACATTAAATATGTTTTTAAATTACAATGTTTAATTGGTTATATTGTTTAAAATATATAAGTATATTGTGAAAAAATAAAAATACATAAAAATTCTTTGAAATCTTGTATAAAATAGAGTTTAGTTTAAAAACTATTAAAGCTTAAAATTATACCAATTTGATTATACCAGTTTATCTATTTACTTATAGTTGCTTATAGTTTCTATCGTAACATAAAAGAATGAAGAAAAAAATCAAAAACAAACCATAAAAATAATTTCAACGGTATTATACAAAATAAACATACAATTTCAACTACAGCTTTAATATTTTAAAACGGTATTAAGGCAGGTAAAATGTATATTTACCATTTGCACACACTGAGTAATACCAAAATATGTATATTTTATTGCACTTGTTTGTTGATGTATTAACATGGATTGGAATATTTATAGTATTGCCAATTTACTATTTTCTTTGGATAAATTCAACAAATAAAAAAATGAATAATTTTTTAAAATACATCATTAATGTCAATGATTTTCGATATTTTGTTATCGTCCAATGATTTTCGATTACCGTTATCGTGTATAATTTTAAAAACTAAAAAAATATTAAATAATTATTGAATTTTTTGTGTTGAAATTATCGATTAGTGGAATATCGAAAACTAAAGAAGTCTGAAAGTAGTTGGTCGAAATAAGCGTGTCTGTATAGGATAAGCATATTTAAAAATTAAAAGGAAAATATTTGACTATTAACAGTTATATTAATTTTATAAAAACAGCATATTGAATATTATTTCAATTCGTAGTTCAGTAGAAGTTGAAATAGGTCTTAGCTTAATGAATTTGATAGTATTAAAAATGAGAACTTTATAATGTACTCATATCTTATGGTATACATCATCCAATATGAGTCGCAGAGTCGGAAGCACTGACGAAGTAAGCAAAATGATTTCGAAATATTGATTTTTTCTTTATTTTATTTAAAAAATATTTGGAAATTTTTTGACATAATTTTTAATAAATTTTTGGTTAAATTTAACTAAATTTAAGCAAAAAAAACATTAACCATTATAATTGTATATATGTGTGTGTATATTAAAATGTAATTTCATTTGTATTTGTAAGCACTGTTATTTTCTATTCTTTTCAGTTACTTTATTTCTTTTATCACACATAATATTAAAATGCGAAATCGAAACGTTACTCTTTAACTCTTTTCAAGACAGTGTCCTTCTCAAATGACTTTTGCACAAAACAAAGTCAAAAACAAAAGCACTTTATAAGAATTATAACTTTTATTTTCTTTCTATATATTAAATCTTTTTATTTGTATATTTTGTTTAAGGTGAAATACAAGTTAAAAATGAAACAGGTATACGAATACCTGTAATATGTACATACTCTTAAGATGGTATAAAGGTGGTACAAATCATTTAAAATCACAAAAACACAAAATAATATAAATGAAAAATAAAGAAATATGCTTTTTTTCTTGTATTTAATTTTGAATAATATATTTTTATATATGTATATATGCTCTTTTATAGAGAAGAAAATTAAAGTTAGCATATTTTAAGAAAGACTTTAAATTTTTTAGTTGGTTTGAGAATGCGAACTCGATTATAAGTTTGGGCACGGAAAAGAGAAAATAATATCGCGCGTGGTTAACTCTTTTAATTTTTATAGAGAAAATATATATAATTTTAATAAAATAATAATATTTTTTTTTTGTAATTAAACTATAGTGTTAATATAAAATTTACAAAAGTTTTGATTTTAATTTAATAAAAGAATATTATTATTTATTGTATTTATATAATTAAAATTAAGGTGATTAAATTATTTAAGAAAAAGATTTAAATTTAAAATATATTTTTTTTTTAAAAAAGTGATTTTAAAATTTAAAAATTTTTTTTTATAATAATGAGAATTTACTCTTTAACGATTACTTTTAAAAATTGCGTAGGTTTTTTGACATTTTAATAATTTAATAATAAAAAATAAAATTAGTCATCTTTTTATAGATGTTAATGGTTAATTTTTTTTTTAAAGAAGTTTTAAATATTTTCAACTCTTTGATTCGTTTTATTGATTCTGTTATATACAAGAAACATATGATTTCTGGAATTTTCAATACACATTATATATAGCTACCTATAGTAGTTTCAAAAGCTGATACACATCATGTAATAGTGTAAATATTTATTTAGTAAATTGCACAATTAAATACAGTTAATTTAATAATTTTATTTTACATTGTTAATGTATGTAATAATATTATTTTCGTTTTTTAAACAATACAATATCTATCTATTGAGTTATTTAAAAATAAAAAATAATAAATTGAGGAATTCTTTATGAAAAAGTGAAAAGAAAGTTTGTACAACAACATTAAAACGAAAAAAATATTAAAGAGAAAAAAACATGAAATGAAAATATTTAAAAATGAATGAATGAAAATAATAAAAGAAGAAATTAAGAGTTTTTTGTATTCAAGAAAATAAACAAAATAATGAAATGAAAAAAAAAAAATAAATAAAAAAAATAAAAAACAATAATCGAATCGGAACGAATCAAATTTCAAATACTACATAGTAGTATTAAATTTTGTAACAACAAAACTATAAGAAAGAAATGAAAATTGAAATCGTGTGAAAGTTTTTCTTCAATTTTGTTCAAAGCTTTTCTTAATTTTGTTTTTTTATTTAAATATTTTTAAAAATTATTAAATATTTTCAAATCTAATTTTCCTAACATTGATCGTCTTTCTAAAATATTCTATTATTAGTATTTATAGATTTAAATTAAATATTTATTAAAATAATATACGTTAGCTATTGTAATGTTAAACCATAATTGTATAAAAGTTAATCATCATCATTGTCCTGTAACCCCATCCGTCGGACATAGGGTGAAAAAGTTAGATACAATTAAATTTTACTACTCATACCTTACATATCGGTTTTATATATTTTTTAGACATTTTTAAACATTATTTTTAAAAAATCTGAAAATATTGGGATATAAATCTTTCAAACCTGAATTAAAACTTAAATCTTAAAAATAAAACAAAATTTACTAATTATTTTGATATCTTATTATTTATATAAATTTAAAATCCAAAATGTAAAAATAACAAATATTTTTGCTGTTATTAAATTGTCTAAGAGCAAGACTATTAGTTGTATGCAATAAAAAAGAAAACTATTTTATATTTCCAACAACAGTGAGAAAAAATGGAATAAAGTAGAAGCATCTGGAAAAAATAGGTTGTACCAATTCGTTGATAACCTATAAAACCATCCAACATAGATAGATGCAAAATTTGATTACGGGAAAAAAAATCCTCGTCTCATCTTTGATTAGATACACAGAGGATTTAAATATTTTCACCTGATTCAGAAATGGACATTAACGCAACAATATTGTAAGACAGACCTTTAATTTTAGACAATCAAACCGAAAAATTGGATTAGAGATTGTAATCTAATAAAGGCATTTGAACTCGAAATAAATAAATAAAGTTTAATAGATCTGAAAAGGTCGCATCTGCATAGAATACTTCAAAGACAATAAAAACAAGAACTGGGTACAATATAACTATAATTGAAGCTATTTAGACTTGGTGATATTGATTAAAAAAAGGATGTATTCAATTCAGGAATATTACAAATTAATTTAGGGAATTATTCATAATGAGTTAGAGTCAATTAAATTTGTATAAAGTAACTTATAATTAAAATTTCGATATTTAAATTAGATATCGTTTTATAAGAGTTATAAATATTTTTGCTTTAATTTGGAAATTTATAAAATACATAATATTATTATTTTAACATAAATAATATAATTTAATTTTTATTTTTCAATATCATGTACCAATAACGTTTATTGCTATCTGTATTGAGAATTTGATAATTAATTTTATATTAAAGAATTTGTAAAAATTTACTCAAGTTTTTGGGGTTTCTATTTGACACATTTGACTAAACACCCAGGCAAAGGTTCTTTAATTTTAATTTTAAATATATTATACGTACAATATAAAATTGTGATATCTCTGTAATATGATATACATATGTATGTATTTTAATTTGAAAAAAACTACTAGAGTATAATGCCAAATTATAATTGTTTGATATATCAAACCATCAGTACCCCTATATAATAAATATAGAGGCATTGGTCAAACAATAATTGTTTTGATGTGTCAAACTATAGTTGTTTGGATATGTCAGACTATAATTGTTTTGATATATCAAACTATAATTATTTTCATATGTCAAAATAAATTGTTGTGATATATGTAAGACCAGTGCCTCTGCCCTCTATATTAAATAGCATTGGTCAAACTGTGATTGCTTTGATGTGTCAAACTGCTCTGATAGTTTACACTGTACTTTAAATATCATACTTAGAAAAACAATAAGTTTTGGTTTTGGATTCTGCCTATATGAAAACTACGTAGAGACTATGCAAAAAACTTACATAATATATGGACTAATTTTTTTTTAAAAATAATTTTTAAAAACATCCCTACACGAAAAATGAATCTCAGGATCTTTTTTAAACTATGAAACACCATCTAGTTTACCTAGTGTTATGACTCAGCTATTAAATTTGTTTTTTTTTTAAAACTCTGCCTTTTAAGTTCGTTAATAAAAAAGAATTAATTTTCGTTTAAAATTGTGGGAAAATTTGAAATTAGTTTTTAATTGCTCAGAAGTTAAATTTTCTCATTTCAACTGTAATCAAATTTTAGCCTCTTCTGAATAAGTTTAATAAAATATATCTAAAATCTAAACGGATTTTCAGTGTGTCTTTTTAAAGTCGTAAGCATAAATATTTTTATTGGAATTTGTATACAACCCAAAGTATATTAAAAATATTGGTAATCAAAGTAAATACCAAAATAAATTTGTAGAGTGTCGTTTTATTTTATATTTAGTATTAATATTTTTGCAGCAGTCATGTTGACAATTAATTAGTAAAAAAAAAAATTAAGTTTTCTATAAATTAAAATGCAAAAAAAAACTATTTTGTACCTATGTACCTGTATTTTCACACTATACCACTACACCATAATTCAGAATGTGAAATCATTTTCTAATTAGTTAAGAGAAACAATAAGATTTTCAAATCGTTATTATTATTGAATTAACTTATTTATAGAGAAAAAAATGTAATTTCATATAAACTATCTATTAAAATAATTATTTTTCAAAGAATCTTAATACAAATTCAAATATGTATTATAATAATTTTCTCTATGAAAACATACATTTTTCATTCTATTACAAACATCTATTATTAAATTGCCACAACATCAATAAAATATAGTTATATTCATTTTATAATATAATAGTGTGTTGTATTTGATTTGGTTAATAAAACTATTACCATCTTAAAAATATAAAAACAAAACAATTACTTTTAAACTTTTGTTTAAAAAAAATTTGTTTAAATGTATAGGTGTTAAATATTTGTACAAAAATGTATATAATATAATTATATACAAAACTGAACAGCAAAAACTCACCAAAAAAAAAATGTAATTTCTTGTTGCATAGTAAAATTAAATTTACCAGAATATTGGTGCTTCCATCATGAGCACCTCACCAAACAAAAACAGTTGAAAAATAATACCAAGAAAATATGTGTAATAGTAAGAAAAACAAGAAGAAAAAAATAATAAAAAAAAATAAATAAACAGTAGAGACAGACGAATTAGAGAGAAAATAACAGTATATTGTGCATACAAAACAGTTATTTTGTTTTGATTTTTTTTTTTTTTTTTGGGTGATTTAAATTTTTTTAATCGAGCGATTAATGAAGATATTACAGAGACGAGGTTATTTAAAAAAAAAAAAATAAGAACAATAAAAAAATTTAAAAAAAATTAATATTGAAAAGAATTAGGTTTTAAGTGTTGAGAATATTTTTGAGATTTAAATTTTTTCCAAGTCAAATAATTTTTTTGATTTATTTTCAAATCAATTTATTTTGAAAGTTGACGTTTTTAGTTGTTATAGAATTGATATGGAATTAATATTGAATGGGTAGATACAGGTGAATAGCCAGTGAACCGTTTTTGTAGTTAATCCGTAATAAAAAGTATTTATTTATTTGTTCTATTCTAAAAAAAAACGTTAGCTCATACAGAGTGATTATTATTACTCATCTGAAGTTCTTTTATTGCATTTTTAAGAACTATTACGTTTCTAATATTTCATCTTTCCGATCTTGTGAATGCTTATTCCATTTTAGTTTTTCTCATATCGTTTTGATTGAAGTTTAAAATCTGTCGAATTTGCTTTTCTCGGATTTTTAGGTATCTGAAAATGTATTTGACATTAACATGATATACGAAGCTACGTGCTTTAAACTATTAGCACTATTAGCATAACTCCATAAACGGTACAACATATTGATATCATATAAACCAGTAGCATAAACGTCACAATATATCGACTTACTTGTGTAGGTTGTTAACAGATGTTTTCAGATTACATTATAATTAAAATGAATGAAACGATTCGACCTTATACAATATTATTTTTTGCTTATCTATTTAAATTTCAAATAATATTTTGAAACCATTATTTGGGAGCTATTGGAACTCAAAATCCACGGCACATACAGTATATTTAATATGCTTTTTATTTCTATTTATTTTCTTCCACAAAAAGCGTAATTTTATTTTACTCCATATTATCCCACAGTCAACATCCCAAGTTATCCCAAGTTGACATCAAGTTTTTGTAGTTCGATCAACTGTTATATATTTTGTGGGCTTAAATTTAGCGATTTTTGTGCAATGTAATCTGAAGGTCGAATCGTATATAACTAGTGTTAAAATATATTTTATTTCATTTCTCTCTCTCGCTCTCTCTTTCGCTTAATTGAATTCATTATGGTATCTCATTTTCTAATTTAAATGACACAAATTTATTGGCACCTATCTTAGACACATTTAACATACATATTATCAGACTATACCCTACTATAATTTAAATACAAATGTATTTTTTTTTTTTCAAAATTTAATTTAAATCTAAAATAGAACGTAAAATTGTGAAAGGAATTGGTAATTAATTTTTAATAAATTTACAGAAGTTGCATGATAGTAAAACAAATAATAAAAAAAAGTAAATAAAAATAAAAGGTAATAGAAATTTTTTTGTTTCGGTTGTAGTAAATTAAATCAATTTCAATACAGTAATAATAATCAAATAAAAAAAAAAAAACAAAAATCCACCAATAACATTTCAATTCGATGAATATTTTTGTCTATATTAAATTGAAATTAAAATTGAAATTAGGTGATTGATTTATAAAATGTCAAATAATTACAATAAAAAATCAACGTGATTAGTTTTTTTTTTCTTTTATATATATATGTATATTTATTTATATATATATATAAAATATATATATATATACATGAATAATTTGAAAACATGAATTGGATACTGGTTTTTTGATTAATAAAGGTAAGTTATTTGAAAATGACTTTTAATTATATATAATTTATTTGTTATTAATTTAAATTTTTTAATTTATTAAAAATTAACAATTTTAATTATTTTTTTTTATTGAAAAATAGTTAACAAAAATTTTTTAATTATTAAAATATTCTCTATAGACATAATATTTTAATAATTTAAATTATTATTTTTTAAAATGGAAAATTTGCGAAAATTTGCGAAATCTTTGAATATGTTAGATTTCTTATCATTGAATCATATCGATGGTGATCTAGAAAAATCTATTTGCAAAATTTTTTTTTTTTCACGGGATAATTTAATTTAAGTTTTATACGTATATTGAATTAAGTCAAGTTATACATAAAAGGGTAAGGTTATATATATATATATATATATAGGAAGTTGAGTTAATAAAGTGTTACTGTGAGCATGTACATAATAATATTGATATATAATAGAATCAGGAAGGTTTGTCGGGTTTTTCACATTACCAGCGATATAAACTTTCGACTTTGAAACAGTTGAAACTAGTCTAATATACATATTTTATTTAGTTCAATAATGTTTCTTTAAATTATTTAAAAAAATGTTATAAATCCCTTAAAATAAACTATGGTTTTACTTACTTAATTACCAGTTGGCAAACAGACAATTTAGATCATTGGCCTAATTAATTAGGGTCCATTTTTACGGACCACAATTGATATTTGAAGATACGAAATTGTTTTATTTCTGAATAAAAGGTTTGTTCAGCTCCAACGTCTTGTTTCTTCGGGTCTGGATTCGAAGAAGATATTTTCATCCATCAGGCCCTAGATGTCCAAGCCACTGTAGTCTCTTTGATCTAAGCTAAGAAACTATGTCAGTTTGTGACAGATATTTATTCTTTTAATAATGGTTTTAAAAAAAAAGTCAATCAGAGTTTTGATATCAGTTTTGCGATCCATTTTCAAAAAAAATTTTTTTTCTAAATTATTGACTTTCCCGAATTATTTAAAAATTATTTTGGATTACAACTTTTCTGGATTTTATTATGGTTTCTGCTATTTGTTGTATTGTTTTTTAGTAACCCATTAAGTGAGTCACAACTTTCAAAAATATTTTTGATTCATAGTAATGAATATTGAACAGAGATATGAAAGTCATAAAATATAAGAGGAAGGCAAAAAAGAAGATCAAAAGAAGACAAAGCGCTTCTGATGATAATTTTCCTGTTTTTAAAATAGATACAGCCGTCGAAGACTTAAATAGTATTTTTTAAAAAATTTATTGAAAAGGGAAATTAATCCATTTTGTATTTTAAATTTATAATTTTTGGTACATAAATTGCATTTTTATATTATTAAGCGTACCCGGATACGGAATTTAAAAATATTCTAGGGTTGGTTACAAAACTTACAGAGGCTTATACCGTATTATATCATACTATTATATCTATCTATTATATCCACATATGCGTAAACCGTTTTGTATACAAAAGATATTTTGTGTATAAAAAGGCAAACAACTGTGGAGGGGGAGTGGGTGCATGAAGAAAAGATATTGCTCTTTGCGACATGTACTTACGCTTTTTTTATTAAATTGAACTTTTAATTAAAATCGGGAATAATTTTGTACGGATTTAGTTGCTTGCGAACTAAAAGTCATATACATTATACTATATACATATTCTGGATAAAAGGAATAAGTACTCTGAGTTTGAATACAACTGTAAAATCAATCCTTATTTAGAAACATTATACATATACATTGTAAATATATATATATATATATATATATATATACATTGTCGAAAAAGAAAAAGTAACCCTGATTTTGAATCTAACTCTAAAATCCTCCCTTTAAATTATATGTGTATTTAAAGAATTATTACTCAATACTTTGAGTGATAATTTCCAGTATTATAACTACCCTCAATATGTTCAAAGCAAATGGCAAAATCGAAACCTTTTAATTTAAATTTTATTATACGGCAGGAATTATTTTGTTTGATTTTTGTCACACTGAAATTTGTAGTTTGTTTAGAGAAGGAATTTACATATCATTATTCTTGGACCCAAGTCAATAGATACATGTGCTTAGTACTGTACGAATTTTTATACCATAATATTGTTAATTATCTTGCAATATTGCTTTAAATTAAATATGAAATTTAAATGGCAATAGATATTTAGATGTAACAGAAAATCAGTATATAACTAGTTTGCTATATGAATAAGTTCTTTAAGTGGCAAAGATTAAGATAATTGTGAAATTATTTTGAAAATAAAATGAAATAATTGATCAAAATTTTGATCTAATATTTATAATAATATTCGAATAATTGTAATATTTTAATATCAAGGGCTTTCAAAGGTTGTATGCCCTGCCTAGCTAAATCAACCCATATTTAATTTCAAAAACTGTTCTAGATGAATCCGTTAGATACAATTTGACAATCATTTTTTGAAGATATTTGGAATTGATTTTAGCGTTAATGATCTTAGCAATTATTGGCATTTCGTCGCATGAGAATTATTTTATCCCATACGCCATTTAATATATTTTGAGGAAATCGATTTTGAATGTTTAGGTTGAAAATATCTAAATTTTTTACATTGTTAATTTAAATTGAATAATTTTGAATTTAAATTTTGAAGATATTTAGTATATCTTAAAAAAAGTTATAGTCATTTTAATTATTGAAAGTAAATTATTAACTTTATAACTACCATTTTTTTTTTGTTAATGTTTGATTTCCATATATCAGAATTTTTTTGACGTTTTCGAACCACTGGCTGGTGATGTATCTAAATTGTACAGTTAATTATAGTTAGATTTAATGTAACTAATTTGTTTTTAAATTCAATTTGAAGAGGTGGTGTAACTAGATGGAAAACTTCATCATGTCTCATGCTCATAGTTTTGCATTGTTTCTACCGTAAAATCATTCGGCAATGAATTATATATTCAATAGGATGTTATTAGAATTACCAAACTTTATATTTATTTTTACCTGAATTTATTACAAAATCACCATCAAGAAGAAGCAGAATTTTTGTCCGGCAGTACAAAATCCGAATATTTATATAAGTTATCTTAAAAAATATTTTGTTACAATAATAGATGCATTATTCAAAAGTAATACAAAAATCTGTTTTTCTTCAACTGGTTATTTTGATGTGGCACCACGACACATATCTTTTTTGTTAAAAATTTTAAATGCATGCAATTTAATGTGTTTAAGTCAGGGTAAAAATATCCATATATACTAGAAAACTCCACTTTAAGAGTTCACATGTTGCTGATCAATGATCATTCCGTAATTTTCTATGAGCTAATTTGTTAAGCTTAAATTTCCAATGAATATGGTACAATATAGTTTTATGCAAATTCAACATTATTTTGTTCCACATCCGTGTAATTCAAATTTCTTGTGAGTATGGGGCAAAATAATGTTAACATTTTGTTTGTAATTATTTCATTCCAAATCCATGGACAATGAATGGAAGTAGATGAAAATAGTACTGAAATATAATATGGCTTATAGAATAAAGTGAGTACGGAACAATATCAATACTTATTATCTCAGAAACTAAATACTTAAGATAGAAACAAACGGACCAGACATTCAGAAAGATTATACCTAAAAACTTCTAGATTAATCGTTAGGTCAATTTACCCGAAATTTGCGTATGAGATAAGATAATACTCATGCGACGATTTGTCATTGACGTTTTAGAAGTTCGAATTTAATTGACTGACGAATAAAAAATATTTATGAATTATATTTTTGACGTTTCAGAAAAGTACAATAGTTTTAAAAAACGATCCATTAAATAGTTAAATTTAACAAAATAAAATTTACTGTACTGAAAATACCTGAATTTAAACGAAGATATTGATTAAACAAAAACTAGTGGTTAGCTTAGCTAATATAAACATTTAAAAGTTGAGTTTTTCAGGCTTTTAATATCTCATGTATTAGGTATATGAAATTATTGTAATTAATCATGTTTCTTTGAAGTTATAAATAAGTTCGTACAACCACAAAATAATAATATATATATACAGATAAATCTGATCCAACTGACGACCAATAAATTTTGTTTTAAGATTAGAGCAATTAATTTGTGGTATTAACATGTAATAAACTGTATTACAAGTTTAGCAAAACTTTACATTGTAAATTTTTTTTAATAAAATTGTTCAAATACAAAAATAACAACACACATCAGTGATTGAACTTTTTCAAAAATTATTCATAAATTCTTGGAAATTCCTTAACATTTATTTTTGAGTCATTATTAAATTATAAAATTGTGGTCACTCTTATACGAGCAATTAATTTGCTTATATAAAAAAATTTTTTTTTTTTACAAAAAAAAAAGAAAAAATAAAATGACTTTGTCAACTTTTTAATTAAACTAAAAATGCAGTTGTAGAATATTTTTCTTGTAAAATATATCATTCCAAAATTTAAATTACTTATCACGTATAGATGAATAAGTAAGTTTCACCTATGAGCATAACATACATTTTTTTTTGTGCAATTTTTATAATTATTCCAAGGATCTTTCTGTATCAAATTTAAAGAATGCGTCACAATTTGAATTCCAATCAAATTTAATAATAATTAGTAAAAATAAAAAAAAAAAAACAATGCATTGATTTTATGAAATCGAGTATTCATGTTATATCAAGGTAAATGATTTTATATAATATTCTACTCATATATCATATATAATCATATAGGTTAAAGGTTATATAGTTTGAGTTATTCCAAAAATCAAAAATAAAAAAAAAAAAATCACAACATGATGTCGCAAATTTTTGTAATGATTCAGTCAAAATATTATAGAAAATCTCGAGGTATAAATTAATAATAACTTAAACTTGACTACTTTGTCATTTTAGATCTCAGCTGGTGATTCACCTTCTGGTGTTGGCAAAAATTATCAAAATAAAAAAAAAAAAGTGAAAAGGTTTTTTCTTACAAATCGTTTTTTTTTTTTTTCTATAAGTTCCAGGTATATCAAGCTTGAATCACAAATTATAAACCCAAAAGAATAAAATCAGAAAAATATAATAAAAAAAAAAATTATATTAAGATACCTACTCATTAATTGAGAGAAAAAAAAGAAAAGAAACAAAAATGCCTAAAACTATATATAAAATTATAAAACCATTGAATGGTGGTTTATTCACCGGGGAATCCAAATTCATATCGTAAATTTATTTGTAACACATTGATTCCGCTAATGATTTGTTATAAATTTTCACTTTCTGTAATTTTGTTTCAATAAGACAAATCAGTGTACATAATTAAAGATCTTCGTTAATCTTTGATTGATATTTAGACAAACAGAATAATCGTTTGGGTATTGTGACTGGTAGTAGCGATGATTGAAAAAAAAATTCTTCTTAAACATTTTTAGAATTTATTTATTATTATAGTTTTTTGTTTTTTTGTTATTATTATTGTGATGGATTTACTTAAATTTTAGCATGCTTTGGATGTGAGTTCTTGTAATTTTATTTACTGTTGTGACACACCTCTATGTATATACAAAATAAAATAAAAATTCTGTTTATGTTTTTGAAGATTCATAGTTATTGTATAAAAGATTAGAAAAATAAAAAAAAATTAATTTTTGTTTATATAGTGGATTTCTAAAAAGGTTAAAAACCTCTCTAAGGAATTCTATGTATGTTTATTATTTTATAATGATGAGAAATAAATTTTTTTAAACAGTTTTTTGTGAATAAATTTGAAAATTAAAAAAAAAAAAAACAATTTATAAATTTGTTCTACTAATTATTTTGTATGTACTTTTAAATTTGTTGAAATTTAAAAAAAAAATATTGTAAAATTGATGATATTATGTTCTTCTAATTTGCATAAAACTTTATAGTGTATAATTTTGGTTATTAATAAATATAAAATTTATTTTATTTTTATATTTCTAGTTAAAATTTGCTTTTTTATATTTTCTATTCTTCAATAGAAATATTTTAATTAATATTATTAGATCTTACAAAGTGTTACTATTTATAATTTTTTGTTTTAAGCATTCGATTGTATCGATCATGAAATCGTTTTATATAAACTCTACTGCTTAAATTTTTCAAACGAACAAATTAACATTTTGAAAACATATTTCACAGAACACAATGTAACTTTTTTATAAGAACACAATATGTCCGCATTGCTAATTGTTTAGTTGAAAATGTAACAGTAAGAAAGGTGTACACAAAGCTCTATATTAGACATTGACCTTTTTAAATATACATTGACGATCTTTTGCGTGCAACTACAAAGACTGTGCTTCGCAGATGAGGTTGTCATAAAGTACTCATTCAACAGCGAACATAATTTGAAAGTTGCAATGTTAGAAGACTTTACATTTTTATTGAACAATTTTTTATTTCTTTCCTTTATTAAACTCAAATAACACAAAAAATAAATTTTAACATTTAATTCCATTTATAATTACTCGTATAGCTATATAAAGCATAATATAAATTGCGATCTTAGCGTAAAACTGTCTGATCTTATAATTTACTTATGTATTATAATCAATTGTTGTGATTTTATTAAAGACTTAAAATGTCATAATAAGTATTAATTAAAATTAAAATTAACTTAATATACAAATAAAAATAAAAATTACAAGGAAGGTAAATTTTATTCATATATTTTATTCCCTTTTCTCATTTAATTTTTTTTCCCTTGATTGTCTCATTGATTGTCTCTTGTTATTATTTAATTATAGGTGGTATAAAATTTTGTTATTTAAAAATAAACTTTTATTAAACATTAAAAAGTTAAAAATTTTATTATTTGAAAATAAAATATTTTCTAATCAGACTTTTCTACATAATAACTTACATATTTATGTAGTTATCTAGGCTTGTAGTAAATAGGAAGAACATATTGATCTTGGCTGTGAAAAAAATTATCCTTATTGTAATATGTCTTTATAAAAAAACACGTTTTACTATATACTTGTCTTGGTGGGAAACATTTATGGCCCGAAACCGGCAGTTGGTATATCAATTTGTAATATTAAACTATCGATAGAAAACACCCTGAAGAGGGAAACAAACATTCTTTGGGAGCGTATTGAAGGCCACATAATCTCCAAAATATATGTACCAAGAACAAACACCAAAATAACCAACTTTCTGCTAAGTCTCAATAGAGGAGACTGTAGGAAGATGGTGGGCATACTTACTGGTCATAACCACATGAATAAGCACATGTGTAGACTAGCACTAAATGACGACCCAGCCTGCAGACACTGTCTGGAAGATGAAGAAACCTCTACACATGTTGTAGGAGAGTGCCTAGCTGTTTCAAGGCTGAGACTCAGGTTGTTGGAAACGCACTACATAACCTCAGAAAACTTCTGCAGGATAGAACCCTCCTCAAAAGGATCGAATAAGTTGAGGGTGGAGAAGGACATAAAGGGCTAAAAGTCTTCATGTCGGCCTGACATATTAGGGCCACCTCCGTTTTAAATAAAAAAAATAAAAAAATATACTTGTCTTATTTCTTGTCAAATGTTATTTATGTTAACCCAATTTGGAGTGATGCGTCAAAAACTAGTTTAAAAAAAATCGAAAAACTAATGAAAAACTCTATTAAAATAAATCATACTTACTCTATATTGCACACAACCAGGTAGACTTATTCCGAAAAGTTTCTTAGTTGTGAAAATAAGTGTAAGTGTGAGCTTTACATTCTGAGCTTAAAAATTTTAAACAACAACAACAAACACTGTGGTTCATACATTAATTTCCTTTTAATTATAAAATATTTTGACACTGACAGTGTGACTTGATATGAGTTCTGTAGTGTACCTACGATTTAAAAATTTCTGTTATTTGAATTTTTTTCTTCTAGGTAATTTTATTAAATTTCTAACAGTTTTCTATCAGTAATAATACCACCATTTATATATATGTAATAAAATTTATTTAGAATATTATTTTAAAAAATGTTTAGACCTCCTTCACTAAAGTAAATTCAGAAAAAACGAATTTAAAAGTAAAACTAAAATAAATTCAGAAAGAGATAAAATCGAATTTATCGATTGACTATACACAAATTTCGCTGGGTTACTTCTAAATTTTCAGGCGAATTTTTTAATTTACTTACTTTAGTCTCTACTGCTACTAATCAAAAGGTTCCGGCTTCGACTTACGCTCATAAATCGTTTTTCAATTACTTTTTTAAATTATTTTGGAATTTAATTTTGTTATCACTTAAAAATAAAGTGAAACTATGCTATTATGGAGGTTCAGTTAATCTACAATAGATTTACTTAGTTTTCATCATTAAATAAGTTGATATTATCACAAATTCAAAATAAAAAGCTGCTATATACGATTGTCTATTTCAAAGGTCTGCGTAAAAAATAGCTATTTAAGATGTTCATCACATAGTCTTTAAAGTATATAAAAAGGACATATTTGATAGATTTGCATATTTACTTGACAACGTTGTATCACTAAGGGTTGGATACCTACATTATAATACCTGTAACATAATATACTTGTACATTATCGAATAAACTGTTATCGAATATTACTTGTACATCATCGAATGTGCTGTAGCCATCTAGACGAAATATTTTTAATAATAAAACTTGGAAGTTGGACTAGGTATGTTTAATTGTAATAAACGAAATCAATCAAGATATTAATTAAACTTATTGAAGCATAACTACCTAGAGTTTATAATTTTTATTACATATAACAGGAGGACGCTTCTCTATGATTTAAATACATACAATATTTAATTACTTACATGATGCAATGAAACGCATGAGTCTTTGATCGATAAAAGAACATTTTCAAATGAGTTTACAAATTCGAATAGCTGATTCTGAAATTGCGGAATTATTTATAATGATAACTTTCGATCCTTAACACTTGGGCAGACATCAAGCATTTTCTATGCGAATGTGTACAGATCTAACGAGAGCCACACTTAGGTGATTGGACCTTGCTAAATGAGCCACACTAACTAAACTAACAAATTCGAATTCCACATTTTCGATGTTGCTTCTAAAAAAAAAATGTCTACGAAAAAAGTAATCTTATCATTATCAAAAAAAAAAATATCTCGGTTTATCAAAATGAACACAAAAATATGTTATTTTTTTAACAATGCTAAAAGATCTGAGATTAACAAAGTACATAATAAAATTTATACAATAACAAAAACCAACAATAAAAGAAAATATGAATTCATATTTAACTAAATTCTGTGCAACATCCCATACCCATTGTACACAAAATGATGATTCTTCATTAAGGAAAAAAAAACCAATAAAACTCTTAATTTTAACTCACCTCATTTTTCATTTTATAATGAATTTATGATTTTATATTAAAAAAAAAAAAAACAAATTGATTCTAAAAAACGCAATTTTACAAAATATCAAAAAAAAAAATTCTGCACCTCAATAAAACAGAATTGAAATGATTAAGTATAAAAAAAAAACAAAAAATAAAAAAATCGTGGTTTAGTACATCCTCTTAAGAATCAATTAATTTTTCGGGAATACAAAATGAAAATATTCTCGGCAAGTCTATGATGAGTACTGTAAAAATAAATTTCAAGTTTATGCCATAAAAATACTCTTCAGTATTTACGATACGTCTTGGAATAAGTTTTTCTTTTATTTTTTAATGTTTTTTTTCTTATATTTAATTCTTTACTCTGATCAAGTTGGTTCTATATATACAGTAATAATTAAAAAAGAAACCGACCGAAAAATAAAAAAAAAAACAACGAAAAACGAAAAACTAAACCGAACAGTCAAAAGATCATTAATACGACACCCATCATTACAGTATGCAATATAAAACTTGGCAGCTGTAATGTACTCAACTGACAAGTTTTCATTCATTTCATATTCTCTGTTGTGTATGTTTGTATGTGTATATATATACAAATTATACATTAATTTTCCGATTTAAAATTGAAAATGAAAAGCTACATACTAAACTTTTATACTAACTTTGATTTTGAATGAGTTTTTGTGGTGTTTTGATTTTTTGTTTTTGTTTTATTTCTATAAGTTTTCTTGTTTTTATGTCAATATGTCAGAGAATTAGAAATAGACACACTTCTATAGATGAAAACAGAAAAAAATTAAAAATTAAAGCAAGAGAAAAATTATTTTCCTTCTCCTTCTTGCTATCGGTGGTGGATGTCTATTTAACAATATATATATATATATATATATATATATACATAACTGTAAGCGGTACCAAGATTTAAGAGCAGAAAAAATGAATTTAAATTAAATTAATATTGTCTATGGAATGAACCTCTAACTAAGAAATAAGTTATTGCAATGAAAATGTAGAATATATTTATTTATAAGTATCTAAGTAAGATTTTTCGGATGCAATAAATATCTTACTTACACTATGATTTATTACATTGTTGCTGTTGTCATTGGTGTTGTATATTGCCTTTGATTCTTGTTTTTTTACTGTAAATAGTTTTTTTATTTGTTATTTTTTGTAGTCATTGATGTTCATTTGACCCAGTAATAATTGAATGCAATAAATGTTTTAAATTGGAACAAATTTATGAATGTATGTGTATATTTTATATGTAACTAGATTAAAATTTTTAATAATGGTATGTGCCAATTAAAACATGTTTTTATTATAGAAAATGAAAGATAGGAGAAATTACAATCCAAGAGAAAGGAATACATTTTATAATCTATCCGGTTTAATGACCAGGTGTAAAATTTTTAAACTTTTAGTTTTGTGAAACATGAATTGTTGTAGCATAAAAAAATTTCTATTCAATATTTATTAAATGTTTGTGTTCACTTTACACAAAAGAAGTAATTTAAAGTACTTCAGAATAGTGTTGGTAAACGTTAACGTTTTTGATTGTCAATATCGATATTTCGGAAGGAACATATACTTCCTTCATCAGTGCTTGTGACTAACTTCGATATTAATATTTTGTATTATTTATTGATCAGCGGACTTGCTGATCAGGCCAACTTCAGGTTTTTTTGCCTTTCGAGATGTGGGCCTTTTTAAAAAATTCATAACTATTTTTTACATATTTTGTTTTTAACGTATTTATAATTCTCACTTATTTACTCAACTATTTACATTTATATACAAGTACATTTAATTTTGTAGATATCAGGTTTTATACTAATTAATTTACACAACTAAAATATAATTTATTTGTTTCTAAGTTCTACGTTTTTTTGTTTTTAATATTGAGATTGTGAGAGGAAAATGGGAAAATCCAAATTAATTGAAAAAAAAAAATTAAAAAAAAAACAAAAGGCCAAATTGTAAAAATTTATTGGTTTTGATAATACTTAAAGAAGCTTATACTACTTAAATCTATTTAATTAGTGTATTTTTGTTTAGTGTAATTTCATTTTTTTGCATAATTTATTTTTTAAAGGGCTTATCACGTATTTACGATTTTTTTACACTAATTATTATTATTTAAACTATGTTTTGCAATTTATTGGTATATATTTTGAGTAGAGTATTTTCAGGTACTAGGCATTTATTCATAAGCTTTCTAGTTTTTAATGCAATTTTATCAAAAATAAGATCGATTTTTGTTTGGTGATTGAAATTTTGTTTTGTGCTATCTACAATTTTTTTATGTTGGTGTTAGGAATGTTGTGAATCAAAGGACATGCATAGAGCAATGCTGACTTGTAAAATTATTTTCATAATTATTAATTTTCTATAATTCCATATCCCTCAATATATATCAAACCTGCAATAAAGTATGGTATGAAGGTCTTATTCATAAAATAAGTAACTATATGCCATCTAGTGTCCACGAGCTATTGAAAAATTACATGACAGTGAGAAAGTTTATCATCAAATACAAAAAAAACTAATATGCACATCCAATTCAAGCTGGATTCCCTCAAGGTAGTGTCCTAGATCCATTGCTATACTTATTCTATATATCAAATATGTCTACCAATAATTAAACGACTATTTCTACTTTTGCAGACGATATTGGTATTTTAAGTTCTAACGCGTGTCCCAAAATAGCTTGAATCTTATTACAAAGTTATAACGAAACGAAAAGTTCCCACATAACATTTACACTAAGAAAAGGAACATGCCTCCTGTTAAGATAAAAAACACAATTCTACAACACAATGATGTCAAATACCTTGGAATGCATTTGGACCGAAAACTTACGTAGAGAAAGCCACATTGAAACAAAACGAACACAAATGAAACTAAAAACCAAAAATATGAGATAGCTCTTTATTAGAAAATCTAAACTAAAATTAGAATACAAAGTACTTCTATATAAAAATAGAATCAAGCCAATTTTGATGTATTACAACTTAAATATTGAAAAAATAAAAAGAGCTCAATCAATGGTATGTAAAAAATGCTAAAATACGTAAAGATTTAAATATCCCTACAATCGAAGAAGAGATAGATAGAATTGAAAGAAAATTCACCTCAAAGCAATCATCCCAACTCACTAGCAATGAATCTGCTCAACAATCAAATAATATGATAAAACTGTAATAAATAAAAATCTAATTATCTAGCAATGGTCAAACAAATTGTTAGTTTCTATATAAAAAAAGGTGAAATAAAAAATGTGAAAAATGAAAAAAAAAATTATTATTAATTTATTGGTTTTAGATATAGAAGAGATTTTCTATTCATAGAAGCACACAATATTTTAATTATTTTATTTATTTGATTTGTTGTTTTACTAATATGTTACTTAAATGTCAATCTTTTATTAGACTTTTATTTATTTGAAATAGACTCTCAGATATTTTACTGAATCTACCAATAATATATCAGTTCAGTATTATACAGTTTGATGTTGGTATTAAGTAAGAAACATGGTTCTCTTTTGTTCGAGATAATTATCCATATTCTCTTAGATATATCGTATGAAAATATCATTAAAGTGATATTTTGTTATTCTGCTAAACGCAAACGGGACAATTTTCAATTGACATGATGTAAAATAAAGTTGCTAGTATTACCAACATAATAAAATTTTCTATCAACATTAAGCCGTCTTACAGCTGCTTACATAAATAAATATTCAGCTGAACTGACTTTTCATTGTGTTAGTGATGCGTCCAAGAGAATATGGGTGCATAGTTAGAGAATATAGCGTTAGTTTGGTTTGACGTCAGTTTAGTTAGAGCATTTATGGATATTTTCCATTTAAACAATAGTTGTGATAACAGTTATTTACAGTTAATTTTTACAAATTATAAATTATTACATTGTATTATGATAAGATGTTGATTGAATCGTTTGAGCTCTTTGTGATGCTAGGACCATTATGGGTCCTAGAATTATATAAATATGCAGGTAAATTAAAACAGATAAATTAACATTTTCAAATCTTGTTAAGTCATATGTGGAAGTATATTATATTGTACCAGGCTTAGTTGACGTATTTAGTTTTTTAAAATTTGAATTATTTCATAATTTAAAAAAAATTAGATTTAACACTTATAACTACATTCTCATGTACCCAAAAATATTTACTTGTTCTGCAACCAAGCAGCTTTTGTATGATAAATTCTAATTAAATTATGTAATTTTGCGATTGTAATACAAACCATGATAAAGTATTATACACAATTAGCTATAATGCCTATACCATTATTTTGGAAAATAAACAACTGAAATTTATTTTTATTTGTAAATTATTTCAAATTGTAAGTTTTGGTATCTGTTTATCTTGCAACCGGTATGCCGCCGGTTTATTTTTTTCGTGAAAAACAGTTAGGGATTTTACATTCTGGTTGTAAATCATTTTAAATTATATTAATCTTTTTTTTCTGTCAAGTACAATATACCGAAACTAAAACTCTTCCTATTATATATAACCTTAAATTTATAAAAAAAAAAAAATGGAAACGAAAACAAAAACTAAATATGTATATTAATATATCATTGAGCATTATAATCTTTTGTTATTATTATCATATATATATGTATATATTTATTGTTTATCTTTTGATAAATGATGCATTGAATTTTAAAATTGTTTTGAAGTTCACCCCTGCTGTCTTAAATTATTTAAAATTTTATTTTCCTAAATTCAATTTTATTTAACTTTAGTCAAGACTCAAGTTCAAGCACATCATAAAATCATCATCATTATTGACTTTAATAATACCTAATAATGTATTTGGCCATCATTATTAATTTTAAATGCATAAATTTGAAATAAATAATTTAAATTAATTAAGTATACTTAATATGTTTGAATTTTATATAATAGTTTCGACACTGTGTGTGAGAAATTTCGAATGCTGACAATTAAAAAGAATACTCGTATGTTATTTTTTTTTTTTTTCATGTTATATTTCGATTTTTTCTATGGTCATACTTTAAGATAAATTTAACGAAGGATTTTTGTATTATCTACTAAAAATTTTATTAAAATTTTCTATTTTAAAAATGATTGCAGTTTTATTAATTTTTTTTTTTAATTATAACCGGCTTAAACTTATATGTCGGAATGTGAAAAAGGTAAAATGAAAAACACGGTTTCTTTCTTTTTTATTGAATTTGAATGACGGCTCTCCTTAAGAATTTATATTAATAACGAAGTCAAAGTTAAATTTAATTGGCTGCTATCATGTAATGGGATTTTATTCCTTTCAATTCACCTTTAATACAAGATCACATGATTTTATTACTGTGTACTCTAAATATACATTTTTTTTGTACTGCTTTTATCTTCCTTCAAGAAAATCTCGTTTGATCTTAAGAAAAAGTAAAATTTGATATTTTCTGGTTCACTTTAGGGCGTACATGTCGACCTTGGTTAATTATAAAAAACAAAAATAAAAAAAAAATACTGGCTCTTGTTGAAGTTGACTGGCAGCAACCACAATTTATTGTACATTTTTAACATTTTATTCTGAGTAGTTGTTTTTTTTTTTTGCTATTTTTCAAAATTTAGTTTTTTCTTTTTATTTTATTATTTTGTTTTTTTTTTTAATACATCCGATAAAATAAGTTAAAGTTGATTTTTAAATTTAGTTTTAAATAAGTTTTTAACTTAAATTTGATAATTTATTACTTTTATTACCTTAGGACGTGATCTTTTTTTGTTTTTTTTTTTTTTTTGTTTTTTATTGAACTGGTTTGAACGATTTCAGGGCCATTTCGAATTTGAAAAAAAAAAAAAATTGCATTATAATACTTACAATTAAATCGTAGTTAATTCGTATATTGACTGTCTCTAGATGACTCTGTTCCATTATATATATATATGAAAAAATTTATTATAGTGTTGCATATTCTGACTGTACATATTATTTTAGTGATTTTCTTGTAGATTTTTTTTTTTTTTTTTTTATTAAATTTACCTCTCAATTAATAAAAAAATAAAATTAACTTTTTTTTTAATACACATCTGAGGCAATGTTTATTTAATATGATAGTATTATAAAGGTAAAAATTAAGAGGTGCAAAGGATAAAAATCACAAAATTTGAATTACGATCGGAATGTAAAAATAGCTTTTAATTTAGATTAATTGAAGTCAATGTCAGAGTTTCGGTTTTTTTTTGTTTTTGATAGTTGAAACAAAAATATTTTTATAATTTTATTTAATAATAAGAAATTATTATATTTTAAAATAAAATAAAATTGTTTTATTAGCTTAAAATTAAAATTAGGAAGTGAAGATGATTTTATGTTTCTATTTAAAAAAAACATAAAGTAGAAAAATAAGACCCTTTTGAAACAAAAATCATGTTAAGTGACTAGGTAGGCAATAATGGTTACACAATTTGTTCACTTATGGAAAATAGAAATCCATCGTTGTACAATGAAATGAAGCCCACAGATGATATTCATGTTGATACTATTTTGATACGATTTTCTTTTTAAATTCTAGATTTTAGTTTTAGTCAAGCTTTTTTTTAAAAACTAAAATTATAAGGTTAAAACAAAATTATTGTTAAAATTGTGAAATTATCAAACTGAATTTATGTTTTAAAATCCTATTATGATTTTTAAATATACAATTTTTAAAGTGTTAACAAATTTGGACGATCATGAATATTAATAATGATGTGCAAGTTAATACATTGCGGCCGTTATACCTAATCATGCCTATTATTGAAAATGTCGTTTGTAAAGTATTGTTAATTTGTTTTCGAAACAAGAATCGATAAGATTTTAAAGTATTATTGAAAACGTGAAATTTTCTTGACTTATCTCAAAATCTCCCCATTCTAATCGTGGGGGAAATCATTCTGAAATGTATTCCCGGTGTAGTAATATTTATTTATATGTTTTTCAATTTAGTTGGTGCTGTCATCAATTAGAAAAATTTGGAGTTGAATAATTCCAAGACACAAGGCAGCAAAATTTCAAATTATTCATTTTTAGTTCAAATTCTAATTTACAATCTGTCATAATTAGCAACATACAATCTTGGTAGCAAAAATATTATTGTTACTTATATCAACAAAATAAACAAATACAAAACTATTTTCTTAATTCAAATTATTAACTGTTGATAATATGAATAATATAACTACACCGGAAATACAGTTCAGAATGCCATTTTCAATATTAATGTCCAATAACTTATGAAAATTTCGTAAAGTACCTTAATATATGCACGTTGGGCCCTTTATTATTTAAATTTATATAAACTTTTTTGTTATTTACTGTACCATTTAATTTTTGTAATGTATCGAGACTGTGCTACTGTTTGAATTGTATTGAGTTTTAATATTTGGAAATATTATATAATTACATTTTTTAATACCTATTTTGAAATATAAAAGACTTGTTCTGATTGAAGTAGTGACTGGGGGTGTGGTGTGATTTCAATATAATAATATTTCTGTGGTTAAATTTTATTAAATGGCTATCTATAGTAGTGATATTAGTGACTCGGACGTGATACATTATATTTACGTTAATACAAAATTTAAGATTTAAAATAATAAAAATTATAAGGTACAGTAAATAACAAAATTATTCAATTTAATTTAAATAATAAAATTCACTTCAATTGCCTTTGAAATTAAAGGAATGATACAATCTATAAAAATAAACACCTTAGAACGTTATTTAATAAGCCATTTTGTTGGATAGTACGATAAAAGTGTTTTTAAACTTTACTATCAATGAAATGCAACATCATACATTACAAACATGTTTAAAAAACTGTTTGGGATGATTGTAATGAACTATTCGGTACCACAAATAACTTTAACATGGTATTAAATTGAAACATATAAAATAAAGGTAACAAAATATTGAAATACTAGAAAGATTTCATTCAATGGAGTTACGTTCAATAACGAATTCATCATGACAAATCAGAAATAATAAAAAACTTTTAAATATAATTAGTTAAAGAAGCGCTAGCATTGGACGTCCTTAGTGTAGAAATACATTCAATAATCTCTTAAGTAATGAATTGATTCAGATTCTTATGAATATATTTTCAAAATATCCAAAGGCGGTAATTTACATAAGAAGGGACAAAAAATTACTATTAATATAAATTATAATAATAAATTATTTTTATATGTTAGAATAAATAAGATAAAAGATAATAAATTGTATTCAATTTGTTTATTTTATTTTTAAATATGTCCTCGGATAGTTCTTATGTGATGACAGAAAATTTGTCATAATTTATTGTTCCTTTTGATAAACCACTTTAACCTATACATGAGGAAATAATATTAATTGTAATAAATCTTTATTAAATACAATTCTTTGTAATTAAGGAAATATCAAAAAAATTTTGTGGTCATAATAATTTATTTTTTTATTTCGAAATTTATATTTGTATATGTATTTGTAAAATTGCCTAGCCTTATTTCATTCTATGTAAAAAATATTAAAATGATTTGGCAAAAATTAATCAATTTAATAAATTTAAATGATTTATCAACAATCAATTTAAATTTGTTAAAAATCTTTGATAAATTTTGCAAATAAATTAAAAACTGATATTAAGTAAAAAAAAAAAGGAAAGTAAGACTACCTTGTATTTTCAAAATATTATTGTACTTACAAGTTATTTAAGGTGCGCTGTTGTTACACATCGATCATGATTTAATCGATATCTTTTTTGAAAATAATTTTAATTATATTTAAAAATATAACATAAAACTTCTCTTCAATGAAGGTAATGGGCAAGGTTGACCAAATTTAATTGTGTAGAAAATCACAGTACATGTACGTAAAAACATAACATTCATGTTAAATTTATGTTAAAATGATTAGTATAATTCATTATTTAAAAAAAAACAAAATTAAATCTTTTGTTAGAGAATATTTTATAAGAAATTAACTGACCCTTAAAGAAATTAACTGACTTTGGAAATGATGTTTGATTGACAGAATCAAATAAAATATTATTGTTGTATTACAATTGTTATTTCTTTAATGTCTAGATATTTTATTTTTTTTTTTGTTTTTGTTATTTATACTTTGATATTAAATTCTATTTTAAATTAGTTTCAGTTTTGTTTTGCTTTGTGCATTGATGATTAATGAAACTTTATTTTAGGAAAAATTATAAAAAAAATAATAAAGTACATTTATTTTATATATTTGAAAAGGTGAAACT
Source organism: Argyra leucocephala (assembly GCA_963942445.1). Classification (NCBI taxonomy): domain Eukaryota; kingdom Metazoa; phylum Arthropoda; class Insecta; order Diptera; family Dolichopodidae; genus Argyra; species Argyra leucocephala. The sequence goes on from OZ012677.1 coordinate 142,220,641, forward strand.
GTAAAGATGGAGATCAAATATAGTTTAATGGTATAAAGATTATATGTCACGATAGAAAAATGCAGTTGTTTCTCCTATAAACTTAATTTTTTAGTTAATATTTATAAACAATTTAGTTAATATTTAGCATGGTTTAGTCAAAAATTCGATTTCATCCACATCCTTAGATTAGATTTTAGATTTATATTTTACTTATTCATATTATAGTAAAATATAATTCACAAAATATATATTTTCTAAAATAAATAGAAAAAAATAATAAGAATAAATCATTCAGATATCCCATATTTGATATCAAGGGTGCACTATTACCTAATCTACGATTGAACTCGTATATTTCACAAATTCATAGATAGCCAAAACAAATACTTATATTATTTATCTAAGTTATCAAATATATAATTTCTTAATTAATTAAACTAACATAGTTTTCGTTAGATCCGAGCAATTACTAAGAATATACTTTATATCTTAATTTCAAATTAGATCTTCAGTATTAAGATCCTAACAGATACTACGATTATTTGTACTGATAAATCCTTTTCAATAATTGATATTTATTATGGTATTTCCTTGTTCTTAAATAAATAAAATAATTTTAAAAATGAATACAACAATTGAGCAATAATAAATAAAGTAGTGGTTCAGTTCATTATAACACTACTTGAACTCATCAGTATGTATTTATAGTGTTAGACTTCCTTATTACAAGATCTTATAAATACATTTTTGGGTTTGCGAATTATTGGTATAAAAAATTTACGTTTTACAAGTAAGTAATGATAATGTATATAGATATTCATCGAAATGTACATCTATGTATTATTTTAAAAAAATAAATCAGACTTAAATCATTCTTATTTTATTTATTATGTTGTAAAATCAGTATGAAGTTTTTACATTTTCTGTATTTTATCTTATTACAATTGATATTTTATGAATGTTTCAAATTAAAATTTGAAGTAGTTATATTAGTATTTTTAAATTTTTATATTATGTACATATATTATAATTTTATGAATATCTAAGGACTATTATTTTTAAAAAAATTTGTAGAATTTTACTTTAGAATAGGTACTTAGAGAAAGAAGAAGAATTATTAATTGTTATTTTTTTTCTAATTAATAAAAATATGAACATAGAAAAAAAATCAAAGTTTCTCACTTAAGTCTTTTGATTCAAAAACATTGGAATTTAGAGATTATTATTTTACAGATTTTATTTTACAGATTGTATTTTAGATTATAATTTTACAGATACTATTTTAGTCGTTACAGACATTATTTTCAGTAAATAGAATATATTAAATACTGATGGACCCCTTGTGCAATTGCACATAAATTAATATATATAATCATTTTAACACATTAGAACAGGAACATATGACTTGACAAGTGATTAACCTATCCAAAAAATTATTTTCACTCCAGAATATGGAATAGAGTTAGAAGCACAATAATATCAGAAATAAATTTTTGATTTGATATTATTTCTGCTTTTTGATCATGAAATATGATCATGATCATGATTCAAGAATTCTCTGTTTTATAAAAATTGTACAATAAGATATTTAATAGATGGTCATTTACATATTCACTGATATTTATTTTTTTATTGATCAACGGACCTGTTGATAAATCTTTACACCAACTTCAGGTCGTTTTCCTCTTCATTTACTGAAGTTTTTTGTTGTTTTTTTTTATTTTGTAAGAACTTAATACATACATACAATCAGATGTAAAATTCTTAAATACATATGTGTGTTACTATCGTACATAACTTTATATTTTATAGAAAAAGAGTAGAGATGAAATTAGAAAATGCTTACTGAAAATATAGATAATCGAAAAATGTGTTAGAAAAGATTGTAAATTGCAACACTTGCACAAAATTCAGCCACCAATTAGAGCTTAATCATCTGCTGTAATTGCACAAATTGACATGTTTTAATAAATTATTATATTAAAATGAAAAATTACGCATCAAACAAAATATTACTGCTTAAATTCCAAAAATATTGATTCAATTTAATGCGTATTGATGCTTTATATTTTCATCAATTGAAAGCTTTGCATTTAAAATATGTACTACGATTTTAATTGATTTCGTAATCGATTATACGACAAAAAAATGTTCTTCACTTTAGTTGTAGCTTTTACAAAAGATACATTTTTGACTTGGATACATAATGTTTGGGAACATTATTTTTTTGTGTCACATTTTTTCAGACAAATTAGGAATAGAAATTTATGATATTGTAAAAAAAGAATTATCACAAACACCCAATTAATTCATATCATTAATTCAATTTAAATTTCAGGATTATAAATTGTATACCACTTGAGTTGATTGTAATAAATTTGTTAAAGATTCAAATCACTAAATGCACACATTTTTAAGATTTTATCAAAAATAAAATTACATATTAGACAGTACAGAATTGCAATTTTCAAAAAAAGCTTGTACAATTTTGATACTGAAATCAATAATTCGATTTCAGTATCAAAATTGTACATTTTTAATATCTAATTTTTAATCTAAAATTTAATTTGAACAATAATTATCATAATATTTTAATCTATCACCTTACCAAATATGTTAAATGATTAAAATATTGCGAAAATTTCAATTTGTTTCTTGCCAATTTTTATTTTTTCAAATGTGTAAATATATGCAATAATAAGATATAATGAATTTTATTCTCTGTTTATAATGCGTAGAGTTTATAATAATGAAAAGAGTTTTTATGTGAATATGTATATATTCATGTACATGTGCGCCATAATATTTATAATGGATATGATCGACTTAAAGTAACGTAACGGGTACTTTTAATACCAACTAAAAGCGGTATTGAATATTTATGGCAAATATTTTTAATTTTTTAATTAATTTAATTGTAACAAAATGTTACTATTTTGACTAAAAGCAATAATACAAGGAATATTTCTGAGGGCATAACCATCTTTTTGGTAGTCAGATGATTTTGTATAGCAATAAATAATTAAAAAAAAATATTTTACAAAATAATAAAAACTGAAAATATTCAAATATAGCTAAATTTATATAAAATTTTAGTTTGTATTTCATTTAGAATAAAAAATAGTTTTGTAAGACTTTCTTCAAAATTGCTTTTGTTTCAAAGTGAATAAATTTTCATAAATAAATACGTTAAATTATTTTTGAAAAATTGATTATTCAACTATAAAAACAAGTTTTTCAAATTTGACTTAACTCAGGCCAATATTTTTCATTTTCAGAATAGAAAATCAACGTTATACTACATTGTCTACATTCATATTTTAAATATATATACTTGTTAACTTATAATTGATCGGTATAACTCTTTTAGTTTTATTATTAATTTTTATGTTAATTTAGTTTCTTTAAATATAAAAATCGTTACTCATAATTCAAAAAAAGGCAATAAATGAAAACAAAAAACGAAAATATATATATATATATATATACAATATACATGCTAGCTGTCATTAGATTGCAATTATTTCTATCTTGTAAATTGATGATGCAATCAACGAATATTATTTTTATTATAATAACTCCATTTTAACTATATCATAACGGTTTATTATTTAATCTAAATAAAAGAAATCTGTTAATAATTTTATAAAAAATGTAATATTATATTAAGAAAAAAGCAATAAAAAAACAAAATTTGCAACATAATGATTAAATTTTGGTTAATAACGGTATTTTGAGTATAATATTTTATAATATTGTGCAATACTTAAAATAAAAATGCCAATTTTATGTTATATTTCGCGGATTGTTAAGCAGACATTTTTTAAAATTTTTTTTTTTCATTTCAAGTAAAAATGTACATGGATTTTTGTATTTATTGCGTCTATTGTTAAGAAAAATAAAAAACAAAAACAGTTTATTAATCATATTTGAATGTATGTATGTATGTAAATAATGTAAGAAAATGTGGATTTTTGTTTTTCATACCTGTGCACATATAATTAGTATATAAAGGTGGTCTCTTTTTTTTGCTCCTACCCAGTCATATATAATTATTTTAATATGAATTTTTTTTTGTTGATATCTTTAAATTCACAAAAATCATAAAATCAGATTTAAATTTCGATATAATAATCATTTTAAAGAACAATGATCTAGTATATTTGAAAACAAACATGTATAAAACTGTAGTTCTCAATCTACAACTTGTGGACATTATAAATTTAATAGTATCACATATAGATAAATATTTTAATATTCTTTTACAAATTTTTATCTATAAAACTAAATATAAATACATATTAGCTAAAAACCAAAAATATATTAAAAACAAAAAGTTTAAGATTCAGTACTAAAAACATTTTTAACACTCTATCACTAGAAATTAAAAGTAGTAAAAATTTGTAGGTACTTAAAAACAAATTTAAAGCTCATATTAAAAATTTTAGAAACAGTCAATCAAATATTCAAAATTGGAAATAAAAATTAAAAATAATGTTATTTATAACTTATAAGCTTTTTTTATTTTGTAATTTCTGATACATATTTTTTATGTTTATGCTGTAAAGTCTGAAATTAAAAAAAAAATAAAGCATTAGCATTAGAATAAATATGCTTGAGTTAATTTGTTTTATAATTAATTCTGTATAGTATATTTTGACTTAATTTCTCCTCTTATATCATTTCAAATAGTTAACAATTACATCCTATGTACTGTTAGAGATAATAACAGGCCCATGTGCAGTTAAGAAGTATCTTTATAAAATTGGACTAGCCGAAATAAAATTGTGTAGAGTAAAAGACATGAACGCGTTTCACTCATAGTAGACTTCGCCATTTTGGAATGGGAGGTTTGCAGCATATAAATGAAAAAAATCCTGAATTGCATTAATACCGGTAATCATCAATAAACCCATCTCTGCTTGGTCAAATCATATATATATATAAATAACTCTAAATAATAATAATATTCAATGTATCTATACAACTAACCTACAACTAGTTGAGATATATTTTCCATACCGTATCTTATTTATAGTGGATCAATTCAACTTGAGAAAATAAATGATTTTAACAATCACGAAAAAAAATAATAATAATTATAACCCACAAAAAATAATATAAATAAAACATAATCAAATTAATTTCTATCATAAAAGTAATTTTTCACAGATTGAGAAACTCTGTCGTATATTTTTTATGTTTTTCTGAAATGTTAAAAACTGTTTTTTGTGACCTTCAGAAGTTGAATAAAATTTTCTTTTGTTTGTTTGCCAATATTCTCGTTACATAGGTATCCAATACACTTATATATTTATATGTATTTTTTATATATGAGTAATCTTATGTATATTTATAATAATTTAATGCTCTGATGCCATGATCTATTATTAATCAAAATTATTACCTTAAAAACTGTTTATTATTGCGTTTAATTTGAAAATTATTAAGTTGAAATAAATTCTCTTTTCATATTTTTAGAGGTAAGGTTAACACAAAATAAGTTATTTTATGTAAATATGTAAATAACATAATAATTTCCGTTAATTAATTTTTAAATTAATTTTGAAATACTTATAGCTGTTATCTGTAAATTAATATAAGTAGGTATAAGTTATCTAAAATGTTTAATCGAATTAATTTCGGCTTTTAGAAATTTAATTTTCAAACAACAAAAATGTTCAATGACCCTTATTTTAGGAGAGGGTGGGGAAGGAAGAAATAAATTAATTCTAAACCATCATTTTGAAATTTTCAATTTTTGCATTTCAATTTTTGAAATATCAAAAGCGAGAATATATTAAATATGATAGAAATAATTATAAAAAACATCACATTTTGTATTTTCAAGTGAGTGTATTTCAAATCTGTTAAATATCAAAGAAAATTTGATAGAAAAATAATAATTAAATATATATATTAAAAATAACAGTAGTTTTTGTATAACTTTTTAAGAACATTGTTAAATGATAAACACAATTTATAAAGATATTCACGATTAAGTTTATAAGTGTAGGTAGGTGTAGATCTACAATAAATTGTAACGTGAACACACTCTTGTACTTTTGATGTTGTACTCAATGTAGAATTGGGACAGCGGTTTGTTTACATATGAATTTAATTTATAATTATGAGAATAAGTGAGAGACATATTAATTTTTTTCACTTGTAACTACATTTTTATAAAATATTTCAATTGAAATTTTTAATTTAAAAACTACCACTGGCTTTATTTCAATCATTTTCCAAATGTAGGTATACATATGCCAAACTTAAAAATTACAATGGCGATTAAATTACAATACTAAAAGTACAAAAGGTTTGAGTCTTGTAGAATATTAAAATTTTACAATGGGAATTCACTTTAACACTTCTACACACCTAGGACAAGATTACACCATCAATCTACACCTGTTAGTGAATACCCTTATTATATTATAAATTGTGAAAAAAAGATTTGCATGCCATAAAGTATAAGTAATATACATTATTTTATAGAAAGCGAAAAATAAAATAAGTAATTTAAGATAAATTTTGATAAGTTTTCTACAAATAATATATTCTAAAAACTTTTAATTCAAACACGATTTTATTAATGTCCTTGATCTTTATTTTTTTTCACTGTATTTTAGGTTTAATTAATGAATTTCGGTATAAAAATACCTTCATATGATTATGATAATCATATATTATTATATTATCCTGTAAACAGCACTTCAGATTCCAATTAGGTTTTATATAATAATAAGATAATATATAATAATTTTTATCACTTCTCAGCTTGGCTAGCAAAGTCGTATCGTCGTATAATGCTAAATAAAAATTGTATTAGGACTTGTGTAATTGTTTTAACTAACAAACCAACATAAAATGTTAATAAATTTCTTAATTAAAAATTTGTCTAATAGGGTAGAGACTCCTACCCAAAAAATACATATATGTATATATATATATATGTATATATATATATATATACTTTGTGGAAATTATTGAACTTTATCCAATTTTAATACCATAAACTCTTTTTTCTGCCAAATTAAATTTATTAAATAAACAAAAGATTTAATTTAAAAAAAGATAAAATTAAAAAAAAAACAAATTTAATAACATAATCTAGCTAAAGATACAAGGAAATATCTTCAAATTTAATTATGAGTTTTTATAAATGTATATATATATATATAAAAACACAAAATCTTTATTTGTTTTTCAATATTTTATTTTTATAATTTTTAATTAGTATCAATGCCCATTATTGATTTATTGTTTCTTCTAACTTTTTATTTTAATTAATATCATAAAATTTTCTGACCCATTATACAACCTTTACGTTTACACTACGGATGTATATTCAATTTTTTAAGAAAAATTTTAATTTTTTTATAATCTTTTCAAAATGACACCTGAAATTTTAAATTTATTGCTTTATTTAAATTTTAATATTCAAATCGAATTTGAAAATAGTAATGAAACCCGAAACTACTTGGACTATTATGGAAATTAATTTTGTAATATACATTTTACTATTGGATAGTTGCGATATAATGAGCTTTATTTTAATTAAGAAAGAAAATATTAAAAAAAAAATAAGAAAACTTAAAAAGGCACAATACTGTGTTATGTTTTTAGGTTTGATGTCAATTAAAATATGTTTTGGTGGAATAGTCTTTTTATGGTTTTAAGTCTCTGAAGATGTCGGAAGAATTGAGTTTCAAATCAGGGGTGAGACAAGGGGATGTAGGTACTATCTACCCTACTTTTTAATATATTCCTACATCAAGGTCTATAGGAAAATTCGATAGAGGTGGTCATATTTTTACTAAATCGTCGCAGCTAATAGTCTATTCAGACGACATTACGATTGTTGCGAAGAAACTTTCGTGCTGGTTGAACATCTAAAATGGTTCTAAGAATTAACAAACATAAGACTAAGTATCTAAGAATGTCCAGAGAAAGTAGAGAAATTCAAAATGACAACATTATGCACTAATGACACACAAAATAAAATTCAAATGGGCATTAAAGTGTTATTTTGCAAATAGAAAACTTATCCAATCAAAAAAAAATTTATGAACTTGAATTAAGAATTATGAAACACTCTATACGAGCCTTATGGAATATAAAATAAAATAAAATGAAATAAAAAAATAAAAACTGTTATCGAGACGTATCAAACTTACAATTTAAAAATCTGTTATACGCTCAGTCACATAGGGTTGTGAGGTTTGGTCAATAACAATGGCTGATGAAAAGGGGCTTCGAATTTTTGAACGAAAAATACTAAGAAAAATTTTCGAATATGAAAGAAGCACAAGCAGTGAACTTGATAACTTAATTGAAGGAAAAGATATTGTTCATTTTATAAAAGCGAAAGGAAAGAAAATATTTAGTTATCGTTCTAATCTTAATTGAGCTAGAGGTAAACCGAGGGCAAGATGAGCCGATAACGTGGAAAATGATGAGCGAAATTTATAAGCTGAAAATTGGAAAACTGTTCCCAAAGATAGACCCTAATGGAGAAATATTGTGAAGAAGGAAGAAGTTCACCCATAACTATAGTGCCATGTATGATGATGATGAAATCTCTGTAGATGGCTTTAATCTTTGTGAAACATATTATTCACGTGCATGAAAACTTTCAATATGATCTAGTTTTGATGAGATTCTTCTGATTTGTTGTATTTGGGTCACCCCCGATGTCTCGAAAAAAATAATCAAATTAAGAAAATCTCGAAAAAGAAAATCTCGAATAAAAAAATCTCGAATTAACTAAAATCTCGAATAAAACTTATTGGGTATACATAGTTCCAAAAAACTATCTTAACCGAATGTTTTGAAATTTTGAAAAAAAATTTACGTCATAACATCGCATTAAGTTCTGCAAATATCGGTTAGTGATTATGGCATTAAGGACTCATTCCGTCATTTTGATAATTTGGGGGCTAAATTCACCTAAGTCAATATTGTCAATTAAGTAAATTTTTAATTTTGAAAAACAAAATGTTGAAGAAAAAAATGTCGAATAAGGGAAAATATACAACTTGTATGTTAATTTAAAATAATTTTTGTTTTAATTTTATTTATCTACTTTCATACGACCCTAATCATAATTAATTCGTACACTGTCATTATTAATTCGGAGCCTTAGTACGTTATAATTTTTTATTTCTTGATGACTTGTTTATTGATAATGACCTGTTCAAAAAATGATTCATCACCGAACCTAAGCATACATTGTAACTTAATTCATATAAGAAGGGATACAAAATAATGAAATACAGTTTATTTTTAATAATATTAGAATTGAACAATGAATTGTATTTCATTATATGAATGGGTTTAGTAAAGTCAATTATGTTTTTTTTTATTAAATTTATTAAATTTTTAATGTGGAATTCAAAATTAAGATGATTATAAAAATTTTTTTTTAAAAAATACAAAAACAGATACCAAAATTGTTATTAATGTTGTAATTTAGTTAATACATGATATACTTTAATTTTTTACAGTTTAAGTACATTAGATGTACACTATTGTGTTTATTTTAGAATACATTACAATATAAATATGTTTATAAATACATTTAAAGTAATACTAACCTACTTACTTTCAATTACAGATATCGTTTTACAGGTATCAATTTTAAACTTTCATAAGCTATTAATAATAACTAACAAGTACAATACTCATTTAAACTAAATTTTTGTTTTAAGTCCACAGAATCATGGAGTAATCTCTAGTATATTAATTTATTTGCAAATTTTAAAACTGTAACCAATTATTGTAACGTTAATTAATTACTAAAATTATATGCTTTGAGTATTAATTTAATAAACATAATAATCAGTAGGTATATAAGACTTCCCGTAGGTAGGAAGGTAGAAGTGATCGCTCTGTTTGGTTCTGGAAAACCACGTACCACTTAATTGTACCGTCATATTACTTAGTAAAATTGTTTTTCTTTTTTTAAAGTTATTTGTTTGTTTTACTTACTTAATACTTACTTAGGTGGACAAAAGACCATCATATAGGCCCTTTTGCCTGACTCATCAACGTACTCCATTTTTTTCGGTTACGTGCGGATTCTCATTTTTTGTTTCTCGTCTTAAGTCTTCTAACGGTATTTTTTTATGGGTTGGGTATTAATCCAACAGCAATTTTCAATTAGAGAGGTTTGTTTTTACGAACTTACAATTTTGGCCTATCGTATAAGCGGTTGCTGTGTAGGATAGTTTCTGGACGTCGCCGCGTGGAGTTAATGTGATCACTAGCTCAGGAACTTGACAGTTGCGCATCTTGGTCAGCGACCGGTCGGATGTCACCCTGCCAATTCCAAACTGGGACCATCTTGAAATATTTATTTTTCATAGGGTTATAAATTGGTTATTTAGACTTTATAATAAATTATTTATATGTCGAGTATATATTTTAAGTTTTGTTTATTCTAAATTTTATAAACAACTTTCTTTTTTTTATATAATACTGCTGGTAGCTTACAGTGTCCATGCATTAATTATTACCTATAGAAATCTATTGGGTTTCTATTGTTCTTTCTTTTCCTTCAAATTACCATATTCATTAATTTTGTTCTTATATTAACCAAAAATGGTATCGAACCCTGTTCATAATTTAATAACTCAAAAATTTGTATACAATGTTTTTATATTTTCTAAATCAATCAAAAATTAAATTTATATAATTTTAAATGAATAAATAAATAAATAATGAATTGATTTTATAATTGCTGAATTTTGCAAATTTAGTATTTTGTAGCTATATCGATATTCTCTTTAGTAAATCAATCAATAAACAAAAACTGGATATATTGTATTTTAATATAATTTGACCTTGTTGTCTTAATTTAGAATTTATTTTAGTCATTTTACAGTAAAGTTTTCCAAAAACTAAGTTTTTTTTTTTAGCAAATTTTGTTAAACCTTGATAGTTATTACAAAATAGTTGTTAAATTTACTTTGATTTATATTAATATATAATTCAATATTTAATTTGAATTTTTGATAAAAAAAAAATGCAGAAATTCTATTTGAATTTTTAAAAATAAGATAATTGATTTTAGATTGTTTGGTACATAATAGTTAGATTCTGATATTTAATATGTAGGTAGATGAATTAATTTTGGATTCTGATGCACTTGAAAGAATTATTTTGTTATAATATTAAATATAGATTTTTTGTTTTAAATTTATATAGAGGTAGCCATATAAATAGAATTTGTCATAGAGCAAGTGTTGATAGGAGTCAATATAAAATTATGAATTTCCCTTTTTAGTAAATTGTTCGAATTATCCGCATTAGTCTTAAGTTATTAAGTTTTGATGTTAACAATATTTTGTACAAACTCTATACGAGCTGCAAGCTCTTTTGAGATTTGAAATAAATAAATAAATAAATAGTATGAAAACGTAATGTTTTTAAACCTTTAAAACCTTTTTTTCAATTTGTTTTGAATGTAACCCTGGTGACCCTGACAGCTATTTTTCTCTAACGGTTGTAAGTTCTAATGTTCAATTCAATTACCTGAAGTTGACTTTTCAAGCTTAAAAATTAAATCCTAACTTAGATCGATTAAATAATGATTCTATTCCCGTGCCAGATAATATGCCTGAAATCGTGTTAAAAAATTGTTCAGAATCAATTCCCTTCACTGGCATATTCCGAAACTACTGGAAAAAAGTTGTTTATCAGACCATTGCACAAAAAAGAGAAACATGGTTACTAATTGTAGACCTATAGCTAAATTATCTTCTATCTATATATTAAACCTGTTCAAGCTTTTTATCATCTTGTCAGCATGGTTTTATGAAAAATGGGTCAACAGTTATTAACTTAGTACAATATGTTGCTATTATTTTTTCAATACAATTGAAACTGGTTATCAAACTGATGTAATATACACTGACATTAGTAAAGCGTTTGATGTTCTACAACACAATGCTATTGCTAAGAAGCTCGCACTTTAATTTGCCACCAGCATTCATAATTTGGGTTCAATCTTACCTAGTCGACATACAATGCCAATTCTGCAGGGCAATCACCTAGGACTATTACTGTTCATTTTATCTATTAATGACATAACAACAGTTTTCGAAATAGCAGCGTATCCATATATGCTAATGATATTTTTAAGATAATTAAGTCACCTGATGAAATTACTTTATTTAAGATCTTAATTTGTTTCTAAATTGGCGTGTCGTTAATCGATTAAAATTAAACGTAGATAAATGTGCTCAAAATCAGTTATACTCATTGTATTTCTCCTATATAGTTTCGAATTATATTCTTGATAACAAGGTTATCAAGAAAGTTAGTTGCTTTAATAGTTTAGGGGCCATGTTTGATATTTGATGTGCATCATCATTTAAACAACATTTCAACATTATCATCAATAAAGCAAAATCAATACTATAGGCTTTGTTAAAAGATGGTCAAAAGAATTTAATGACCCTTGTGTAATTAAATTTATATTTACTTCTTTAGTTCGTTCAAATTCCAAATATTCTAGCCCAGTATGGTCACCTAACCATGTCGATCATATCAATAGGATAATAAAATGAATTAAATTAAGTACACTTTAAAAACTTAAAACTTCTAAGAATTCTTGGTATAGAAATAAACAACAAACTTTTGTGGTACGATCACATTTTTTCTGTCGTAAAGGATGCTGCGAAATTCTTATAGTATTCTTAAGCAGAAGTAGGAAATATTTCACGACATATTGCTAGACATTTTATGTCTTGACATAAAAAATGTCTGGTTTTCAGCCGTCTTGACTAGACATTACATAAGTTAAGACATATATTATGTCTCGTTGACCTGACCAGACATTAAACACAACAAAATTTGAAGTAAAATTTGCCAACGTTTAGCCTGCTATCATTTGGGCCAGCTAAATAAGCACATATAATCACTAATATAAGTAATTGTCAATTGAGTAATTATTAATTGAGCGATTTTTAAATAATCCCTGGTATTGTGTTACCGTACTCTATCCTTATAAATTTCAGTCAATAGCGGTTCCCATGATATTTTTCTAGATTTTACAACATATACAAATTTATCTTTACAACAAATTAATTTGTTTTCCCTTCAATATTTTTATTGTAATTTTGTTTAACGAATACATTTTTCTTTAATTTTAGTTAGCAGAAAACTTGCTTATGTCATAATTTTTTTTTTTAAAACAATGTTCATTCATTAAAATAATAATATACTTCGTTATTTTTCTTTACTATTAAACTACTCAATTTAATGAAAATCTATTTCCTCTTATCATTAAAAAGATAAAACCGAAAAAACACCAAACATTTTCTAATGCATTCATTTCCATCTGTAAGACTCATAATATAAAATAGTTAATTTTATTAAACAAAAAAAAAACAAAAAAAATTTACTTAAATACTGAAACAAAAAAAAACAATAAATTTAACAAAAACCACATAATATCAAAATTCAAAAGTCTTGCAAGATATTTGTTTATCAACATTTGTCTCAGCATCTCATTTGGTCGGTTATTTAGTAACAAGATTCATGTTATTTCATTTAATGCGTATAATGTCCAGAAAACGAAAGAAAAAAAAAGTTACGACTTATTATAAATTTTACTATCTGTTGTGTGTTTAACGATTTTGAATGGTCTCCCACAATAATGGTCTAAAATAATTTTAACTGATTAAAACAAGTACTAATGAATAGAAATAAAAATGTTTATTTTTTGTTTTTACATTTTTAATTAATATATTATTTTAAAATAACATTTTTTGTGTGTGTATGTGTGTTGTTTTTTATTTAGATTTAATGAGCATATTTAGCATAGTTGATCAATATTAATAATCTTAGTCATCGAATAACCAAAAATGGCTAATTGGCTATATAGTTCTTTAATCTTTGGTTAATTTTATTTATTTATCTTAAAAATAATGCTTGCAAAAATTGTTTTTTTTTTTTTTTTTTTTTGTAAATTCATTAATATTATTTTAGTGTTCCCATTGACAATATTTCAAAAAAAAAAAAAAGTAATAATAAAGGAGCTGCCGGCTAACAATTATTTTACAAATATGGGCAACGGTTCAATTATTCAAATTAAGTTTCGATTTTTCGAATTTTTGTTGTTGGTTCTTTGGTTATTCGATTGATTTATTGAGCATAAGTAATTTGTGTTGTTTCCCATACACGGAATTAATTAGGAAACGAAAATTGATTTCAAATTTAACCATTTTTTTTGTATATATGAGATTTGGGGACTTCGATTTAATGTATTATATCTTAATAGATTATGTAATCATAGTATAGCTTAGTTTGGTGTTTTTGTTTTTATAATTTAAATTTTTTGTGGTTTTTTACTTTAGTTTTGGGTATAATTTTAATTTTTTTTTTTAAATTTTTTTTTGTGGTATAAATAATCGGAAATTTTATTGATTTTATGGTGCGTGCTTATATTGTAATTCTATAATAATTGATTAAATTTTATTTTTTTTTTTTAAATAGAAAGTTTTGCAATGATTTTAATTTCAACAAAATTGGAATGTTAAAATTTCCATTTTAGGAAATAGTTTTTAATTTAAATATTTTAAAATAATTACCAAAAAGGAAACTAGATTATAAGATATTTCTCCCTATTGAAATATTTGGATTTTATCTAGAGCAAAAAAGTTTACTCGTAGATTTGATTGTAATAGTTTGGACAACGATATGGTTTTTAATGCAAATTAATTTAAGAAAAAAACTGCAAATCATATAAATTTTAAAATCTGAATATTTTGTTAATTCGGCTTTAGTCCACTATCATGGTATAGTGATTGTGTCAAGTCAATTGGCTATAACTAAAACAAATGTTGAAGATTTTTGTTCTTCGATGGGGAGTTCATTTTCAGATCTATTGTACTTAAAGCTTCGAATTCCATTTGTAGAATTTTGTTTTAAGTTTACTATTCAATCTATTTTTGATGGAGACATTTGATAGTTGTTATGTCTAGTTTTTATATTTCAGGCTGCTGGAATGACTTTAATGTGTTTTCACATAAATGTTAATAACTTTATTCTTGAACTATCTAATATATTTCTCAGTTTTCTTTCTTTCCCAAACAAGCGGTCCATAAGTGAAGTGATAAAAATAATACCATTACACTCTGGCTATTTGTAAATAAAAAATGAATATATTATAATGGTTACCAAATCGTTATTCGACTCGTTAATTATCCAAGACGTTCTTATTGTATTTTATTTTGCATTGTACTTTTGCCTAGTTGCTCTGAATGTTTTGTACCCACAGACAAAATCGTCCGAAACAAAATTCCAAAGTTTTAAGTTTTCTAATGTTAGTTGGAAATATTTTTTGTTTTGTATAACCGCTGTTGGGTCTAAAAAAAGACGATTGTTGGATGAGGTTTTCGTACAAAATCCTAATGTAGTCGGTAACATTCAGTAATGCGTATAAGAATTCACAGAAAAAACAAAATATTTAAAAATAGTAATTTGCATTCGTTTCAATAACAATATTTTAACTAATATCATTCAATTCATAATTTTCTGCTTCTGTTCATTTTATTTAAAAATGTTTTAAATATTTTTAATTTGCCATCACTTTTATTTTATTAACTTTCTAAAATTATATTTTATATAATTTATTTTCAAGTATTATGTATTTCCATTCTTTTTTAATTTTTATAAATATGACTGTGCAATTATAACATTCATATTAATTATTATCTTTTCTTTTCTTTTATATTTAATTATAATTTGGTCTTTTTTTGTTTTTTTATTATTAAATTTTAATAATTATTTTCTTAAAAGTTTTTGTAATTTAAAAATATTTAATTTTTTATTTTATTAATTCTTTTTTAACCATTATTCCCTCAGTTCACTCTTGATGTCAATCAGTTTACAATATTCATTCATTTATTCTCATACAGTATAAATAATTATTTGTGACACTTTCTTCCGTTTACGGTCATTTACTGTTATGATGATCGTTTTGTCCAAATATTTCATTATGCTTTATAAAAGATTTTCTTATGTTTTTATTTATTATTTTTTTTAAAAATATTTATTTTATTTGCAATTCATTATTTAATGAAACAAAACTAAAATAAATAAAGTAAAAAAATGGAAGAATAACAAATCGTGATAGCACAGTTATTTTAACAAAAAGAAAGAAAAAGAAGAATATAATAATTTTATCAAAATATTTATTTGCATACATGGGCAATCTAATTTTTATTTCTCGATAGTTGTTCTATTGGTAATGAGTTGCTAAATTCACAATTAATTAAATAACCTAACTACCATTTGGTATCAAAATAGGATGGATTTAAATTTTTATTTTAATATTATTATTTTAGATTAATGAATTAAATTTATTTAATCACTTATCTAAACAAAGTATTTGATTAGTATTGAAATCGTAGTTTATTCTTGTAATTTAGTATCATATTTTTTTAAATTCTAAGTAATGAATTGTTATCAGGTTTTTAGAATAGAAAACTTTTAAGCCACAAGCAATGTTTGTGCAATATATATTTTATAAGTAATATAGAGATAGAGACTTACAACTTAATTTCTTATAGCGGAATGAATTTACAATTTAATACCATTTATACTTACGCCGGCGAAAAATAAATACAAAAATACTCTAATTCTATTATTATGAGTCCAAAAGACTCATTGCATGAATATTTGGTAACAAAGTTCTACCAGAAGATTGAGTTTTGATAATTTTGATTGATTTCTACTTATCGGTACTACCTAACCAATGAAAAGATAGTAATATCGTGAAGACACATTCTATATTTTAAACATTCTGTTTCTGCATGACTTCAATTCATTATGGTTATTCATGGCAATATAAAATTTTGCTTTTAGGGTTAATAAGTATATTAAAGTACTATGATCATTTAATAATACTATTTATCAAACAATAAATTAAATTTTAAAGAGATATTATACATTAAAAAAATATATCTGTGGTTTGCAGATCTTACGAATCTGTTTTGTTTTTTTATTTTAAATTGCTTTTAACCCGTTTAAAAATTTCATTTATCTCTTAAACTATTTTAAAATGAAATTTGCTTCTTAGCAAAAATTATAGTTAAATATTATGATAAACAAGTAAAAAAAAATTTTTTTTTTGTAAAATAAGATTGATAGTCCTATTATAAAATTGTGAAATTTTTATGAAATTTCTAATTGAGTATGATACGACAATAAAATTGAAATTTCTTTCTCATTTTTTTTCTGTTTGTTTTTTTGTTGAGAAATAATTGAATGAGATAAAATATGGCACAGTAATAAAAGTTAAATATTTAAAATGACGTATTCTATTTTTTTTTGTTTTAAACAATTATGGACCGAAACTTTTATTGTATTTTCTATTTTTGTTTTTTATTTAGAAGTCAACGTAACTTGACAACATTTTATCGAAATGTTGTTGTATGTTAATATAAAATAAAAGAGATTTAGATTTTTAAGAAAATTTTTTTATGTAGTAATCTTGTATTTTTAATTTTTTTTTGTATATTTTTTAATTTAAACTGGAACTTGAATAGAGAACACTAACATTTTTATTTAGCTTAACTGTTTGTTGTCATTTATTTGATTTGTAATTTATTTGAGTTGAAATAGATGTTTTAATTTACTTGATATGAATTTACAAAAGTTTTTTTGAAATAATTTTGATGGTCATATTATTTTTAACACTTTCTTTAATATGTTAAAATAAAATTTATTTAATTTAAATAGAGTAGTATATAAATTAAAATAGTTTTTTTTTTGCAATTAAATTTTTTTTTCTATTGAATTTCAAGTCATAACTCATATTAAAATTTAGATAGTCAACATTAATTTCAAATTATATCGAAAGACTTAAGTGAGGAACTTGAATTTTTTTCATAATATTTAAATACATTATTATATTATTTATTTTATACAGGGTGTTTTGCATCAGCTATTTGAACCTACTTTTCTCTTTTTATGATTAATTTGGGCGTATTTCTGGAAACGGAGCAATTATTAAAGTATAAAAATGAAAATGTAAATATTGTTGTCAGTGTTTCTTTTACATTATTTTCAGAAATTAGGTAGAAACAGCCAATGTGACGAAACTATAATCCTAAATAACATCAAGGATCAAGATTTACGATAAGCGATTTAAGCTATTGGAATACAGAAAAAAGTTCTATGAAAATTCGGAAAGTGGAAATAAAAGTAAGTAATAGTGTCATTTCATAGGAAAATCACTTCACTTTCTTCTTCTTCTTCTGGTCTGGCAATCAAACTTGACACTTAGACGGTATTATATCAATATTCAGTAATTTTAACCTTCTCGGTTCAAAGGCCGGATCGCCCAGTTAGTATAGTTGCTACATATTTCGTTTGGACTATGAAATACTTTAAATTGGTGTTGTAAATTTTGTAAAATAAATTTTTGGCACAATATAGTTTTTGTTATATTTTAAATGGTAAGGTTTATCATATTAATTACACAATTCACATTATTGAAATGAACTTTCAATTTGTTACCACTTTCTATAATATTTCTAATTGCAGTTGCAAAATTTATGGCTTCCAATCCATAACAAAATCTTGGTTTTATTATAGTGTATAACTTATACCCTTATATTATAGTTAAATAGCAGAACCGATAACTATATTTTGTTTGTTAACATTGAAGAGCAATTGCTTTTCCATATTTTATAAATGGCTCCCAAGAAAGGTATAGTTTGGCAGTTTTTCAATATTATAATTTTCTGTAGTTAAGTTTTGTTTTGGTAAGTTTCTTGTAGGTTTTGTCAAGATTTTGATTTTATTTTGATTAATATTTAGTTCTAAAATTGCGAATATATGTTACAGCCTGTAATTTCATCACTATGTTTTTGATATGCTACTGTCATTGTAGATTTGCTTAATCGTCTCATCATTTTGTTTATTTGTCCAGATAATCCATTACATTTTATTCACTAGCAAATAGTTAAAACGTTGCAGATATTACACAAAATTTTATTAAAAATATTCAAAAATAGCTTTGCTCACGGAATTCAATTAATTTCGTACAATTATGAATAATCTGAATACCATTTTCTTTCTAATTTATAGCATTTTATTCAAAATTCATTTTTTTTTTATTTTTATTGTAAATATACTATTTTAATGAAGTCAAATTATTTATTATTGCTATAATTTATTACTTTTTTTTTGTACAGCCTCTTAAGACTTTAATAATATTTATTACTCACTATTCAAACTAAAATCGATATTATCAAAAAAAAAACGATTATAAGAAAAAATCGTTTCCCTTTTATAATAAATAATTTAATCAAGGTTTTTTTTAATTTTACTTTTTTTAAAATAAATTTTAAATATTTCTAGAGTTTTAAATTTAACACCACCTACAACAACTACATTAATTACGGATATTCAATTTAACAAAAAAAAAATACAATTGTGCAACAAAGAACATTTTTTTTTTAATTTTAAGTATGAATAAGTATTTTACTATGAGTTCCGGTTCCTTAATTCAGCTCTACTTTATTATAACAAGCAAAAAAAGAAAAGAAAAATAATTTATATTTAACTTACAATTTACTACAAATTTACAATGTACATGTACATAACAGTATTTTACGCCCATTGCACAAATATATCTATACTTTTGTTTTTATGTATATATAGTAATAATGTTTTAAAACAATTAACAAGCAACTTGAAATGTTTTATTTTTTATTTGAAAATTTTAATACTCTGAGTCAGTCAGTAATTTATTGGAGCTCATATAGTTTTTAAATTACAATGGATTAGTTATTATTATATACAACAACAAATATATTCAATTCAACATCAATTTTCCAACAAAGAAGCATATAATTTGTTATGATCGTATTTCCAAACAGCAAGGACACTTCATAATTCCATATAAAGTATAACATCAGTAGTAATATCAGCAGCAGCAGTAGCAGCAACAGAAGTAGGCACAGCAAAAGAAATAATAATTGCTTCAGTTTATAATTTTTGTTTTTTATATTCATTGTTATACTTTAGGTATACGAATTTTTTTTTGAGTATAAATAATATGATAATGAATTAACAATAAGAAAAATAAAATATCGGTTGTTATAGCACTTTAGAAATGAAATATATGAAAAGTGAAATAATTTGGCTATAATTATATCGAGTTTTGTTTTTAGAAAATATAACTCTTTTATATTTAGATTTAATGATATATATTTATTTCATGTCTCAAAATCGATTGGTTTTAAGAAATGCTTTATGCAGTATTTTTCACAATAATGAAACAAATGGTGTTTATACCCCTACAGTAAACTAAATTATTCACTTTCTGAGCTTTATAGACTTTGAAGTCTGGATAATATTATTTTTTCCTGATACAGGTTTCGATAACGATACAGGTATAAAGCTGAGAATAGAAAAATATAGATATTATTGCAAAACAAAGCAGTTATACGGTGTTCATTCCATTGTTTCGGCAATTAAACACAAAAAACCAAATTCGTTTACCAGTCTTTTAAAAATAGCTTAAATTGTAAATTAATATTTAATGAGTTATTTTTTTTTTCATAATATCTTAAAGATACTTGATGTAATTGTTAAGTTATGCTAAAATAGAGCTGTGCATTCAAATTCACATAAATACCATGCATCACCAAATATTAAATTAATATTATTAAATCTCTCATAATTTCAAGTACTCTATACAAGCTCAGAATAAATATAAAATCTAAAGCTGACAATAGACTTAAGATTAAATAAATATCAATCGCTTAGAGATATAATAAACCGTTATCTTACTAAGGTAGATATAACCATATATTTAATGGCTGAAATTTGTAAATCTGTAGGTCATTTAATTTTAAGCGATTCTATTTCGTTTTAAAAACTTGACGAATATTTTTTCTTTTATATTAAAGAGAGTAGCTCTGCTTTAATAAAATTTGATTTGAAAATAAATTAAAATTTATACTGCAGATATTTTTTTGAAATTTCAGAATGACAATTTGTAGAATTCTTCAAAAATTATGTAATGAATTTTATATTTATAAATTATTAACATTTCGATCATTGATTTTATAGTGAAAAATGGTGTATAATATACCAAAAAAGACCAGATTTTCATTCAAACCGAGTGATAGGTGATCTACAGAATAACATTCATATACGATTCAAGATTTCAGAACTGTAGTTAATATAAAGAAACAAGTAGTCAATACAAGTAGTTAATATAAAAAAAAATAGTATTCAGTTTTTTATTAATAGTAGTTTCAGTCTCTGACAAGCTATTTATTGGATTATTCGAAATATTTTAAATATGCGTTATGTTTGTAATACGTATTAAGTTGATTGTTAGGAGACGGAGGTATGTGAATCCTGAAATTCGGCAATCGCATATTTCGATTATCAGCTATGGATATTATTGTTTGGTATTTTTCTTTCATATCATAGTCAACTAATTGGATTTTTGATAAATTGGAAGCACTGACGAAGGAAGTTGTATACAAAATATCAATATTTGTACAATCAAAATAAATTATTATTGAACGGAAATTCGAGATTGAGACCTATTTTATAGTCAAGCTACATGTAATTTTATCCCTTATTTATTATCAATTAATTTGTTTTCAAGTTGAAGTCATATGCCTCCTACCTTCCTTCTCCTCTCTATTTAGATTGTCTATATTATAGAATTGTAGTAATATTATATTGCACCTATCAACTTCAAGTTCTTTCAGTCTTTCAAACCATACAGTGAATGTTGCAAAGTTATCAAATTTATCTTATTTAAAGAAAAACAAATAATTTTATTATAAACAAGAATTAGGTTATCGCTGTTTGACTCCTTTATTATTGTAATGTTAAAATATCCAGATTGTACAGTACCAAATATCCATCCATTATCTTATTATTGCATTTATCCATCCATTATACTTCATTATATTTATTATTTATGTTTGTTACAATTTGGAAAAGAAACTCACAATGCCTTTCAAAATTTTTCTATTTAAAAATACAAAATTCTCAAAAAGCTCAGCATGTTTCAGCTGTACAAAAAATTACAAAAACAGAAAGACAAAAAACAAAAAACGCTTTAAAAAAAAATTTGTATATAGCGATATAATTTTTTTAAATGAAAATGAAAATTTTTCTCAGTGTGAAATAAAATTATTGTCTTTTGTATATATATATTTGTTTCATGTCTGTACAAAACTCCAACTAAAACATAACTGCTTTTATATTCGATGAATTATAAGATACAATACAATGATAAGAAAACGAAATACTATTAACTAAAAAAACTTAAAGTATAAAAATAAAATTACAGCACAACAGTTATGTTTACCAGATCAACTGCACTTACTCTCTTACACGATTATAGGCAACATTTTACTTTCACTTTTTTATTTATTAAGAATGATGGTGTTATTCAAACTGGTTAAATGAAAATCAACATAAACATATAAAATAAATCTTATAAACATAAGCTTTACTTATATACAAACTTAAATATAACATTATATACATCTATGTTATAACATATACATTCAAAAAATATGAATATTCATACAGAAGTGTTTAAAAGTTTGTAAATTAAAATATTATATTATAATAAGTGTTGTTTTTATGTCAGATCAATTTTTTTTTTTTTGTTATTCAAAACTACTACAGCTGTGGTAAAGTTATTGGATTGATCTACTGAAAAAATCTATGTACCTACTTGAATGGTAGAGTTTTGATTTTTTTTTGCAAATAAAGTAATTTATTATTATTATTTTACAATTTTTTATTTATTTAGAAATTTTTATGGGTCTTTAAAGGTTCTGTGGGCTCAAAATTACTTCATAGTTATTTTTTTTTTATATTAAAGTGTTTTGTTCTATTTGGCTTATTTTTTACAAAGATAATCTACGTAGAAGATAAATCAAATTTATCAGATTTTTGCTAAAAAAATTTAAATAAAATTGAAAAATAAGAGTTGTATTAGCAAAATGATTTGAATCTATGTTTGTTTCTAAATTTCACCGATTATGTTGGTATACTTGTATAAACTGGATTACATAGTTCAGTTACTGCTCTTTATAATCAGTGGGGATATTCAATCTTTTCGAATTTTAGTATTTCGATCATTATATGCTGTACACTAACTACCACTTGGCATCCATCACAAGAGAGTATACAGATAAATTTGTAATCGCGTAAATTCTATGCCTAGTGTTGTGGTTGTGGATCAACTGTTTTTTTATTACTAAGAAAAATAATTTATATGGTTTCAACATTGTATGAACTCTTAACATTTTCTACTGTGGATAATATAACTTCTCATTATATTATAGATGATTTCATTTCAATCGTATGCTACCTTGACTGATCAAAGTGTATCTTCGTCTAAAACATCTCTTAAATATCATTGTCGGAGAATTTTCTCTGTATTGTAAATACCTCGTTGGTGTGTACACATGCTTGTCAGAAATCAAAATATTGTTTCTTATTCTTAAATAATTCCAAAGAAAATAGGAAATGTCCACCCCAATACAATAGAAATCTTTAAGATGAAAAAAATTGGCTTCGTTCATATTTCGAACTCGGGAATGTGAATGCAGACTCCTCCCACTGTGCTTCCATGGTCAAATATTATAATCTCCAGAAATTTAAAACAAATATTAATTGTTTATTACTTTAACTATTAACTAACATTTAATTTTTATAGCGTTCGTCTTCTTTCACTATTCCACTTAAGGAGTACGTAAGCATTAAAGGTTTTCTAGCGAGCAGTTGTTTATAATACATAGTAATGCGCTTACTATAATGACATAGAACTACATTACACATGTAAATGTCAAATTTCTTAACGAAGCTGACATAGATATATTATGTCAAAGCATAGGTACATATATTTTCACAGATATTTGTCGACCGATAACGACATATAGTAACATAAGAAAATATTTCTTAGAAAAACAACAACAAAAAGAAATTACATTTCTATGGCGAATTCGGTTTTGGTAGAATTTAACATAAGAATTTTCTGTTTAACGAAAATTTCCGAATTGTCAGATTCAATTTAATTGCCTCATATGTCGATTGTGAGCAAGTTACATGTATTTTGCATATACGAAATTGAATATCACATACATCATGAGATACACGAATCTATGTGATTATTGTTAGCACATAAACTTTGACTTAATTCAATTTTTGTTAGATTTTTGTAAGAATACAATAACTATTAAAAATTAAGTATAATCAAAAATAAATAAATATAGATTTTGAATTTAAAAAAATATTATATTATTACAATATTACCATTATAATGTGTAAAATTAGTTAAGGCGGTTCTGAAACTGCATTTATATTATAAAAACTAATTTTCTAAGTTTAAATGAACCTTCCATCTAGTAAAAGTAATAGGCCCTTATTCTAATGAACGAAAAATGACCCTTGAATTTCGTACTATCAAAATGACGACGCGTCGGTAGCATGATCGACGATTGAATCGCTTAGAGTCGATTGCAATCGTTTGTTTTTAGCAATTGCATATTCCTGATCGACAAACATATTAAAATGTAGTTGAAGTTATTTGAAGATAATTTGAAGTATTTATTTTGTGTTTTTGTTTGGAGTTTCTTTTTAAATAACAATTTGTTTATTTTAAGTTATGTAAATAACTTATATGAATGAATTGTTTTTATTTTTGAAATTTTAATTATGAAGCTAAAAACTCAGTTATATTCTAAAATGTTTTTATTTTTATTTAAAATTAATTAAAATTAGATTTTTTTAAACATTTTTTATTTATTTATCTTTAATATGTTTTACTTATCTTAAAATTAAAAGTGAATCTATATATATTCTTCTCATATGATCGCCGTCCAAATAACTTGAATTATTTGCATTTTGATTTCATTTTGAGTATATTCCTTAGTTTTTTCATTTCTTTCTTAGATGTAAAATATTAGCGTAATTATATTCGTTGTCTTCACTGCTTGTATCATAATAAAAAAATTCAATTGAGATAATTTTAAATGTTTTTCAATTACATAATCTATTTAAGCTCATTTATTATAGTTAATCAATTAATTTATTAAAATTTACTTTGTTTAAACTATAATGTATTTATATACTTCACTTGTATACATACATTTAAAAATATTCAACTTTCTATATGTCAAAACATATATCAAAATTAAAAAAAAAATAATTTCAAATGTCAACCTTTGTTTTCTTAGTCGATTGGGATTCATGCTATCGATGATAGTCGATTGCAATCGTTACAGTTTTCTTGTAGCGTTAAATTGCCGAATCGTCGATCAGAATAAGCTTAAAATCATTAATAGTCAATTCTACGTCAAAAAATAAGAAAATTTAGTTAATAATGTTTTCTTTTAATTTTAAAATAACGGCTCCTTCCCCTCTTAAGAAACTGATGCGCATGCTCTGGAACACCTGGTATAATTGATTAAAATTAGGAAATAACATTTAATTATGTGAAGCAAAGTGGAAGTAAAAACTTTCATTGGAATTATTTTAATATATTTAAATAAAGTTTATTTTGAAATTATTTATATTATGGCTAATATTGCATTTCTTTGAGAATTTGTTGTCCTTTTAGCTGATGTTTAAGGTTATATATAAAAAATCTCTACTTATCTTAAAATGTGAAAATTTTGAACAGAATTTGTTTGTTAAAACATTCTTTAGCATTCCTATAATTTCTCACTAAAATTTTGTGTCTACAGTGGTTGTAAAATCGAAAGCAAAAATTTTATGCATTAATTTCAATAATCGCTGTAACCGACGCCTTACTCCAACTCTTAAATGGTTCTAATAAACCATTCTATTAACAAACGCTTTCCTTTGTTTAGGTTTTGATATAAAGCATATCAAATAGTTTTCTAATGTGTTTTTGATTATAGATCATACATTTTTTTTATTAACTTTTAAGCTTCACTGAATACTCTAGTGGTTATTTTTATTTATTTACTTTTTAATCCAAGACTATGGGACGAGTGTAGTCGATTTTTGTGTTTCAGATAGGCTAAAAGTCAATAAAGTTTTGTTTCGTTTAGATACATTTCGTTTTTTTTTGTCACAAAATACATCTGTTGTAGAGTAAATTAGCCTACATAAAACATTGTTCCATTTTATTTTACTGATAACCGAGTTATATTTTCAATTAATTTAAAAAACAAAAATAAAAAAATTTCTACAAAATACCTTGAACAACGTCTTTTGATTAGTAATCAAATACCTTCACCATTGTACCATATTGATTGGTATAAATCAATCCAAGAATCAACTCCAACCAAAAATTAGAAAAATACAAAATATAGTAAAAATCTAACAGTTTAGTTTTTGTACTTGCTTTCAATCTATCTAATTATATATGGTGTCGTACATTTTTTGCAATATCATTGTTGTAACATTCATGTTTTATAATAAATTATATTTCATTATACAAACAAATTATTTCTTAATATCAATAATGTTTATCTAGGAGTAATAGTTGTTCTTAAGCTATTATTTATGCATAGATATTTCCTATAATATTAAATGTTGGTGTTAAGAAAACAAAAATAGTTAACCACTTCGTCAAATATACTTGTTATTGTTGTAAGATTGACTTGACTTGAAATTAATAAAATTTTATAAATAATTCATTTATTTTTTATAATATAGAATAATTAAATATGATATGATATGATATATAAATTAATGAGAAATTATAAAATATTATATTACTGGATACAGAGGACAATTTAAAAATATAATAATTTGTTTTATAGTTTAAAGAGTTGCTAGTGCTGCAAGAGTTAAAGTGTAAATTATAAATTATTCTAAACTGGAATTTTCTTAACTGATGAATATTGATGTCTGATCCATTACTTTAATATCGAAGCTTCTTGCTTGATTGACATTCGAAACTGTGTTGTTAAGTGACTAAAACGAACTAAACCATTTATCTGTCAAAACCTTATGAGATTATGGTAAATCAAAGTTATCTTAATATTTTTTTAGTAACTGGTCACAACTAATTTATTACTCGTAAATTTAATAACTATAGTTTACTAACAATTAGTCACAAGCCCTGATAAAGAAGGTATGTTGCTTCCGAAATGTTAATATAATATTAACTAAAAGCTTGCTTACCCATAGTATCAAAAAATAGTAGAAAAGGAAATGTATCTTAGTTTCTTTGAACCAAAAGTAAATTAATTGTTAGTCTGTGTAAGAATAGTTTTATAATATTTATACTACTGACAAACATCTAATATCTAATAGTGTGTCACCTAAAATCATGATATTAACAAATATTATTGCAATATAAACGTAGTAGTTTTGATATTACGAAGAAGGCCATAATATTACCAATCAACTCGGAAATGTTGTTCATCGAGACAGTCTGGTGGCAAGTTAGTACGTTGATAATTTTTTTAAATTTTTGTACTAAAAAACAGTTGATTTGACAAATTTTAAAAATTGAACATTTTATTATGTTTTATTGTCAAATCAAATTAAAATGGATAAAAAGATAGTAACATACTCATTAAGCTATCACAGGAAAAATTGGTCTACAAACTTGTGACCAAATTCTTTTTTCTTTTATACTACTAAGTTCAATATACATTATACATCAATAATTTTTGCTTGATCTTATAAATTGCATTTCTTTAATTGCCATAACTTGACAATTATTATTCAATTATTTTTTATTATTTTGAAAATTTAACATTAATGAAAAAATATTTTTATCCATTTTACTTGTCATAATAATAAAATATGAATAATACTACGTTTGTGCCTGTCATACTACTTTGATATTATGATATAGAGTTAGAATATTGTGATATCATAATATCTACATATATTACTAGTCTGTCAGTAGTATTATGCTTATAATAAGTGTTTACTACCACAGTATTTTGTTCAACTTCGATCAGATTACAATTGGAATCATGGTCATCTGTTATGAATGTTATTAATTCGTTTCTCCATCTCAAATTCCGGTACAAGGATTTATAATTTTTAACGTTTCAATTTAATAATGTTCTTTGAGATTAAAATTATTTTTTAAATTTAAAGAAATGCATTTTTTCATAAAATGCAATCCAATAAAATAAATAAAATGAAAGTTGAATTCCTGTCACTAATATTTTTATAAAACCTTTTGTAATTTAATATTCATTCGTCATTCGTCGCATCTAAATTATTGTCATTAAGGGATATTGATGAAAAAAAGCAAAATAAAAATATAAATAAATACGAGTATCAACGCAAAGTAACGCTGATGAATTAATCAATAGGTATTTTCAGTAATAAATAATAGCACCAAACTTACTAAAAATATTGTATTCGAAAGTGTGAACTTTAAATCAGAGAAAATGTGATTGGGTAATGCATTGATTTTTTTTTTTTATAAAAACTTATCTTCTAGCGTTAGAATAAAATTTTTTTCACTATTAATGTATTGACATTCTGAGTAGTACTGTTGTGAAGTTGTTGATTAGTCTTAATGTTATATCATAAATGATATTAAACCTCTTACATTTTACATTAATATAATCATAAAAGGACGATAAAAAAGGAAAGAAAAACTGTAATAATTCTTAAAGTGTCTCTTATGTTGATGATAAAAATAATAAATAAAAATTGAAGAAAAAAATGACTGGAATTCAATAATTTAAACACACCTGTAAAAGAATATTATGTATTTATAATCAAGTATCACCACTTCAATCAAACCACATTTCAGTCTATAAGAACAACATGTCAACAGATATCCAAACATATTGAATAGTGAAACAAATAAAAACAAATATTAATAAAAGAACATAAAATAAATTTTTTTTTTCAAATATTTTAAAGCTATCAATATTTTATCACATTCATTCATACACCCATAAATTATAATATATGTATTTTTATTCATTAAGAACATTTTTCTCTCATTTTTATTTTTTTTTTAAGTTACTGATTTGTAATTCATAAAAAAAAAAATTACAACAACAAAATATAAAATTAAAAATCACCATCACTTCACTTTAATATAACCGTATAATTATTAGTTTTCGTATTGCGCAAGTATAAAAATATATTATATTTTTTTTAAATTTTATACAGTTACTTATAAAATACATACACATATCTAGATATTAGAAAAATGAAACATTGTTGCAAGATTTCCAATAAAAAAAAAAAAATTGTTAACAAATTCAAGAAAAAAATATAAATGAGGGTTCATCAACTTGACATCTAATTAATCAGAAACACGTATTGCTGGCAACATTTATGTTGCAATAAAAAAAATATATAATACTATTATGTATATTGTATACATATTGAACAGGGAATATGTATATATATATAATATATTGCATGTGATTTTTAACAATCATATGATAAGTTAGAAATTTAATTAAATTATTGAAATCACATATCAAAAAGTTAAAATGTTTTAATTAAATAAAATAAAAAATAAATATAAATAATTTAAAATTAAATTTGTTGTCTGTTGACAACATGTTGACAATAATTTTGACTTCATTACTACATAGAATATGTGTAAAATTTTAAATATTATTGGTGTTATTTTGAAATTCTTAGATTTTATCCTACATATTTAAGATTTTAATCAAAATTTGTTAAAGTTGTAATTATATAGGAAATATTTTGAAAAATTAATTATTATTAATTATTTATTTTACTGATTAATTTATATTATTCTTGAATTAATTTATAAATTAAATATTTTTTTTTCGTTTTAATTAATTAAATGGGGGATATTGTCAGTTAAAAATTATTGAAATGTTACTTTTTTTATGAATATTGTTAAGCTTTAGAATAAATTTCACACTGATTTAGAAAGGATATAAATTTTGAATTTATCGTAGAAGTCTCAACAACATATTTATACTATTTGCTCAATTTACAAGTTAGGTACGTGCCTCAGTCTTTCATTTTTGACGATGACAATCAATTTTCAGTTGTAGATTCGAAATTGTTATTTCGAAAATGTTTAATAAAAATCTATCAAAGCTAGCTAACTATTTGTGAACTGTGAATTTCGAATATTTGATAATATATAGTGCGTTTCCAACAGCATGAATCTCAGCCTTGAAAGAGCTAGGCACTCTCCTACAATATGTGTGAAGATTTCTTCCTCTTCCAGACAGTGTTTACAGATTGTCACTTAGCGCTAGTCTGCGCATGTGCTTATTCATGTGGCTATGACCAGTATGTATGCTCACCATTTTCCTATACAGTCTACTCTATTGAGAGTTAGCAAGAAGTTTATTATTTTGGTGTTTATTCTTGATGCATACATTTTGGAGATTCGGTGGCCTTTAATACGCTCCCAAAGAATGTTTGTTTCCCTCTTCAGTGTGTTTTCTATCGATAGTTTAATATTACTAATTGATATACCAACTGTCGGTCCCGGTCAATAAATGCTCGCCGCCGATGATCTAGCTAGTTCGGCAGTGTCTTCATATAAAATGTATATAAAATTCAAATTACAAGCTATTTCAATACAGAAAATTTACCAATTCGACTAGAATTTTTTGAATAATTGTTGCGCTTTTTTTAGAGAGATATTAACTTCAGAAATTGCACATTTGTGTCTGATAAAACTCGCTTTGACTTAAACTGTCCTATATGACTCAATGAAAATTCACAAAGTATTCATTCAATAAGATTACATGAAAACGTGTGAGCAACATTAACAACGGCAGTCAACAACGTTTAGAAAAGAGGCAGGGTTGAATTAACCAAGGTGAAGGACATCTAAATAAAATTATTTTTAAAAACTAATTCCTATGTATGAAATTTAATAAGATTCTTTATTTAAAATAACAGAAACATTCTCATTTGTTTTTGCTGCAACATTCGAGCCCACTCTTATCATGAGTTACCAAATTTAACTGTTTTGTTAAACCTATGACTTTTATAATAAAATTAATTAATAATATATAAAAGTGTTGAAACCAATTACAAACCAACTATAACCATTAAAAATTAGAAATCGTATCAGAAAAAATTGTATTTAAAATATATTAAATTTACGATATTTTTAATTTGCATTGTATCCAAAATTGATTCCAGTGACACCAACACTTTTATTAAAATTAATCTACTTTTATAATCTACTTTATAATTATTAAATTACCATATTTAAAAAAAATAAAATGACATACATGCACATACTGAATACAACACTGATTTTAAAATATATTTCCAATATCATTCAAACAATTTCTATTCATCAGTTAACTGCCATTTTCTAATTTCAAATTCAAAAATTCAAATATTATTATCAATTACAGTTAATTTCTCTTCAATCGTTCATAAATAATTGAATATAATATCAAATATACTATACAGTAGTTTATAGAAATATGACTGGCCTCACAATAATGTTAAATTATTGTATTTTATAATAAAATAAGTATTTTTGTACAGTTCGATAGATTCAATCTTCAAAAAAGTGAAGGAGAATATATAATTAAGATAGAGGTAGAAAGAGAAAAAAAAAGTTGTTGTCATTGAAATTAAATTAGGTGTTATAACAATACTTTAAATGACAACATTTTATTATTTTACTGTTATAAAATTTGAGTTGTTTATTTTACCTTTGGGCAATGGTTTATTTTTTTATCAACTGATAGCTAAAATAAATTTTTTCTACAGTTTTTTTTTTATCTATTTTAATCAATGTGGGCACATTTAAAATTAAAAGAGAACTTAAACGAAAGTTTTCAAATTTTTAATTATAAAATAAAGTAAATTGGTAAAAGAAAATAATTTTATGCATAACAGCAGTATAACAAAAAAATGCTTATCAGGTTTAAAAAATTTTGTTACTTGACATAGAGAGTATTGCGAATGTAGTTTAATGATATTATTTATTAGCTTATTGAAATATTGGTTTTTTCTATGTACTGTAATAAACGGTTCTAAGTAGAAAAAAAACTAAGATTGCTTATTGACAATTTTAATGTTATATAATGAGGTTTAAGCCAATGTTAGGAAATTTTATATTATTTATTATTTTATACTAACGATTTGTTAGGTATAAAATATTATTTATATTAGCGCAGGGTGCGAATGTTGTTATAAAAACAAATATGAATAATTCTGTTGTTTTTTATTTCATCTTTTATTTCGATATTGCTTTTAATTGAGATATTTATTAAATTCTGTGGCAATAATATATAACCGCTTAAGTCGAAACTAAAAACTTTTCAGTATGACTATTTTAAAATTATTACCAATTTAAAATTATTCTGTGAAAAAATTCGGAAGACATAAAAACTTTTATGTATATTCATAATATTGATTTTTATTGTTTTAAATACATTTGGTTGAATAATATTGATAAATTATTAAGTTAAAAATTAAAAACAAACAAAAATAAGCTCATATGATATAAGACCAAAATGAAATTATAAACCTTTATTCACTTAGTTTTAGTTAAAATAAAATCACAAAATAAATTTGGATACAATCGTCTAAGTTATTTTTAGAAAAGCGGGGAGTAGAACAAAATTTAATATAACCGAAAAACTTAATATAAGCTATTATATTTTTCTATTAAATATTGGCATGTAGGTAATAATTGAATAATTATTATAATATAACGACTTAAGTTGGTGTAAGTTATTATATAATTATCATGTGTAATATGCTGTCTAGCTGATTTAGGCTAATTAAATTAATGCGATTTTCTCAACTTTGAAAATTCATCAAAACCTCGGGATTTTTGTAGAAGAAAGATTTTAGCATGTAGAATGCCATGTTAACAATATCTCATTTTTTCCTTATGTCGACTTAAACGGTTATATATTATTGTCCCAGAATTTTTAACATTGAAATCAATTTTTAAAAATAATTTGTTTGAGATCACCTTCCTTTGTAGCCCAATGGCCAATGTTCATATAATCAACTATCCAGTAAAACGTTCTGTATGCAAATTCACTGAGTGGGTGGTTTGTGTATTTTATATTGACCGGCATATACGACAATCACGCAAGCATCAATTTCACAAATACTTGTATGATGATGATATTTTTAATATATTAAGTTTTAATGAAGTCAAGTTCCTTAGTTAGTTTGTTTATATCTAAATATTTTTACATGTATATGAGTATGATTATATCCTCTTGTTTTTAAATTAGAGTTCGGATCTTAATATTTTATCAGTTTCGATTTCTACTTTATTCAGATTTTATTTTAGATAAATTTAATCCTTTAACTTACTGGTGAATGTCTCTATTTGAATACTTATATTTTTGTAATTATGCTTAAAGCTTATTTCTAGATTTGATTTAAGTAATAACAACAACAACAAGAATAAAAAATTTAGACGAAATGTATTTGACTTATATTTGATGGTTATCATTTATTATCGAATTTCACCAGATTAAAATGTTTAGTGAGGAGGGTGATTTGCAGTAATTTTTTAGTCATGTTTTCTATGTGCAGTTATGTGGTGGAATGTATTGAAGCCGTTTTAAAGGTTCATAATAATTATGAAAGTGTTCGTGGTATACATGGTACTGCCGCACACCTAATCGTGATAATTCGTGGTTAATAGAAGTGGGAATATATTTGAAATATATTTAAGTTGTATAAATTCTGAATTAGAATCGAGTTCTGAGACGCATTATTTGGATGTTGATATTTTAATAAAGAATGTTTACTACATATATGCTATTTAATAATTTTACCAGATAATATTCGTAATAGGAATTGAAAAGATATTTTTTAACATTGCAAGTTGAAAAATATAAAAATTTGTTATGAACAAATTTATATTCAATGCACTATATAAACTATGCATGCTAACCGATATAGTGTGTAGTACTAATGTTTATTTGAATAATAATTAGAATATTTTTAATTTGAATATTTTTAAAATACTATTCTTAAAAATGCAATTTCCTATAACTTGGTTATCACTAAAATAAAAGATAACAATGATATTATGAAGACCAAGTCACTCTACAATAGATGTAGCTTTTCTACATTTAAATTAGTAGTGAATCTCGATAATTCAAATTAAAATAAAGTTATTTTTGAGATACCAAAAGTATAGTAGTTAGGTTTTTTTTTCATGTTGAATATTTTCTTAAAATACGTGATCTAATTTACGATATTAATTTAAAGTTTTTTTTTATAATCATAAACTTGAATAAAATAATTAAATTAAAGATTGATTTTCTACAATAACGGTAATTAAAACTATAACTGTTATTTGACGAGTTTAACAAGAAAAAAAAATGCGCATACCACAGCTTGCATAATAATTATTGTTAAAAATGCTTTTTCCACAAAGCAACAATGATTGAAGTTTGATTTTTTTTTTCATTTATAGCACAATAAAGTACGATATTAATGATCTTTAGAAATTGGGTGGCCTTTTTTTAATTATTTTTTTTTATTTATCAATAATCAGTTCCCATCCCAGTAAGTTCAAATAAAAAAAGTATTTATTAATTAGTGAACAAGCATATTTGTATGAATAATAATAAGAAAACAAAAACCTCACAATTTATTATTGAAAAAAAAAAAAAAATGATTTGCAAAATGAAAAAAAATAAAAAAAAAAATAAAAACGAAATAAAATTTATTACTGACATGTTTTGCATAACTTTTGAATGGTGTGTCAATTAATCGGCTACATCTGATTTATTGGAATTAATTTAATTAAAGTTTTTGAACCTTTTAATTTTTTCTCATTTTTTTTTCAATTTGATTCTTTTGTCTATTTAAATTGATAGCATGGTGTTGAAAAGGTGTTATCTGTATGTTATGCTAATTTTTGTTAAAATATCGTTTTTGGTTTTGTTTAGTTTTTGCAAGTAACTGCATTATTACATAAGCTTATTTTGCACATAAAATTGCGCTTTATAACTTTTTTCTCGATTTATATTAAGAAAAAATATTTTAACATTGAACACTTTTGGGTTATTAATTTTATCTAAAGTGTGTACAATTTATAAGGTTTTAAATATATTTAAGTAAATTAGTTAATGTGTTGTATGAACTTTTACGGTTCCATTTTAATGTTGGTGTGAAAAATTTATCATTTTATTATTAACCAATAAAAATTAATTAATATTATATTTTATTAACTTCAAGTTGAAGTTCTATGCTCCGTCGTGGAGGAAACAAAAAAATATATATAGATTTTATTAACAAAAAATATTTGATAAATTATTAAAATTTCAAAATATTTTAAATTTTTTGATAAATTAAGGTTAATAGAGATCATGTTGCGTTTAGAAAATACCAAAAATGGACATAGTTCAAATCGAATTTTTTGTTGCTGTTCGCTTCTCAACATCACACGATGTTTGATTGACATCCTTTTATTTTTGACTGCGTTCAATAACTATATGAATTGAATAATAAAAGTTTGTTGAATATTTTTTTGATGTATTTTATTATTTTGAAAATGAGTGTAGTTTTGAGTTACTGCAATTCATTTGGTTTAAAATTTAAAATAATTTGAGAAACAAAACAGGAAATTTATAATTTTTTATACACAAAAATTACTTAACTTATATAAATAATGATTTTATCTTTCTTTTATTTACAGGTAAAACTAGTTTCATTATGGATTTGATAAATAAAATTATATACCTTTAGAAAAACTTTAAGTAAGTAAAAAAAAAATGTTTTACATATTTTTTAGTTTCGAAATGATGAAAAGAATTTAGAAATCACATTAGTATTGATATTATAAGAAGAAGAAACTGGTCATTAACCGGATCATTAAATATAATTTTTGTAACACTGGGTATTCCAAAAGCAACACATCGTAGACTCATAAAACAAATAAAATATTGATACTGTAATCAGTTTTAAGAATTTAATAAGAAAAAGGAACTAGACGTATCATTAAATAAAATTATTGTTACATAGAGTAGTCCAAAATTATCAAGTCATAGACTCAGACGTCATTGGGAAATTTAAATACCTAAAAAATTTTATGGAAAAAGTGCCTATAGAGCACCCATTATGAGTGTTCTGTGGAAATACCTTGGTTTAATTTTTTGCACATCTAATAACAGCCAGATGAGTTATGAATAATATTTTGAATTGAAAAAATTTAATGTTATATGACATTGAGGTCATAACTAGCGACCATCAAAATCTAAACAGATGGTTGATAGTGCGTTAGAAGAAAAATTGTATAAGCTTTCAGAAACTTTAATTTTTTTGCTTGCAATTTCATAGACAAAAAATTTAATCGAAATATTTAGGCAGAAACTTTTAAAAGGTTAGTCTAGCTGTGTAATTTAATGTTCTCTGACCTTCCAGTATAGAGTATTTCCTTAGTAAATGCATCTTTAAAGTGTTTCAAATACTAAAACGTGGAAAATGTTCTCTTTTTGAACAATTGTTATTTTTTTAGACCTCCCCATCAATATCCTATATATAGAATTTGATTCAGTTCAAACGATTATAAAAGCAAATTTCCGTTTGGCGTTGTCTTTGTTTTCAACCTTTTAATTAAATTATTTATCAACATCTAACCAGAATTGTTATATGTTCAATTATAAAATAATTGAACATAAAAGTTATAAAATAATTAAATTCAAATAATTCGTGATGTAAAAACGTTCTTATTACAAAATTAAAATTTTTGATGTTTATTTTTTTTTTAAAAACATTTTGAATTCCTTTCCGTTATTTATGCCTTATCCTGATTTAAAGAAATAATAATTTGATATGATAAAATATAAAAAATGCAAAACGATTAAAAATCCAAATAACTATATGACCCACAATTAAAAAAAAAACCAATATCGAAAGTTTAATCATAAATTTTTTGAACAGTGAAATTAATATTCCTTAAAAATATGTTTTCTAATATTTTTGAACGTTGATAAATACAAAAAATTATAAAATGTAATACATATGAAAGATTAGCAAATTTTTATTATAATTTATAGATTTATGAAAACAATTAATATCATTTGTGAAAATAATTTAAAAAAAATGAAAGACTCAAGTGAAAAACTTGATTTTTTCAGTTTTAAAAAAATTTTTTTTTAAATATGAAAAATCTGCTATTATTTTTCAAAGAAATTTTGCAAGAAAATATGTACAAACAATGTTGTACGTATGTTATAGGGATTAGGTAAGAGCACTTTCAATCAATTCAATCCAATTAGTGATTATCAAATTATACTTTCAATTAACTTCATACAATAATTAAAGCTCGATAGGACATAATCACATAAATGAAGTTCTACATTCACGTCAAATCACTTCGAGCAGATTGAAGCTTCTTCGAGTTGTATGTCTAATAAATAACCCAAAACAATATGTTTTTTTTTATTTAATTCCAAGTCTGTTGATCCTAACATCCTAACTTTTACATACAGATTGGAATACACAATTTATAATTTAAATGTGGATAACTATATCTATTGTATAGAGTACTTCGCTTTCCTAATAGTATAGTTCCATTTTATTTTTAGTGATAACCAAAACTCTTAACTATTTTTTATCATTTATTTTATCCCCATGAGAAAGGGTACTGAATCAGATCGAAAAATCCAATTTAGAAAGCATTGTTTTTGCTTCGTTGGGAATCGACGCTTTATCTACTGAGCCAGCATGTAAATTGAAATTGAATTGAAAAATTTTATGTCCAAGCAATGTTCTTGGTATAACTTGGATTAATGCACGAGTGCACAGACGTTTATCAAAATTAGTTCATTCTAATTTCTTAAATTGTTTTAAAATAGTTTATTATAATAGTATAATAAATTTGACTGTAGATTCTAAACTCTCTCAATTTGGTATTTTCGGTTATTCTAATATTCAGTGATTGTGATAAATCGTAAAAATATCTTGTATTATCTTAACTTGTTGCTTGTTCTTTCTAAAAAGTTTTTTACGTGACATTCAGTTTTGATTTGTCAGTCCCATTGGGAAAAGCATTTTGTCAATAACATTTCCACAAACAAATGAATATTTGTAATTGTGATAAAAAAAATATTTTTATATTATCCTTTTTTGTAGTTTACCAAAGTATTTCTAGTTAAATATACTTTTATATACTACTCTATTTCAAAAATCTGGTTCATTATTTGTTTATGTTTTAAATTCGTGTCAATATTGGCATAATGATTTCTCATTGTTTTTCTCATTTTTTTTTCCTATAAAATCTCAGTAGATGCGATAAAATCAAATCTTTCATAGTAATACCTAAATATTCTATATTGTGATGATAAGTTTAAAGGTGGGCCAACTTTTTTACAATAGATTAATATATATATATATATATATATTTATAATAATAATATAATAATTTATATAATAAAAATATTTTATATAATAATATATATTTATAAAGAAGTTTTTTTTGAATATCTCTCAATTCATTATTAAAGAATAGAACACTTTCAAAATAAATGTTTTCATTTTGTTGTTTTTATTTACAGAATAACCTAAATTTCTTTTGAATGACACTGAACAATTTTCATAAATGTCACGAATGCTGAAGATTTTTTCAAAACCTTAATTTTGTACGTTAATCTTAGCTATTTTTTAGATTATGTTCGATTTAACAAACTTACCTAAATTCAGTCGCACAACGAAAACGAAAATAAATTAACATTCTGATATAATACTAATTTCAAATATTTGACTTTTAATTAACTATTGACCGGCATACCATTGTTTTAATGAAAGCATTTCATCAATGAGATTTATCATTTCCCATATTTTTTAATTGACAAGTTTTTTTATTTTTCATTTTTTTTCTTATAAACTTTGTAGATACAAACAATTTATGACATTAGTATTTTGATTAATTACTGCACTTCTATTGATGATGAATATCTGTTTTGCAATTCAAATTATTAAATTTAAGAAAATTAAAAAAATTTTTTTTTATTATTTTTGTGAATTTTTCAATGATGGTACCTTTGGTTTGGTATTTCTTTAAATTATATTTTCATAAGTTAAATTTTTAGTTGAGCTTATAAAAAAGGTTCAATGAATGATAGTTCAGAGTATAACAATTTATCAAAATAATTTATTTTAATAAACTTGGTTGAAATTGTTTTGTATTAATTTATTTAGTTGAAATTTAATTTTTATTAATATCGTGTATCTTGTTTATGTTTTACTTTTTTCTAAAAGAGTTGTAGGACTCTAGGATGTGGGAAAATATTTTATCTCCTCTGAGAAATTAAAAAAATTAATTAACTCATGCCAATCCATGAGACAATTTTTAAGCTCATTCAATTTACTGAAATAAGGAATGGAATTCAAAATAGATCTTAAGAGGTTGTGCTTATGTGTATAGGAATTAGTCCAGTCCCTATCCTTCTAGTATAAAAAATTGCTGTAGTTGGAAATATATATTGAGGGTACCAAAGCTCTTAAATTCGACTTGCCGATTAAATAAATCGTAAAACTATTTTATTATTTAAAAAAAAATGAAAAATTTCATACTTTATATTTTTACTAAAATTTAAAATTAAGTTGACTTTAAATTAAATATATTTGCAATAAAAAAGTTTTAGTTCCATAAGTAGATCTCTTAAAACTACTTGTACTGATGAAATATATAATATTATATATTATAATAAAATTTTCCATAAGCTTACAAGTCAATCGTGTTTTTCTATTTTAGTTTTAAAGTAACAGAACACATGCGTCGAACTTGTATTTGCACTGTAATGTCAAATCAAGCTTTGTTTTTAGTTAGATAATTACCAGTTCTGATAAAAGGGCATCATTATTGTAGCTTTTTTGCCTCAGTTTGAACTAGATATTGTTCAGTTTTGACTGTTTTAAAGTTTCTAAAGAATAAATTATCTCTGAATAAAGCTTCAGCTTAAAATTTTACTTTTAAAAATTTCTTGAAGTCTGAGGCAAATTAAAAGAACATTATGAGTTAGGGCCTGACTAGCCGAACTTATGTTAACTAAAAACTTTTCGTTAAACTTGCATCAAAAGTCAAAGCTACTTAAGGTTAACTAGCCAAATTAAGTTACGCTTGGTAAAATTTTGTTAGATTTTACACTTTGAAACAC
The DNA here is from genome assembly GCA_963942445.1 of Argyra leucocephala. Lineage (NCBI taxonomy): Eukaryota > Metazoa > Arthropoda > Insecta > Diptera > Dolichopodidae > Argyra > Argyra leucocephala. The sequence goes on from OZ012677.1 coordinate 142,260,702, forward strand.
CGTTTTGAATTTTATTTATATTGATTTTTATCCACAAATGAAATGTCATTTCATGCAAACGTCATTTGAATCAAGTACCTAACATACAAACTGGATCGTACCAAGTTACGTTGAACAAAAAGTAAAATTTTTTAACGAAACCGAAACTTAAGTTTGCTTCGACTAGTATATTATATATAAACCCAAAAACAGCGTATATGATTCTGACATTTACTTAAGTTAACTTAAGTACGGCTAGTTAGGCCTTTAAACTATTTCAGATTTGTTAAATAGCATTTATTTTAAACTTAAAATTTCAACTAGATCTACATATTTAAGATCACATTTTTCGATTTAGAAAATCCCTGTTTGCGAAATCGGATATAATATTCAAATCCGAAACTTAAAATGACACAGCGCACGATGTTTTATTTTATATAATCTTGTTGGAATATTGTTAATGGACATTTTTAATATTTGCCGCTTAAAATTTTGTTAATATTAAAGCGTTTCTAAATTTACATTAACAATATTCTAGCAAGATTCATTAAATATATACTTTTGTGTTTTATCTTATAGTAGTTCTAAATGCTCAACATCCTGCACTATTTTATTTTCTACTTTTTAGAGGGCTAGTTTGGTTTCGATAAAAGTATATTTTAAATTTTTTTATTTTTACATTATTATTTTATTTATTTATTTATTTCCCTTTAATTATAATATATTATTTTGTTTTACAGAGTCTAATTTTAGCTAGAGCTAATACTAGGTATTTACATCTATGATTCTTTTTATTTAGCTAATTGCGATACTTTTATTTTACTTTTCTGTTTGTATATTACATGATATACCCATCAACCTACCGACATAAAAAATAAAACAACAAAAAAATATTTCTTATTGATTTGCACATGATTTGACTTGAACTAAATAATCCTACAATACAGTGACCAACTACAGGACACACTATATCTTACAGGAGATATCCATCAACCTACCGAAAAATATTTGTTATAGATATCCACTTGATTTGACTCGATTCAAAAAGATTAATTCATATTCAAAATTATAAAAAATATTTTAAAAATTTTTTTATTAATATTTAATATTCACTTTTTTTAAAATAATTTAGTGTAGAATATTAATATGTATCTAAAATAATATATTATATTTATAAAAAAAATATTCAATAATAAACGTAATATCAAATGCATTATCACGACTCATTAAATGAGCGCCGTACGTCGGATTTCGAAAAAAAAATATTTAAATAAAAATTTATCATCAAATTATTTATCTCAAAAACGGTTGGTTTCTGATCATTTAAAATCTCTTACCCGAGTACAAAACTTGGATGTACAAATAACATAAAAAATCAACAACATAGATTATACACCATTAAAATAATATTATATACCAGTTTCAACTGATTTAAAACTTAAAACGCTTAAGATATCCATCCACCTGTTTATTGAATCACAAAACAAAAACTCTACAAAAATCAAATCATTGACAAATTTATTGTTTACAATTTCAGTAAAATTTTTTAATCATTATTTGTTTTTTTTTTTTCATTTGAAATTTCTCTAAACAAAAACAACTTTAAAAATCAACTAGTAACTATTTATCTTAAGAAATTAAAATTTACTTATCCTACCAAAACAATAACAAAATAATTTACAAGCAACCTGTTACAAATCGAATTTCCAATTTCAATTCAAATAGTTTTCATACCAGTCAGCACATTAAATGTACCTATGGAGCATATCACTTTTAACTCTAAGACTTAAATTAGATTTTTCTATTTTAAAATTAAAATCTCAATTTTATAATGGACATAACCGATTTTAAATAAGATTTAAAAACATTTTCCTTAAAATTAAAAGTTTATTTACAAAAAAAAAAAACAATCATCAGCCATCTATTTTCTAGTTTACTTATTGTAATTTTTGCTTATTTTGAACTTTTCCAACCCAAAAACTGATAAATTACAATGAAATCAGGTTGTACTACAAGTTAAAATAATGTTATCGACTTTAAATTACTTCAAAGATACAACAAACCATTTAAATTTTGTAACCTGCAGTCACCTGTCTTGTTAATTTTAACCTAACTTTGATTAAAATAAGAAAAAAAAGAAAAAAAAGAAAAAAAAAATGTGATTAAGTAAACTTTAATAGAAAAAAAAAATTCTTCTTAAATGGAAAACAAACTTTAAGATACATTATAAAAGATGACAAAATAATTTTGTAATCTGAAAACAAGTTAATGATGATTAAATGCAAGCCAAAGTTGATTGAGCAACTCGAAAAAATTTTAATTAGTAATATTTTTGTTTTAGTTAATTTGAAATATTTTTTATCTTTTTATAGTTTATTTGTGGAAAGCAGGTATTTAAAATTTTAGGAGAGCTAAAGAAAAATCATTATTTTTATGTTTAGATATAATTGTTTAATATTCAACTTTCATTGCATTGTTTTCATAGATTGCACTAAAATTAGAAATATGGTTTTGTTGTTTTTGTAAATTAATTGCAATAATAAATTGTTGTATGTATTAATGTATATGTGTATTAATTGGATTATCTTAAATCTAAAAAATCATGAAAGAGCAAAATATTCAGTAGATCACATAGAAGATAATGTGAAAACAAATTATCAAGTTAGTAACATGCTTTTGATTTTTGTAAATAAGTCATTCTCTTATGTATAGAATTTTTATTTTGTAAAGGGATTACCTATTAGATATACCTTATAGGTTGCTTATGTCATCAAAAATAAAAAAAGAGAAGCAAAACAAAATAATTTACTTTAACATAATTGACCTGCTAGTTAAACTTATGGGCTTATTTCTATCTACAATTATAGGTAAGTACTAAGTAGGTATGTGACGCAATTGCTGCAAAATCCGACATACTTGTATTAAAAAACCCATTGTTGTACCCCTGAATCAAAACTCTTTTCTCGTACGACAATAATTACAATAATTCATTTTTACTTTGAATTTTTGATACATCAACTAAATTAAATGTGGAAAACTAAAAGTATATTGTAGTTGTAGATTAACTTCATCTTCATAAAAGCCTAGTTTCATTTTATTTTTAGTGATGACCAAATTGTATTCGAAATTGATTTCGAAGAAAAATTGAGAACATATTTTACAACATTCATGCTTTGAACAGGACTCAAATCTAAGACTTTCTTATTGGAAGTCAGATGTCATAAAAACTGTAACATCTTGATTGGTATAAGGCAGTTTTAAATGAAATAATTACAGAATGTCTTGATTATTTGAGTTCTAAGTAGTAATATGTAATATTAATATCTACATTCATAGAAACTACTTTTGTTTTTAAACTGGGATTGGGCTATAGATGCCTTGTTTGTCTAGGATTACGTTTATTTTTTGAACAAATGGAGTTAATGAAAGGCTTGTGATCTGTAAAGATTGTGAATTCTCACCCTTTAACTGAATATAGAAAATTTTTGACACTCCAGCAAATAGCGGCAAGCTCTTTGTGAAATCTAAAATACTAATTTTCGGCGGTTGAGAATTTACTCGAAAAGGATGATAGTGGTCACCAAAGTGGGTTAATTGCTTTCGATAATGATGTTTCGTGTCCGACAATAATCGAACGGTATTACATTTTTTTTAAAAACAAATTTAGTCTACTGCCTTATCTACTTAACTTAAACCTAATTTAGTGTGGCCGACTATGAGTACATTAAGTCTGTATTATACATAACATTAAAAATGAATGACGTTTAATATAAGAAAATGGTCAAAGTTAATTTTTAAGCCTACTTTATCATGTCAGTCGAAGTTTAGAAGGAATAGATACCAATATTGCATCTGAAAATAATTGAGAGTATATTGGATGATATAGAAATCAGTAAAAAAATTTATTTATAGTAGAAGGTCAAAATTTGATTCAAGTTGTTGTACTGGAATCTGTGGATCAGATGTTAGCAGTTATAGAAATTCGAAAATAATGCAGTAATGTTTGCCACTACAATAATTGTGATGACATCAATGGGTCAGATAATGATGCTGGGATTTATAGTGGCTCGAAAATCAGAAAGTAAATGGCTTATACCTGTCCTATCCACTAATTTGAGGTCAAAAATAGAAAATCATATAATATGTAATAAATAATATCAAAGTAGGCAATTATAACGTTTTCGAACTATCGTTATCGCACGTGGCAATGGCACGAAAACAATGACCACGTAAAATTAAATAAATAAATGGAAAGTAAGTCATATGAAAATAAATATATTTCTACAAACTATAAAATAGATGAATATACTACTTTTACAAATAACAAATATAATTTCAATTACGTTATTTAAAATTATACAATATGGTCTCTGGAAATTAGAAATTACCCTAACAAAATAAAATTATCTTCCAAAAATTTCTTTTTTATTTCTAAAAATCTTTAAAGAACCAAATTTTTACTTAAAAAGAATATAAAATAACAATATTAAAATAATTAAAGTACTTAGCATTGTATAAAAAATAAAACTAAATCAAAAAAAACTGATCACGTTATCAGTTAAATAAAACAAAAGACTTCAATGCTTACAGTTACAAAGCAATTTTTTGTAAATACGAACAAGAGAGAATTGTGAAAGGAAGAAGAAACTTAAAGATAAATACTTAATAAAATAACTCTAAAATGATATTGAAAAAAAAAAAACAATAAAAACAAAAAAAAATAAGAATAGATTTATTTATGAGCTTCATAAAAAAGAAGACACACTGACAATTACTATTAAAAAAAAAAAGTTAACTCTTGTGCAATTTGAATAACAAAAGATCATTTTATTTTACTCTCAACACAAAAAAAAAAACAACAAAAAAATAAAAAACGTACTGCTCCTTATTTTGTTGAATACGGCTATCAATAGTCAAGTGATTTTTATTCTTTTTATGTGTGTTTTTTGGATTCAGAAATTTTGTCACTCTTAGATAACTTCATGCAATATAAAAAAGTATTTTTTTTTGTTTTTGTATTTTTTTTTTCTTTTTTTTTGTAATGTCAAAGACAAATTGTTATTGTTATATTCTGGAGTTTCTTTATTGTTTTTAGAGATTCTTTTTGATATTTTTGAAATTATATGAGTATAAAGTGAGTAATGCTATTTTTTCTTACATCAAACGTGCATTTTTATTAAAATCTTTCTTTAAGAAATTATTAAATTCAATTTGGGATGGTATGATACTTTGGAATGAACCAGGTTAATTAAATCGGAAAAATAAACTTGATCCAGGTAACCAAGTAGGTTTTCGGATTGTACTTGTGTTGGATGCAAGTATTTTGTAATTAATTTTGAATTAAAAAACTATTTAACTGATTAATTTTAACTCAGAAGACGGAAATGATGCTGCTGATCACTAGATCTGGTTACATCTGAATATTTTTAGAAATAGTTAAAAAAAAAACAAAACAATGTATATTGGAAAAAAAACTGAACATATAAAATTTACCAAATATAACATCTACATAATCAATAGCAGTAGCTCTTTAGTATTTTTTTCATAATATTTAAATGAAATGAAACGATTTTGCTTGGAGTTGAAATTCAAATTCAGAACATACTGTGGTAATAAATTAAAAAACCCCTTTACAGCTGACCGAAAACAATTTTTTGAATTGTTTATGAAAAAGAGTTGCTAAATATAATGCGATTATACTAGAACTAATTTGGCATTATTAATGCAAGTGTCTCAGAACCAGAGTGGCCTAACCCACATCAACATTGTATTGTGAAAAATTAATTTGAAAAAATACGTAATTTTAGAATGTGAATAAAATGTTCCGACTTCCAACAAAAACTGTTTCAGTACTTACCGCTCTAATTGCTATTTAGCTATAGCTGGAAAAAACCCAAAATTTTGTGGGTTAGACAAATATTTTAACTTTGTTAATATCATTATTGAAAATAAAGATATATATGTATATATAGACAACTAATAACAAAATGGAAAAAAACAAATGTTGAGTTTTTTACTCCTCTTCCGACTCCGTAAAAATAACCTGTACATAAAAATAACCATAAATAGTTTGTGTTTGAAGATTTGTTTAAAATTCATGATGATTTGGTGGAAGATATTTTATTAGTTCATCAAATCTTTTTGTTTTTTTTTTGAAATTTTCCTCCATTTTGGGTTATCGAACGTTTCAGGTTCAAAATCCTTGAGATAATCCTTGTTTTTTGATATTTGAAATTGAAAAATCTTCTTTATGGAGTGATTTTAATATGTATTTAAAAATATTTTTAGTTCAATGGTTTTTTTCGTATTTTAATTTTGAACCAATTGTGTGTCTTCTTTTTTATGAAGCTCATAAATAAATCTATTCTTATTTTTTTTTGTTTTTATTGTTTTTTTTTCAATATCATTTTAGAGTTATTTTATTAAGTATTTATCTTTAAGTTTCTTCTTCCTTTCACAATTCTCTCTTGTTCGTATTTACAAAAAATTGCTTTGTAACTGTAAGCATTGAAGTCTTTTGTTTTATTTAACTGATAACGTGATTTTTAGTTTTATTTTTTATACAATGCTAGGTACTTTAATTATTTTAATATTGTTATTTTATATTCTTTTTTAAGTAAAAATTTGGTTTGTACTTTCGGCTTTGGTCCTATATCTTATTGAATTTAGCATTGGTCTGAATGAAATGGAATCTTCTGGCTTCATCTCGAGCACTTCAAATGCACTTTTTCAGTTTTAATTACTGTAATGCAGTCATTGTGTACAGCAATGTGTTTTAAATATTTTTTATTTTTTTTAATCAATTCAAACTCTTGATCACAGCGCAAATATGAGTGACCGGAAACAAGGAATTTGTGAACAATTTTATGAATACTATAATTTTCACTTAAAATCATTTTCCTGCAAAATAAAGACATATTAATATTTTTGTTTTGACAACCACATTGGGCAGAGTGCATAATTTTACTGGTTGATGTTATGTTATTTTTTATATAATGTAATAGGCAACTGGCGACTCCATCAACACCTCTTGAAACTATGGTTTCATTCCATACATAGAAGCACGATTATTGCCTAGAAATATAATATGAAAAATATTATTAAAACTAATAGCTATAGTTAGTTATTAAAATTTTGAATATTGTCTTATTTATCTAAATTATGTACACTTAGGTAGTATGCTGTTTGTACTAGCAAACTAGGTGTACATAACTGCTGTTTGTAATAGCAAATGTTCGTGGTAAGAATTGGTATCGGATACGTTTTCATTAAGCCGAAAGCAATTACAGTAAGATCACTATTGATAATTTTAGCTTTTTCAGCTTTAAAATCAATATACTTTTTCAAGTAGTTTCAGCTTTTAACAAATGTTTTTCTTTTGCAATTCACATTTTTCATTAATTTTTTTTTTATTATTTAAAATTAGAATCAAAATATATTCTACCCTTAACTACTTGTAAATTACAAATTAAAAATAAACAAGAAAAGTATAAAATTAATAAAAGGTTTAAATTTGTACTTTTTTTTTAACTCAAAAGCAGTTTAATTTCTACCAAAAATCTGTCTCTTACAGAAATATTTAATACCAAAAAATTTAATTGTGAATTTATATTGATTTAATAAAATATTTATATTTTTTTATATTTATATAATTATATTGTGGGTTGGGCCATTTTGGTTTTTAAAAAAATTAAAAATTGTCTAGAACCAAAATATGTTTTTCGAAAAATAGTTACGAACTTTTTTTTTCTGACACTTCAAATTAAAATTACTGATTCTATGAGACTTATACGATATAGTATCAAATATTACATCGAAAAAAAAAATTTATTTACAAAAACGGTGGCTAAGTATTCCCTTATTTAACTAACGTTATTTTAAACAAATTTTTTATTAATTTTTATTCTGCTTTGTATTTTTAATATTTTTTGTATACTTGCTATACCAAGTTAAAACTTAACCTATGTAGTTTTGATGGTTACTAACTATTTATTTTTTGTAAAATTTTAATAAAACCCAAATTAGTTTTCAACAAAAAAAAAACAAAAATAAAAAAACTTATAAACTAAACAAAAATTAACTTATGCTAACCAAAGCTTAAGACTACTTTTTATAGTTAAACTATACAAATCTATTTAATTATTTTATTATTAATCTATTAAATAATTTATTTGTTACCAGTATTGGTTCCGGAATGAATATATCAAATTTTAATTGGTCCTGAATTAAATTTTGAGGATCAAAACCGTTTGTAACAAACTACAGAGCATCCACTGTTGCACGGATATTTTTTTTATTCTTTACAATGTTAGTAGAGTTGTATAATGAAATTTAATTTAAATTAAAATTTGAAATTATTCAAAAAAAAAATTTTGATGTAAAACAAATATTTGCAATATGAAACAAATATTTATTATAAAAGAAAATCCAGATACATAGTTTCATTGAATGAATAAAAGACTTTAGTCTGAGCTGTACGGTCGCATGGTGACATTAATATTTTACGAAACTACAAGTATCTCATTTATTTTTTTCTTTTTTGTTTTTTTGTATGTTCTTGACAGTAATTTAGGTAGAATTACCCTTTCGTGCTTAGTTGATTACGGCACTGTAAGTCTTACTACATATTTTACTACAATGTTTTTTTTCAAGTATTTTTTTTTTCACTCTACAGTTACTTAGGTAGAATCACCTTTTCGTGCTTAATTATTTTTTTAACATTAATTTCGTGCTATTGTCAGGAACTAAGCCTTCTTAAATAGAATACCTTTAATTTTATTTAACTGGCTACCAAATTATACTCTCAATTATTTTTGCCATTTATTATATCCCAATGACAAAGGGTACTGGACCAGGTCGAAAAATCTATAAAGCATTTTTTTTGTTTCATCGGGAATCGAACCTGGGATCTTTCGGTTGAAAGGCAGGCGCTCTACTTACTGCGCCACCCATCGTTTATTATTTCATTTATTTAATTCTGTTCACTATTTATAGTATACAATATTATAACATTATTATAATTATAACAATTCCTTTGTATTATCTATTTTAACAATTATAGTTAATTCAAATCTATTTTAACAGTTCATTTATTTATCTATTAGGTAGTTAAAAGAATTTATTTGTATTACAGAATATTTCAATCAACTGATTCATTTAAGAATTTAATCAAACCTTTCTTATATTTGACAAAATTTTTTTACATTTTCAAATTAAGTGATAAATTATTAAACAGTTGCGGACCCTTATATATTAGCATATTCCGCGTTTTAGATTTATTAAAAATTTTCAACCTAAAATACCAAATATTTCTTAAATAGTAGTGGTGAACATCTTCTACATAAATTATTTGTTAAATAACTTGGCATAATTTTATATTTTATTTTATACACCATTATCAAAACATTCATTTTTATTGTTTGGGGCACACTCATACACTTTAATGTTCTCAGCATGAAGGATTTTGAAGTAAATTTACTAAGTTTTAATATTATTCTCGTCCCTCGATTTTGAATTTTTTGTAATCTGTTCATCATTTCAGCATTAAACAAACATTAACAGTATTCAAAATGTGGTTTAAAAATTAAATATTTTGATTGCACTTAATATCGATAATTTTTACATATATATTCTTTATTTACAATATATATTTTACATATATATTCTAGATATTGTTCAAAACTCAATATATCATCTATTACTAAACCTAAATATTTAATTTCATTAATAATATATATTTCTGCATTTTCTATTAAAATTTTATTATTCAAAACACTATTAATAACCATACATTTCGTCTTTTCATTGTTCAATTTTAACTAGTTTTCTATAAACCATTCGCCTAATCTTTTTAAGTCGGTATTTATTTTTTGAATACATTCTTCAATAGAGTTACCAACAAAATTATATTAGAGTATCATCAGCAAACAGAGTCAAATTTAACGATTGCACAATCCTCTCCATATCATTGATGTATATCAAAAACAGTATTACACCCAGAGTTGTTCCTTGTGGTACACCTAATTTAGTATCAACCGGATCTGAAACTATGCCATCAACTTTTGTTCGTTGTGAACGATTATGACTCAAACCATTTCAATTCAGTACCGCGGATACCATACCTATATAATTTATTTAGCAATATATGACGATCAATTGTTTCAAACGCTCTGCGAAAATCAAGAAAAACATCTACGACTACTTTTTTTTCATCAATTGCAATTTTCCAATTCGTCAAAACTAAATTCAGTAACGATTCGCAGCTATGATTCTTTCTAAAGCCAAATTATTATATGTCAGTTTATTAAATGATTTTAAACTTTTATATAAGTAAATAGCTTTCTGTTTGTCTGTTCTGTACAAGGAAAGATAAAAATAGCACTTGACTATTATTATAGCACTACTTCTATTACAATAGCACTAACTTCTATTATATTCATAAATAGCACTAGTTACTTCTATTATAATTGAATCTTGGTAGTATAATAACTATGTAGAAAGCTGTGTTTAATTCAATTATTATTATTTTCAAGGTTTGATTAATGTTCAGCATTGAAAGTAAGCCTCACAATTGTATAAGATATGAATAAATTTCAAAAAAATCAGTAGCACAACTAAATGAGTTAAAATTATAAAAGCCGTTTTTTCTATATAAAATGTAAAAATAAAAACAACAAGTAATGATTTTTTTTAACAGGGATTTAAACTATATTCGCATTTTTATATTCTCTGTAAAATCACGGTTTTGGTTTTTAATTTTTATTTATTTTTTAAACTCATTTGGACAACAGATTTGAAAAACAGGATTGCTAAAAACGAGATTTTAAAAAACAAATTTTTATTTTGAAAACAAGATTCGAATCCATAAATTTTGTATTTAATGAATTTTTCAAAAGTGGCACTTAACCCAGAATTGATTCTAGTACGTTTTTATGTTAGAATATAAAAATATCAACTTCTATATGTAAATTCATAATGTTAAAACTTTGAGAGTAATTTTTGTATGTTAAATTTAATTCAATTTTTTCTATGATAAAATAAAAATATTCTATGGTAGTTGAATTTCGTTAAATGCTATACCAGCGCAGTAGTTGTAACGTAAAAATATTTTTCTAAAATTGTTTCTATCCTTAAGTTAACTTTTTTTCTTCTTATTGTTGTTCTGAAATAGTTATAGAGATGTTAAATGAGCAGATGAATAGCAAAACAAAATGTTAAGAATTTTCTTTGTAATTTATTTTATTTTATTTTTATTTTTGTTTTAGATCCATTTGGTATGATATGATTTGATGCGCGCTCTTTTAAAAAGATGTGTTGGCATTGTAAGATGAAAATTGTATAGAAAAAAACAAAAACACCAGCAAAAGAAAAAATTATTTTCAGAAGAGGCTTGTTAGAATGCAAATTATTTTCTATTTTATCAAGATCTATTATATTTATAAGCGAGTTAAAATAATCAGTGACATGACATATTTTTAATCTTAGGGAATAAATTCAAGAGTTGATAGGATGACAAATTTGAAGAAAATTTAAAAGTAAAAAAAAAAAATCAAAATATAATGTACACTCGTGCGTTGTTAAAAGAAAATAAATTTATAACTCTTGAGTTTAAATAATTTTATTAAATTTTTTAGTGTTTATTAAGGAACGTTAATGTTTTTTCGTTGTTAATGTTTAAGAGTGAAAAATTTAAATTTTTCAGAATTCTGTGATACAACTTAGAAAAGAGTTTTAAATTACTTGGAAATTTTTTTTTGTTTTATATTTTTCTACTTTTTCTTTATTATGTTCAAATATTTCGAAATTACAATTCACACCTTATTTTGATTAAATGCAATGATCATATTTTTTATTTAATTTTTTTATTTTTCAAAAATAGGTTTTTTTTTTTGCTGATTTTAAAATTTTATATACTTTTTTTATTTTTTTTTCTATCTCCGATACATTTATGTAATTTTTATTTGTTTTTATATGATTGAATAGATGGCCTCTAGAAATAAAATTGTACAAAAAAATATTCCCTTTGTGTAACAACAGGAATTTCCAACAAAGTTATCAATTCTATTGTTTTATTGATTTTCTAGGAAGTTAAACAATAAATTTAAGAAATATTTTTTTCAAGTTCAGTCAAAAAATTATACGTTTACATTGAAATGTTGAATGTAATAGGATTTAAAATTTAAAAAAATGATTTATTAGCCAAAATAATATTATAAATATTGGAAATTTTTTATAATCAAAAATTAGAATTGTAAGCAAAATTAGCAGGAAATTTGAGTCAAAAAAATTTGAATTAAAAATTTTTCTGTTGCTCAAATTATATCTGAGTAAACCAACAGAGTCTTTGTGTTTTAATAGTAATTGACATTATTAATTGGCTGATATAAAATGATGGAAATGTTTTCATTTGACTATACTCACTTTTTATTTTTGATTGTCCTGGGTAGGTGACAGTCAACTGTTTTGGAATTAAAGTCAGAGAATATAAAAGAACTAAAAGTATTATGTAAGAGATAATAAAAATCAAAGCAATACTGATATCAAAAAGTCCATGAGAGGTGAAGGGAAGAAAAAACGTTTAATGACAATGATTATAAGTGAGAAGTATATAAAAATGTTTTAATATACCTATTATAACTTATAAAGCAGAATGTAGAAGTCATCCAAATTATATGGCAGAAATTAGAAACTACTAAAATAAAAGTATGCAATATCTAAGATGTAGTACGATTATAGAGATGAGCAAAAAGTGATTTAACTACTATAAATGTGATTGTTATGTTCTAGTCATGGAAAAAAATCACACTGATTTTATCAAAATATTTTTGTTGTCATATGTGATTTACAATCGGAGATGAAAAAAGAGCGATATCCTAGCAAACACTATTACTTGCGGTTGTTATTTTAGATTTTGTAAAATGTTTCCATACATTATTGCTTCTGTATTGTTTCTATTTATTATGATAACAATTTATAAACCACTATAGTAGTATTGTATTAAACCAAATTAAAATCGTTGTATGCATACTGTTTCTAATTTGTTTTGATTTTGTATTGTATGCATTTTTGAGTATGGTACTGAGATATGAAAGAGCGGGATAGAAATCACTATGTGTTATTGAAATTTATTTGAAATAAAAATACTAAAATCGTTGCAAGTAGTAATCGCTGTGATTTTTGATATTGAGTAGCGGGAAGTGAAAAAGTTACTATTATTCAAATATTGTTCCATTCCTAAGGACGAAGGACAATAATCAAGAAAAAGAAAATGGTGAGATCACGTCAGTAGAATAGGAGAAAACAGACTTACGAGATTGCACACATATAACTTTAATGTTTTTATTGTTTTACTTGATTAACTTTTCGTTTTTTACTTAACTTAATTAAGTAACATAATTTTATTTATTTTATATTATTTAATAAGAAATACAATTTACATTTCCATATTCTTAAAAATCAGCACTAGAATCGAACATCTTCGGTTATTAACGAATATTAATCTAAACAAAATTTAGGTAAACTTAGAATAGAATATTATAAAAATGTTTATAGAAATTAATGAGTAGTTTCGCATTTGCTGTTAAGTTCTACATTTTATTATTTTTTTTGTCCAGTTTTTTGACCAAAAAATTATTTGTCGGTTGAAACAAGATTCTATCGATACATGTGTCTACAAAATAATCTTAATACAACAGTTTGAAATTAAATAATAGGAGCTATGTAAATCATCAATTTTATTTAGTGTCTCACATATGTATTTATTTTAAATCTATATAAGAGTTCTGAAACAAATCAGAATTAAACAAAGAGTTGTCGGGATAGTCCCATACTACCATACCTAATGAAGAGCTCCACTCCAAAAAATTAACCATAAATTCATTTTGTAACATATTCAAAATTTTTATAACTAAAGATTCATAACCATATCATATATTACAGCTACAACATCCTTTACAAATCTATTTAATACGACGTAATGAACAAACAATTTATTGCAAGTATAGGCATATGTAATATATGGTGTATTATATTTATGTTAAATATTTCGATAACATATGATTAGAATTAAATACCAAACTATATAATGATAATAGTGTTGATGAACGAAATATTCCTTTAATTTAAGTTATAAAAATATTTCCATCAAGAATAAACAAATTTTGTTTTGTTTCAATTTTTGAAGTCGTGTGCAAAATTGGTATAAATGTAAACGACAAAAATTACCTGGAATTGATGAAATATCTCTTGAACTTCTGAAGGAGCTCCCGTGTAAGGCTATCATTTTGCTAACATACTTATTTAATGCTTGTATTATGCTGAAATATGTACCAGAGTGCTTTAAAGTGGCGCAGATAATTATGCTATACTAAAACCAGGAAAGTTAGCAAATGAAGTAACCTCTTAATGTCCCATATCACTACTGCCAGCAATATCAAAGTAGCTTGAGAAACTAATTCTTCCAATTTGGATTCAGAGAAAAACCTTCAACTGTAGATCAGGTTAAATTTTCATGTTTGGTTAAAGTTTGAAGAAAAAAAGTACTGTACGGCAGTATTTCTTGATGCTTCATAAGCATTCAATAGAGTATGTCATGAAGGTCTCATACATAAAATGGGTAAAACATTATCAGGAAATATTTGTAAGATAATGGAGTCTTACATTTCACATAAGAAATTCAGAATAGCACATGGAGTAGCAAAAACTAATTTATACCCAATACTAGCAGGAGTTCCTCAAGGAAGCATTCTGGGACACATCCTATACTTGTTATATACCGTGAACATTCCGATAACACTACTGCCGACATCCCACACACACACGCCACATATCGTGGGGCATAGAACGGGGATAAAGTCCATCCGTCATCTTCTATCTGCTAGCCTATTAGATTGTGGCCACGTTCTTCGCACGATATACGTGTCTAATACATTTAGGTTAGAGTATCAAATCTTTAGCAAACGAATTAATTAAAACTAAGCGTTTCTGTTTTTTTTTAAATTAATTTATTTTGTGGGTAGTTCAAATATCTGTACTATTTGTTAATGTCAGCTATATTTTATATAAAATTGATATTTCTGTTTGAATTTGCCATTTTAAATAAGAGAATGTTAACTAAAAGATTTTTTTGAAGAAGGGATTAAAGTAAAGTTTTATAAGATTAGCATAATTTAGAGACCAGTGTCAAATAAGTAAATTAAATAAGCCCGAAGATTTTTGAAGCTTCATTGTATGTAAGTAGGGGAAAAAATACAAGTAAACGAGAACAAATAAATTAAGTACAGCTAGTTATATAAAAGCCTTTTATAATTCCTTAACTATTTTCCATTTTATTAATAAAATATTTTTTAGATCTTAAATTCTTTCATCATTAAAATTGTAGAAAAATTTTAATTAAATACAAAACTTATAATACATTCGTATATCGTATATAATAAATTCCTTATACAATATTTCAAATTCATTGTTTTTTAATTAAAACTCTAAAATCAACCTCCAATTCTTAAACAACACCAACTCAATTGAATTTAATCTAATTACATAATCAATTTTATGTATTAAAGGTAAATAACGAATAGAAAATCGTGCTACCATGGTTGGGGGTAATTTTTTAATTAATTCATAATCAAAATCAAGAAAATTGTACATTTAATAAAATTTGAAAATCAATATTGATCAATTTTCTTGTTTCACTGAAAAAATTTTATTATTATTATTTTTTTTTTGGTTAGTAAATTGTGGTAGTTGCTACAAATTTGACCAAATCAAAATCTAAAATTATTGAACATTTCATGATAAAATTTTTTTGTTTTAATTACAAGAATTGGTAATTTTATTTTATATTTTTTTCTTTTGTTTTAATAATTGGTTCAATCTAAAATTACTAACTGTTAGAATTATTTTATACTTTTTATATATTTTTTTTCTATTTAAGAAAAATTATTTAATTTTATTGCGCAGGTTATTTATGGATAAGTGCGCTTACAAATATATTTTTTAAAAAATATTGACTTGCACCACTGAACTACTATCATATTTAATGGTTATACGGTGTATTATGATTATTATAGTATTACAAAAATGGTAAGTGCGCACGATTATGTGATTCAGTTCGTAATAATTGGAGCAAAAACAAATAAAAAATACAAAAAAATTAAAAAAAAAATAAAAAAAAAATAAAAATAAATAAATAATAAAATACCTAAGCATTGTGTTGGAGTTTAAATTAAAATGAAACATTATTTTTTTCTATGTGTTCAAAGATGGTCAATGATCTGGGCATTGGTCTAGTGATCTAAAGACCAATTGAATAGCCTAAAGTTATTTAAAAAAAAAATAAAAGTTAATATTTTGTTTTTCATTAAAGATGAAATTAATCGTCGTGATCAGGGTAATTTTAAAGAAGTGGTATTGAATGCATTTTTGTTATTTTAAGATTTTTGATTACATTTGAATTGCTTAAAAAAAATATATATATATATATATATTATATAAAAGTCATGCAAATTCATTGTAACTATTGTTAATAAATTAGTTTTTATTTTTTTTTGTTTTTGTTTTGTGAATAATTTTAAATGTAATGCTTATATACTATAAATTAATAAAGATGAGCCTAATTTTAAAGAATGGCTAGTATTGAAAATGAAAGTTATTTCTTTCACTCCAGTTAATTTTAAGTTCAGGTCTAGTTCTGTTTTGAAAATTTCATAATAAAATTGAAATTATTTTGTTATTTATAATTTGAATAAAATTAATTGAGAATATTTGAGTAAATTTTTTTGTGAAATGAAGTTATTTGAAATATATTTGAATTAAAATTTTACATGCTTCACATCATTGAACACCGAGTAGTAATTATGGTAGAGGGTAAGGAAGCTCCATTATCCAAATTATTTGATTTAGATGTTAGAGATTAGAACAAACGTTGTTCAGTTCGACTTCACTTAACAAACTGCGAAGAATAATACAACCGTACAGAAAAATCATGTATATGAATTAAAATTGTTGTTATCATCTAAAAGTTTAAAGATTTTTAAGAGTTCTTTGAATTAAAAAAAAAAAAAAATAGTTTGGTTACTTCTATGCTGTTGTTAATTTTTTCAATTTTGAATTAGTTAATGTTCGGATCGTTGTTTCAGTTTACGATTATTAAATATTAATTAACTACTGAACTTAAATTATAGAATAATGGCAAATATAAAATAGAACTACAAAAAGTAGGTAAATCTAATATTGGTAAAGCTGAATAAAGTATTGTTAATTATAATAAATTTAATTTAATTTAATTTGATTAAATTTTTATATATTCCGAAATATAGTTTACATATTTACTGACATTATCGACTTATATTATTTTAGAGGTTAGATCAAATAATCTTATCAACCACAATTTAAATTTTTTATACATACAGAAGAGCCTGGTTTTGATCAATAAATAACTAACCTCCGAACTAAGCATTTTTTTAAATTATTTCTCGAACCTTGCTTTAGTGGATTTGTCATTATTTTTAGGGCAATTGTGGATTCATATAAGTATAAACTTTGATAATGTTTTGTTTTTCTTTGGTAGGGTAAATTTTTTGTTTATTCAAACCATTGAGAGATTTTATTAAAATTAGGTTTTATTTATTATATTCTCAATAAACACTCCGAAAGGAAGTTTAAGATTTAAGATAATTCCTATATATTTATAGTCTAGGAACTTCATTCGATAAAAGTTAATGATAAAAGCAATATTTTCAAATAAAAAACTTAAACAAATATTAATATATAAGAAATAGGAAGATAATTAGTACAAATTATGATTATGCAATACATATCTTATATATACAAATTTTGTGTTTGTCTGAAGCCTTTTATAACAACAATAATAATAATGAAAAATTAGTTTATTATGATTATGAATGAAAGAATGAGAATTGAGAGAATAAATAATATTTTTTTAATGTATTTTAGAACAAGGTGTAGCGTGTAAGTAGAATGTAGTGAGAAATATTAATGAATTATGATGATACAAATCAGAATGAATAATTCAATGTAACTTATATGTAAAAATAAAAATAAATGTATATTACTTAGCTATTTAAAATTATTATAATTAAAAACTAATTTTATTTAGTTAATTACGTAAAGATAAAATTTAACAAAACTAAAATTATTTATGAAATTGTGATTTGTACAATTTAGATTGTAAAATAAAAGAAAATAGTGTTAGTGATATTGTATTTGAAATTTTAAATTTATATTATGTAAAAAACATTGCCTGAAATTACTTAAATTATTTTTTTAAGACCTAGCCGAAGGTGTCTGGTCACCATAATTTCTTAAGGTACTGGCATTTTGAATTAAAAGTTATAAAAGGTGTAAAAAGCGTACAGTTTTAAAAAATGAAGAAAAAATAACTTTTTTAATTTGAATTTTTGCAATGATTTCAATCAATGCAATGATCTGTAACTTTTCTAGCTTCCATTGTTAGAACCAAATAAATTTTTGGTGGTGCTGTGAAGTTACATACTTGTGTACTCCCATATAGATAATATTTAAAATTAGGTTATTATTATTATTACTTATTTAATAAGGCTTAATTTCATTATACAAATTTTATTATTTTTATTTTATACTAAGCTTATACTAATGTAGTTATACCATTATTTTATATTTCAAAATGCTTTGAACTAAATAAAAAATGAGCTTTTCTTCAAAATTGATATTATTTTGTTTTAGAAAGTCCGAGATTTGTGTGTGGTTTGAAAACAATGTATATAATAACTAAATATTTTTACCTGGAATAACAGTAAAAGTTGATGATATTTTAGGAAGGTAATAGAGCACAATAATATTTTTTTTTTGACAGAATTATTAAAATTTGTTTATTATAAAAAAAAGCAATACAACTGATTGTCATGTTCTATCTACTATAATTTTTCAGTTTTCCTGCTGAGTTAGAAATGTTTATGAACAAACTTCATTTGCAACATTTTGTTTATGAAGGAAATAGTTATCAATATAAGCAATATTGCCAATATTGCTTGTTTATGAAAACCACTTATACCTTATCATAGTAATTTTTTTACACCTATACCAACACAAGTAGCCATTGTGTGCTTAAATTTTCTATGCTTTTTATTTCCAGTTTTATTTTATCTATTTGTCTAAGGATATTTTAATTTTAATTAATGCTAATTAAATTATAATAAATAATCTTTTTATTTTCTTTCGAATTATATGAAAAAAATAACGAAAGACTTAAAAGAGAAACTTGTTTTTTTTTTAAATCTATATCCATTTACAATATTTAGACTTAAGAAAAATTTAACTTTCAATCAAGAATTGAAAATTAAAATTTCCATATTTGATAGTTGAATTTACTTCCTACAGAAATTTAAAAAAGTTTTAAATAATAATCCAACATCTACCACCAGAGTATGTTACTGAACATATTTATCAACACCTAAAAACAAGTAAAAAAAAAATAATAACAAAAATAAGAATATTATAATATAGTTGAAAAATAATTGAATTCAAGAACTGCTTCAGTACAGAACAAGCTACAAATGAATTACCATATAGGATTAAATATTTATTTGTTAGTCATAAGTAAATTGTTGTTTATTTTCTGTTTTAGATAGATATAAAGAAAAAATAAAAAATAAAAAAATAATTGGTTGAAAGTCACCCTATGTAGTGGTGTTATTACAAAAAGGTAGGCGCAGTACATTTAATGCATTTATTATAAAATATTTTTTATATTTTCCTGTTAATACCCCTATGACCGGTTTGGTAGGTGTTATGCTCTATGTCCAAGGTAATCAAGAAATAAAATTGAACTAATTTTAAGTGATTTTAGTTTTATTAAAAAGTTTTATCTAAAATTCAAGTACCTATAAAATTATATAGGCGTAATATTTGAGTTTTTCTGTACAGTATGGATTTAGAGTATGATTTATTAAGAGATTTTGTTCATATCTACCTAATTTAGACGATGTTTTTTTTTTTTATCCATAACTTAATATAAACAATTTTTTTAAGCTTATTTATAAAATGTAATAAAATTTAAAAGAAAAAAATTAATTTTAACTAATTATTTTTCCAAAGTCAATTTAGAAAAAATTTTAGTGAAGTACTTTTATGGGTAATTATTTAATGTAATTAAATAATAATTTGAAGGTAGCTGTTTATTACTAAATATTATACTGAATATACTTTTTTTTTTATATACATATAAATTTTGTTTGTATCCTCTTGTCAACAACTGAATAAGAATTATTTTTCGTACAATAAGTACGGTAGTGGAAATTATTTATACAAAGTGGATCGAGTAATGTTCTACCAGTGTTTATTTATTTATTAATTTTCTGATATATGAAATAATTAAGCACAACTATACTATTATAAGGAATTAGGACTTTTTAAATAATTTTATTTTTAGTACCAATACTTATAAAATTTAATTTTTTTTTGTGAATAATGAAAGTCGGTTTGAATCGTTGGTCTTCTAATTTATAATCAATCATATTACATAATTACTATATAAAATAGGTCGAAATGATTTTATACTATGTACTTCTAATTTTCTAATCTAATTTTATTATAAGTAATGTACAAATTATTTTGAAATTATTCGCAATTGATTATACTATTTCAATAGTTTATCTAAAAACTGTACAAAACATTTCATAAAAAACAACAGCATTTTTTTACTTTATTTATTTATGTCGCGTATAGTTTAGTAAAAAATTAATATACATTTAACTTGAGATAAATTAACATTAATTATAAATAACAAAAAAAATTTAATTAATCAAGAGTTTAAAATTGATAGATTTTACTGTACAAGCCAGATTTATATTTTAAAATCTTTTAAGGAAAAAATATAATTGAAAGATAAAATAATTAATTAATGTAATGAAGTCAAAATTAAAATTAAAATTAAAAAAAAATAAAATTTATGAATTTTTGTAGTTCATAAAAGCAGAATTATACCAAGATTATCCAGCTATTGCAAACCATCTGGGGTGTTGTCATGCAACTCCCACAAACTACTTTTTTAACAGTTAAAATACTTAATTGACGAACCAAAGAGATAGAATTAGAGTTTAATTCATGGATGAAAAATCTTGGATGAATCTTCAATAACTTTATCACTAATGAATCAATAATAATTGTTTTTGAATTTTATTGCAATAAATTCAGCCGTTAACTTATATCTGATTAATTTGATTGATCATTTTTAAAATTACTATCTTCAGACTCTTGTAATTTTTCTAAAAATTTTAAATGTGTGTTTATCATTCTAAAAATGAAATTACACCATATACAATCAAGAAGTATTTCATAAAAATGATAAATAAATTTTAATGATTAATAATGGATGATTAATCAGTATAAATAATTCTTTACAAGATATTAAAAATAAAATAATAAATTTCGAAATTCCTAAAAGCAAAGCATAAGTTTCATTTTCGATCTCAACTCTAAAACACATAAATTTGTATTTTGTTTTCTTCTATATATTTTTAATAGACTTAAACTTTCAACAACAATTATTCTTCTGACAATGAACAAATACCCAAAGGAAATATTTAAAAATTAAAACGATAAAATATCAACCTAAAACCTTCATAAGAAAGAAAAACATTATCTGACTTTATGTCTCCTACTATTAATAAAATTTCATTTCTGTTGAAATCAACCAAAACAAAAACAAAAAAAAAACAAAAAAAATGAAATTCAAACATTACCCAGACAACTCAAAATACTTATGCGCACATGTATAACACTTTTTCTTTGTACCTTTAAATACCTAGAGGGTTATTTATTAAAAACAAAAAAGGGAAAGAACACCCAAAAGATTTCGTAAATTAAAAAAATTGTTAGATACAATGAAAATTTTGAAAATACATTAATTCAACTGTTTAAATTGTTGTCTAAAAAGTTTTTTTTAATTATATCATGAATAAAATTGTGATATGGTATGTATTAGGTTCAACATCGTTATTCACAATCGGATATAAATACGATTTAAGAGATATGTTTGCTGATATACGAGAAGTCAATTTAATTTACTTGAAAAGTCATAAATAATAAGAAGTAAAAAAAATGGATTTAAAATTAGGTTTTAATAATTTTTGCCTAATACGAAGCTAGTCATTTTATTTCATTTAACAATAATAATATTAAGTAAAACAAAATATTATCTTTTATGTGTTTAACATTTTGACTACTGTGATCAACAATAATATGTTAAGGATGTATATGTATTTTTTTTTAATTTCGAAAGAATCTAATAGTAAATAAATCGTCTTAGGGCTCGTTCAAAAAAGTTTATAGGCTAGGGAAATTTTGAATGAGACTTGCATACAATATTTTATTTCATATTCTCAATATTTTAAATTAATATTATGTAATGCAAAATTTCATAGAACAATAGTTGATAACGTGTTAGACAAGATGTCCAAAGGCTTTGAGTTGGAAAAGCTAATTTTAGTTTTTTTAGATGACTATCACTTCATAGCGAAATAACTGAATTGGATTTGACTGTATATTTTGTCATTAACCAAATCTTTGGGGTCATATAATTCGTAACAGAGTTATATTGCCGATCGGTATTATATTGTGGTTATGTTATCAGACTATATTAATTAAAAGAGATCTGCTTGGAATACCGCTCACAACATGGATGTATACATAAGTTTTAATCTTTCTTTAAATAAAATTTGTTGCGAGCATAACTTTGTATTAACTTAAATAAAATGGAAATATGGAATTTATGTAAGTCTAGTTTTTGATAATATTTTTGTTTTCAACTCCTCATTAGTTGGGATATCAGACAATCGACAAATAGTAAGTACCCGCAAAATATTACTCATCAAATGCTAATTATTATACTGACAATTTGAAAGACTCAAGTGAGAAACTTAATTTAAAAAAAAAAATAACATTTTGCTGAAATCTTAATTTTTAAATATAAATATTGTGCATTTGAAAAATAGAAATAACGATTCATGACAAAAAATATGTAAAAATAATATTTCATATGAACATTTGAGATATTAGAGAATAAAATAACAATAAATTTTTGTTCATTTTGGATTTAAAATGTTAAGTGGCGCTAAACACTATTCACTACTATAATAAAAAGCCTCACTAACTATTCTCTTATTATTAACTATATCTATACTCCATTAGGGAAAATTTTCTGGAAGTGCAATTTTCAAAAACGATTAATTGGCCACCTAGATGATATGATCTGACATCATTGGATTTTTCTCACTGAAGTTATAAGCAAAATTAGGTATAAGTTAAAATAATTAAAATATTATTTTTCAGTTTTATAATTTTATTGATCAAACTTAAACCATACGGTGTAGAGGTCCATAGAGGTCTAAATCCAATTTGCAATTTTCTATTATTTCCAAACAAAAAATTTAAATGTGTGGCTTTATCTAACGGTTAAAATTAATATTTATGAAATTTAAAAATAAAATGTACTACTACAATAAAATACTTAAAGTGAGAATAATATTACAGTAAATAAAATAAAATCTGGATGAGAGGTAAGTTAAGTATTTAATTCAAGTTTGAGACTATTGTGAATAAAAGTGTTGATGATGTTGACTATTGCTGATATATATTAACTTATATTATATTAACTTATATTATATATTAACTTATATAAGAATAATCTACAGTCGATTCCTGAGCTTAGAAACGAAATTACTCACATTATTGGGTGAGTAAGAACCGTAATTCTGCCAAAATTTCATTGAAAATTTAATTTAATCTATAAACTATTATGCAATATACTTTTATGGCCAATAAACAGTTTTTTTAGTTCAATGCAAATTTATGAATTAAATTATAAGTACAAGAATTAAAAAAAAACCGCTGAAACCCCTTTATTTGATTTATTTTAGAATTATAAATCAATTTCGTCAGTTATTTTAGGACATCCTAATAAAAATTTTCCATTTTAAAAAATGTCTTGAAAGTTTTTGCATTATCATTGTTGTTTTTTATTATGATTGCTACGAGTAAATAAAACATTTCGACAAACACCAACAATTTTTGTTTTTTATTTTCTCTTTTTTTTTTTACAAATAAAATACTCTTCAGCACGTGGTTGTATTTTTTCAGAAAATTAACAAATATTTAAAGAGAAAAAAATTATTCACATTTGTGTTTATTACCTGTTATGTAAACAGAGTTATATTATTGTCTAGTCGTTTTTTAATAAAATTTATTACTTCATCCCAAAAAAATATTTCTAAATTTTTGTACAACATAACTGCTATACAATGACGTATTAATGTTAGTTTTTTTTTACATTTTAAAATTGTGGGTGTAAATAAATAAATTGATGCGGAAATATTTAAGACCGTTATACATTACCGTTAACTAGGTGATAAATATACTAAAAATGGCATTCCCTTTATTTTATATAAACAAAAAATAACGATAAACTAAACTAAACTAAAAATAATAAACTAAACTATGAAAATTGATACTTTAAATTAATGATTGACATGTTTAATATTTTAGTTATATTGGTAAAATAAGAAATAATATATAACAATGAAAATTTGTAGGTGTCAAAGAAATTTGAAAATTTTATTACGAAAAAAGTGATATGTGTTTTTTGATTTTTTTTTTGTTTTGAAAAATTTCAAATATGCTTTTGTTATATCTGAATGTCATTGAAAATGTGTTTGCGTTGAATAATCACTTCGATTTTATAAATATTTCCGAATTGCCCTAAAATAGAACATTAAATATTCCATAAATTTATTGGAAAATAGAGGAAAATTGGCCTGATCATGTGGAGTTGAATATAATACTATAGTTTTGTACAGGAGTTCATAAAGATGTTTTTGATTAATAAAATACGGTTAGGTGGATTTAATAAATGATGAATTACAACATTAGTAAATTAGATTAGATTAGATTAAATTTTCTTTTTAGACAGATGCAGTTTTAAATTATGGTTTAATATAGATTTTTGGTTTATATTTTAATATTAATATGGCTTAATATGTCATTAATATTATTAACTTAAATAAATTAATTTATTCGTAATTTTTATTCAATTATTTGTTGAAGATAGAGTAGAGCTTATTAGTTAATTTTAAGATTTTTTAAAAACCAGGTCTTAGAATTTAAAATGTATTCTTTCATAAATTTTTTTTAATGAAATAATAATCCACTGTAATTTTGAAAGACAAATTTAATTATCAATTATTTAAATTAAATTATGTTTTTTATTTTATAATCAAATTTTTAAAAAATTAAAAATATAAAATTTTTTTTTATAATAATTTAAATAAAAATATTACTAAGAGAATACTTAATGAAGTTTTTTATAAGAAAATAATGTTTAGCGCCACTTAAGAAATGTATACACAAAATAAGCCAACATTTTCCGTTTTTGTATTACATAATATATCAAATTTTCATATTAAATATTTTCTTTATATATTTCTGCTCATGTACCATTATTAATATTTTTCAAATGTACAACATTTATATTTAAAAATCGACATTTCAACAAAATATTATTAAATTGTATATAATAAAGTTTTTCGCTTGAGTCTTTCGAATAATCAGTATGAAAATTAACATTTAATTTATTTGAATCAGCAGAGAATCCAGTACAATTGTATATTGAGTTAGAGAAAAATCATAAACTAAGATCTGAAAATAATAGAAAAAGTAAACCTTGTTCTTAGCTGACAGAAGCTTACAATTAAATTACAATTGTGTCGATTGAATCACTACTACCAAATATCTAGGTATCATCCTGAACACGAAATTAACTTTTAAACCCCTAAGTCGACGATAAAATAAAAAAGAAATCAAAATATATTCAAATTGTTAAATGCAATAGTTAATAGGAAATCGTTTCTCTTTAAATAGAACAAATAGGTATGGTGATTCAGTCTTGTCAAATTACTTATACTGTCATAAAAAAAAACTGGAAAATACGATAAATAAACTATTTAAAATTATGCTACACCTCCCTTGACATCATAGTAAAGTTGACATATAGATTTAAAATCCAAAAGTATGATGATAACAGACAAAATTAGTATTATGTTAAACAAATTTATTGCCAACTGTTCCAGCTCCCAAAATATTTTAATCAGGCATTTGATCGATAATTATTATTAAATATAAATAAATTGTAGTTGTAAGTTTTTTGGGGATATTTTTAATTTTTTTTTATTTTTTGTTTTTCTTTGTTGTTTAATAAAATAGCATCAGTTAGTTCAGTTATAAGTAAAATATTAAAAACACAGGTAGGCCAACAAGTTTTTGTAATTTTCCACCATTTGTTTTTTCTAATTATAATAAATAAATAAAACAACAAATGTAATGTAAAATAAGACTAGAATAAAACAAAAATCTTATCTGATAAGATATTATAATCTAAATTATAACTTAAGTATAGTATAAGAAAACTCTATCATCATAAATTATGTATAAAAATATTTTTGGAAACAAACGAACTAACTAGTTCACATGAAACAAAATGTCCAACTATATAATTAATGAAATCAGAGTTTTTTTGTTAAGTTAAAGAAAATTAAATAATATTACAATATAAATGATAGTGTATTCTAGCTCTCTCAATCTTAATTCAATTTTGTGTCACTTGAATAAATAACTAATACATTTTATTCTAGAACTTAAATAAAAACTGAAAGAAACTTGCTTCCAGGGAATTAATTCTATTTATGACAGCTGGACAATGAAGCAGCAAAATAAATACATTTATAGAAAATAAATACATTTATAGAAAATAAATTTTTAAAATATAATTTTTTTGGTAATAACCTCAACTTTGATTAGTGTAGTGATCATTGATTTATAAACATTTTGGGTATTCTGCAACCTTTCCTCTAAATGCAAATAAATTTAAGAGAAAAATTCTAGAATATGTAGAAAATAATTTTATGTAATAATATAAAATGTTTTTTTTCCTTTTTGGAATAGTAATGTAAAAAGTTTAATGAACAAATAAATAATTAAAAAAAAAAAAAACAAAATCTTAAATATTTGCAGCAAATTTATAATACATAAGCTAATACTTATAGGTTAGGATTTAACAAATTAGTAAAAATAATAAATGCTAAGTAAAATATCTTCAGTAAAACGTATTGAACGCGCAGTAGAATGACTGCGCAGCAAAAAAAGATTGTTTTTGCACAGTAAAATAAAAGTTTTGCTCAGTTAAATGTGAACAGTAATAAAATTAGTTTTTGCATTATAAATAAAATAAATATTAGCACAGCAAATGTTGCTAATTACCGACTTTCAAATTTCGAAAAAGGGAAATGTCATGTCTATCTTGCATGAAAAAGTGTACTGAACAAATTTAACATGAAAAATAATGTAATAATAATAATGAATAATGATCATTTATATTCCCTTTTGCAGAAATTTTAGAAACCCGTGCCAAATTTGTGCTTAACCATTTTCCAGAAGTGTTACAAAACGGTTAAAAATTTTTATAGTTTACAGCGGTTTCGTAAACGGTTTAAACCTTCTGGAAAATACTAAATTGATTTAAGAAACGTTATTCCCCAAATTTTAAAAAGTAGTTTTGAGCATTTGTGAAGTCAATATAAAATCAATTAAGACAACTACGGTTAGTTAAAAAACTAACCGTACACACTTTCGCCCAAATTTACTGTTTTGCAATTTATTTATTATTAAATTAATCCTTTTCAGAAAACAGTTTTGTTTTTTTTTATTTCTTTATTTATTTACAGTGAATTCAATTTAATTACTGAGTATTTAGTTTTTTTTATTGTTTTACTGAATTTTAATTACTGTAATATAAATTTTTTACTGCTCGTTTAATTTGCAACGATATATATATATATATATATATATAGTAAATAACAAATTAAATAAAGTACAGTATTAAAAAAAAATTCAAAACAATTTATAAATTTATGTGAATCTTACACCAAAAACAAAATGAAAAAAAACTTTAAAACAGCTTAACTATTCCACCACTTTATTTTAATTGATTTCAAGGTTTCTGTAATAAGTTCAATTGTTAATTAATAATCCGTGTTAATAATTTTTTTTTTTTTTAATTTCATATCGAGTAGTTTATAACCAATAATTAAAAATTAAAAAAATTGGATTAAATACAGTTGGTACATGCAGTAATAATAATAATAATAATAATAATAATAATAATAATAATAATAATAATAATAATAATAATAATAATAATAATAATAATAATAATAATAATAATAATAATAATATCTTATAGTTAATAATTACCTTAAACAATTAAAATTAAAATTTTTAAAATTTCAAAAATCATATATAGGAAGTTAGTTATATTTAAATTAACTGGATATCATAAACGTTTTTATTATAAAATTATGACAAGGTTATTAAAAATTTTTGAAATGCGTTTACAATTTCTATAAGAAGTAATAAAATTAATTTCCTGTTTTCCAATCAAAAATAATCACTAAATTATATATAATAACAAAAAAAAAAACGATAAAACAAATATTAACTAAGATTTGAACTAGTTAAAAAATTATGAAAAAAAATCAATTTGTTAACTTCGAATAATCACGAACGAATTTTAAATGCACCCTATTTTAATTATATTAACTTTTTATGAATGACCTTTTAAATTTTTTTAAATATTTGTTATAGTTTATGCGAAAGTTAAATTTTAAAATATAGTGTCAGCATATGTTTGTCCGTTCGTACACAAGAATTTTTTAGTTCTATTCAATTGTATACTTGTAAGTATTATATACGACTACAAAAAATATGATCAATCATTTTTGAATTTAAGCTAAAAAACGAAAACGATAATTCAATTTTTTTCATAAAATGTATCAAAATTGTATGTTATGTAATACTTATGTTGTATGATAACCCTAATATTCAGAAAACTAATTTATTTTTGTTGCTGGAGTAAAACATTTTAAAGGATAAATTGAAAGAATTTATATAAATTTATTGTTAATATTTTTTGTAAATTGTAATCTGGTTAAAACAATAATTTATTAAAAAATTAATGTTAATTGATTTTTTCAAATTAATCAAAATATAAATAATTTTTTGTTTTTGTTTTATTTTTAGGTAAGTTTATTCAAAAATCAAATTTGCCGATATAAAAACAAAATAAAATAATAAATTGAGGTGAAAATGGTGTGTGAATAATTGAATGTAAGTTTTTACAACATTTTATTAAAATAATTGTTAAAATATTGTTAGGGACCTAAACATTTATTATCTCATTTTCAATTTTTGCCAATACAAAGCATAAATAAAAACCAAATACATTAAAAGTTGCAAAATATACAAAAAAAAAAAAACAAAAAAAGAATACAATTAACATTTTAAATTTAAAAATTTTTAAATAATTAATTTGTATAAGTATCAAAACTATTAAAAACTATAATAAAAAAACATTTAATTGCTGGATCCTATTCAATATTTGATAATACTTAATGTAGTTAGTATGCAAAAAATGTATCTTTGTATAAAATTGTATTTTATAGCATATTCCTAACATAGCTATATATAACTGAAATCGAAAAATTATTGCGTTTTGTGATTGGACCTTTTCTATACTATATTATTAACCATTTGTAAAAAAAATACGATTATCAATTATTGCCATTGGTTAATAAAATAATGAGACTAAAAAGTGTTTAAGCAAACATTTCGGTATCTGGTAAATTTTGTTTCATCAATTTCACCAATATCTTTTTTATTGTCAATTTATTTCAGTTTTTAATTTTTCTTTTTAATATTTTTTATTAATTAGTTTTAAAACACTCTAGTAATTTATTTTGAAACACTCTCTAAATAATAGTAATTTAACCC
Source organism: Argyra leucocephala (assembly GCA_963942445.1). NCBI lineage: Eukaryota > Metazoa > Arthropoda > Insecta > Diptera > Dolichopodidae > Argyra > Argyra leucocephala. The sequence continues at coordinate 142,290,552 of OZ012677.1, forward strand.
AATTCTCTTAATTTGATTAATTACTGGAAAAGTACTGTTACTAAACTAATGATTTGCATTATTGTTGATTTTTAATTAAATAAAATAAAATGACCAGGTTTATTGGCCCCATTCGCAGCAATGAGTATATTAAAAATGTTTCATTAAACTAAAAAATAGGTATATGAATAATTCAGTAACTATAAAAATATGAACAACATTTTAATTTTACCGAAGGACGAGTAGAGTTAGATTTTTGAATATAATATGTACAAAATATGAAATTCAACCTTGTATAAACCTCAGTTTTTATCATATTCCACGTGTTGTTTACGAATATATTTTTGTAAAATACGCCGAAACCCCAACCGGTAAAAGTTAATGAATTTTATTGTAATTTTAATTGTAATAAATTCAAATATAAAAAAATAAATTAAATAGTTATGTACTTGGCTCGATCTAAATATGAGTTCTGTAAAAAGAGAAAAAATGTTTAAAATGTAAAAACAAACTTTTTAAGTATTTAAAAAATTTATCATAGTCAATCCGTTTAACGGTATTAATTTTAAATTTTTTTTACTTTAGTTTTTCTCTTTTTGTTTTTTGATTTATGAAAATAAATTCTTATAAAAACTGGTTTAAATAAATGACCAAAGACTACCGTTCGAAATTAAATACATTTTTCAACTATTAAATAAACTTTTATCAATCGACCCAACTCAAATAAATTTAGAATATAAATTTGTAGGTTTTTGCAATACAAAAACAAACAAAAAAATGCTCTAAATTCGCGTACAACTAAATTTTGCAAAAAAAACAAATACAACCACGTACACTAATGTTCATACGTTTAAAATAAAATTTGAATAATTTTATATGAAATGATAAATATTTGAATGAAAAATTACATTTATATTGCATGTTGGGTTGGGTTCAGGGTGTATATACAAGAATTGAGAAATAATAATTATAAATTAATAATAAAAAAATAATTTTTTAAACAGTTTTTTATTTTACATATTGAAAATATATTTGACATTGTAATTGATTTGAACATTTAATGTTGTAATTAAATATCCTGCAATATATTTTCGAGTCTAACAAACCTTGCCATCCAATTATCGCAATTGTATTGGAAAATTTAATAGTTATTAAAAATTATGAAGTGTTAATTTGATTATTTAAAATTATTTTTTAAACCACTGTACCTTAGGGATTCTTATTTTTTAATAATTTTGTTTTTATTTGTGTGAGTAAAAAAATTTAAACAAATTTCAAATTATTTTAATAGCTTTCTAATGGTATAATATAATATGAAAAAAGGAAAAAATATGTCATCCACTCCCAAAATTATATAGTTCGAAGATATTATGACTGCAGAGTTCAATTTAATAATATGGTTAATAATTTTTCCACACTCCAGAGTGTTTTGAAAAAGTGGGAAATTATACAAAAAAAAATGAGTTTGAATTTTACGATAAGAAAGTGATTTAACGAGTGAAATACGATGAAATATCAACTCAATTTGAAAATATTAAATAAGGAAAACAGTTTTTAATTCTTGAGTATCGCATAATAACACAGAACATGCTACAGAGATTCTGCAACACAGCATAAATAAAAAAATAAGCAATGGCTAAAGAGATGAAGAATCAGAGTGAATGGAGCCAAATTGATACATGTCCCATTTTCCCTGAAGAGAAAAATTTGTTCGATGGTGGTGATAAATAGCAAAGTATCCAATATCCAAAGCAAAAGAAAACAACTAGGGTTGAAATAAAATCAAATGTATTGGATTATTAGCTGCAGCTCACCAATTTTGCTGGAGAGCAAACACCTGATTTATAAAGCTATTTTAAAGCTCATATGGACATACGTTATCCCAAGAGTAGCCAACAATTCAAATATTGAAAGATTGCAGCTATTCCAATCAAAAATACTCTAATTAATGACTGGTGCACTGTGGTTCGTTATTAAACATATTATACATTGTGATTTACAGACAATAACCATTTGGGAGGATATTAAAATCTTTAGCACCAAATACTAAATAAGACTAGCTACACATACAAATTGATTGGGAAACAGCTTACTAGCTGCAGTTGTTGTGAATCGTCTTAAGCGCCATAACATTCTGCAGTTATCCAATTGATAATAGGATTAACGGGGTGAGGATCCAACAATGCAATGGAGTATATTGTAAATCTCATGAATGTTTAAACATTGGGTTGATTAACTCTCTCATCCACTAGCCATTATGTGTTGCGTATATACAAAAAACATGTGATACAAACAACTGAATGTCTTCTTCAGAAATAAATGGTATTTTTTCATAGGGAAAAAAAATTGAGAAAAATAAGGCTTAAAAAAATAATTATTGATATATGGGTCTATCATATTCTAAATAATAGGATTCTTGGATTGACTTAAAAACACAATTGGAAATTTTAACAATAACATTATCCACCAAAGATTAATTCAAAAAATGTAGATAAAATAAATCGAAAGAAGAGGAGTAAGTCGTAAAGCCTGGTGAAAAAGATAGGTTTCTGTTTATATTTGTAATGCTATGAATTTGTTAGTGAAACGAATTTTAATTGTTTTTCAACATAAGAAAAAAAAACGTATCATCAAGTACAGTCGATTGAAATTTAAATGAATTCATTTACCTACTATTACTAGAAAGCATTTATTTTCTACTTGAATTATTTAAATTCTTACAGATTTCCATTACATACTTCAATTTAGAAACTCTTTAATAAAGTAACTCTTTACTTTACGTTCTTTACTAAAATAAATTCCTCATTTTGTAGCACTACAGCTCTAGGTTCAGTTTTAATTAAACTCGCCAACCTGTTTTCTACCTCTATATTATCTGTCCATATGCTTCGCCAGGATTTTATTGTTATCTAGGATATTAATTATTTGCAAGTCTCATGTATTCAACTCAATTACCTAGTCCATCTTAGTTTTTATACTTTGTCAAAGCACATAAAATTCTGACTATTTTTCAGGTCTTCGTTTCACTATTTTGTGATCTCATATACTATAGAATTGTCAGTTTCAAATATTATACGTATAGTAAGCTTTTGAAGACTTATAGACTATTAAAAGATGATAGGAAAACTTCTAAAACTTTAGCTTCATACAAAGTAAATAATTCTGATAATGGAGCTTGAAGTTAGAGGTCATATATGGACGTTATTCTGATCAAGCATGAACGTCGTACAGTTTATTTTCGAATTATATTTAATAAGAAGTACGATTACAGTTCCGTTAAATTTTCATTGTCGCACCTACAACAATGTTGAACACTTGTTTTTGCAATAATTGCCTAGCCTGAGCTAGCACTCTAAGTAAAACCTTTTCAAACAGTAAAGGATAGAAAAACTAGATTTCCAACTAACTTCATCCATGAAGCAAGCTGAAACAAATAATAACAATAAATCGGCCTCCGTCTCATGGCTTTACAAGGAGTAAGATACTTATTATTTTTTTGGAAGCAATTGGAACAGTTTTTTCATACACATAATTAAATTGCAACCAACCAGTTAATGCTTGAGTTATTTTATTAAATGAGTAGTATAAATTACTTATTGACGTACATAATAAATTTATAAAATTTAAAATTAACAGATTAAATAAAAAAAACTCTAAAAGTCATTTAGTTGAACTCTATGCCAACTTAAACAAACTAACTAAAGGCATATCCAGAAATACGAAACCAAAATAAAATTTATTAAAAATTATAACTCATAAAACTAACTCATAGTTCATAAAAATTTAATTGTACATACCTACTCTTATACTATTATGTATAATACCGTTCTTAAATATGTCTAAAAATAAATTATTTAATTAATTATTCGTAATTTTTGTCAAAAACTTTTTAAAAAAATTTATTTTGCATGCCTTGGTGAAGTATGATTATTTTTGGATTGTTTAAGCCACAATTTTTCAGCCAATGAATTGAAATTAAAAAGACAAAATATAAAAATATCAAAAATAACAATGATAGACATTCAGTTAATAGAAAATTTCCTTATTATATCTAAATGTATGACGCAAAATATAAATAAATAAAATATAATAAAGACATGACTTTTTTTTTTTTTTTTTTTTTTTTTTTTTGCATAAGATAATGTTTGTAGGAGTTTAACATTTTTTTATTTGTTGCACATTATGAAATATAAATAAAATGATGAAAGTGAAAGGATTAAGTCAGCTGAAGGTTTTTAAAATTTTGTGAGAAAGGAAACATATAATTTTTTATAGATAACAATTATTAGGGGCAATCCTTAACTTAAAAAAAAATCTTTGTAATAAGGATTATTTGAATTTGCAAAATAAAAAAAAATATTTTGAATAACATTTTACTAATAAGACAGGATCACCAGGGTATTTCAAAATATTATTTTGAGTTAATCATAAGACCTGTATTAGGTAGAACTAGATGTTTATATTTATTTAATTGAATGTGCAGAAAAGGTATTTTAAATTTGTACTAATTATTAATTAACTCAAATCTAATATCAATTTTATTATAATTATTATTACTTATTCAATATGCCTCTAATTCACAATATTAAAAGTTTATAGTAATATGTATTTATACCTTATAAGCTTTTAATAACGACTATTAATGTATTTGCCCAAATGTGAATCGTGGCGGACACTTACGTCTTTTCTGATAGTAAATGAGCCTTCTTGACAATGAGACGAAATATTTTTGATTGTACGCTAGTGTGGAAATATTTAATCAACTTATAAAAATTGTCAAGTCCATGAACTAGTCAAAACAAGAGCAGAAATAGAATTTTAAATACCAGAACCAATTTATAGAATATTCTGAAAATTCCATCAAATATGTTTTGAAAACATGGAATGAGAAGAGCAGGATGCTATTTCGTAGGTCAAAATGTTAACTAAGGTCAAATATTTTTGATTTAAAGTTTATATTTAATCAAATTGTTAAAGCTGAAATCACAGACTTTAGATCTACACCGCACTACAAGGTTTAAAGTATTTCATTGATCAGTATGATGAACATTACTGATACTATAATGCTCAATTTTTTTTTTAAATTATCCTATATTTTTAATTGTCCTATATTTTTGTACTTTTCCTATATATCTCAAATCAGAAACTACTACTTCTGCCAAAATACTTATATAAAGTCAAGAGAAATTATTGATTTTGTCTGTATCTTTACTGCATTAATGCGATCAAGCTTTTCAACCTCTCTTAAAAAAAGAATAAAAAATAAAACTGGTGTTGGTGTCGACTGAAATAGATGTAAAAAGGGTATAAGGTATAACATATTAAAAAAATGTTTCTTACAAGTTTTGTTATAATCTATGCAGTCAAATTCTAATTCTAAATCTATGCAGTTGGGTAACAATAATACTAGGTCAAAGGGCTTCTTTACTCTGCTTAATATTTCAGGTGTTTTCTAAGAGTTGTATTAATTCGATATTGTAATTTACATGACGTTGTAATTTTCTAATTTTTACTACTTGCATTTTTTAATAATGTCTTTCTCAGGTTCCTGTGCATAACATCGAAAATGTCATGGTACATCGACAGTATTTTTCATAACATATGTTTTCAAAGAGCATGTTTGATATTAACTTAGCTTTAATTGGTACAGAATTGAATGAAAATGATTAAAAGTGAATCTATATAATTAAATTTTAATAATTCACCTTAAATTGTATATTTTTAAATAAATTCTATAACATAATAATATTATATACTCTATACGACCTTCCTTCCTCCGGTAATTAGTAAATAAAAATAATTCAATTTGAAGTTTTTCGTAATTTCAGGACTTCTGGAAATTTTAGTAATAATGAATTTCTCAACTTGTGAGAAAGTTTATTGTTTTAATGGATTTTTTTAAATTTTATTAATTTATTAGCCAAAACTGTATAAGTAAATCAACATAAATAAAAATTAACAAAAAAATTTAAATTTTCAAATTAAAATTTCTAAATAAGACTTATTTACTCAACGCTTTCAGATCCACCTTAAGCTTCTATTCTGCATTTCATATTTGAATTTAAAACCCAAAAATATCGAACACCACTTCTTGTTACGTTGTATAAAAAAAAACAAAATATTAACTGAAGCGGTTACGCATATAGTTTTAGTTGTGTAAAACATAGAAAAGTGAAATTTTTCTTTGAGTCCCAAGGATTCTTAAAACGCTATTTACCATAGATTTCATTATTGATTCGTAATTTGAAAAATGATATATAATAAATTTGTACAAATATGCAGAAGGACCTATAATGACATGAATAATTTATTATCAGCAATTTGATCAATCTGAAACAAAACCATTGTCTTCTATACTTAAAGGAATATTTAAAAATAATTTCATCACCGAATAAATTTATAATATTTTAATTTTGACATTATATGCATCAAGTATCTGGGATACTAAAAAAGTAATTCGTGTAAAATAATTATTAGCATTTGCAAAACTCATTGCGATAATGACGTACAAAATTACATCATTTTGCCAACATAAAAATTATCTTATATATAGTACACAAGATCGACGACGTGAGGAGTATAAAAGCAAAAATAGTTGAATAGTAACATACACCACCAAAAATAAAAAAATTTTAGCAGGTCCTTAAGCCAAAAATGATAATATGAAAAACGGTGATGAATACTTTAAAATAGAACACATTCCACCTCCTAGAAACCTAGAGACATTTAAAATAGTTACACATTCCACAAACCAAAAATAAAAAGTATACAAAACGATGGCAAATTCTGGAAACATTTAAAATTAAATACCAACAAATCAAAAATAAAACATATAAGTAATAATTAATATACAATTATTGTTTATTTTACGGTATTCAATAATGGGGTTGTCAAATATTTGAAAATGAATTGTTAACGCTCTGTGGTACATAGGTAATAGAAAAGTACAAATAAATATGCTCACTAAAGAAGTAAAAAAATATGGGATAAATAAAATATAAGCACATTAAAGCTATCAGATGGTTTTATTTTATAATTTCGAGACTGAACGATTAAAATCCTAACTGCTTCAACGGATTGGTATTTACAATAATAAAATACATGGCATAGACAATAACGTTGTCTACTTATCATTTTTTTTTTTTAATTTTTGGTATAGCGGCCAATTTAAATGTGGATAACAATATCTTAAAACTTTGCTTTCATAATAGGAAATTTCCATTTTATTTTAAAAAAACAACGAATATGTATTCAAAATTAATTTCAAAGAATAATTGAAAAAATTTGTATGTACATACATTAATGATATAAGCGGGATTCGAACTCGAAATTATCCTTTTACTATTACATAACATAGTGGATAACTTAACCACCACACTATTTTAGTTAGTCTTAATTAATGGCTGAATATATTATATATAATAAATGATACAGAAACAGAATATATTCTACAATTAAATCCTAACACCCACTTTAATATCTTAAACACTAATTTACCGAAAACACTAATTTACCGATCTTCTACGGTGAGAGTAATGGGATTTTATTATGTTAAGTTATAATGAAATAAGTATTCATTTCGTAATAAAGTATAATAGGTGAAATTTTGATTTCATTATAAAGTATATTTATATTCAAGAATCAAGCGATTCAGAAAACAACAACAATTCTACCAAAACAAATATTTTTTATATAAAATCGTGCCTAAAAGAACTACTTCTGTGTAATTGCACAGGGTATTCACTAGTATATATATCTTTTTAAGACCACAAGCCGTATACATTTAAGTCCTATAACAATAATTTATCAATTACAGTGATTTTGAAGCCGATATAGCTGTGTGGGCTCCATCGGTGACAGTTGCTATACCGAAAACAAAAAACAGAATATATCCTCACAAAAATTTTGTCACATTAAATCCCACCCAACTTATCTTTATCTGAGAAACATAATATCGTATTAAAAAACCTCATAAAAATATTTGAGAATAACTATTTTTAATTCAAATTTAAATTATAACTTATTAAAATGTAATTTTTATATTAACTATCAATTTACTATCAATATCGGCAAAATTGTCATTATACATTTTTTTTAAAAGTTTCCCTCGACTTTATTAACCTGCGCCCCCGGTTTTTCATTTTTTCAACACTAATATGGTAGTAACATAATAATATCAATTGTATTTAATTAATAACAAAAAAAAAAATTAAATCGCCCCCCGGTAAAATATACAAACATTTTTAGTATAACTAAAAATATAACAATAATTTTTCTATATTAGTTGAGGGTGTGGATTTGTTTCTTACATATTTCACTTTAATTGTAATAAATTGTAAAATGCGTTTGAATCATTTCAAGAATAACATTTTGTTTGTCTTTTTTTTTTTTTCAAATTTCAAATTTATTTTTAAATTTATAATGGACATAAAAAATAAATATTTCAAAATATGAAAAGTTTAGATTTTTATCTATTGCAAAAAAAAAATAATAATAATAATAATAAAATAAAATGAATAATTGACAAGGTTGTTGATTTTTTACACGTTTCTTTGTTATTCAGTTCATATAGAGTTCATATAGTAGAATTCAATGGAGAATTTATATTTGGGTTAGGTTTATTGTATAATTAAAATTATTAATAAAGGAAGAAATAAAATGTCAAAATAAATATTTTATAAAAGAAAAATTGCAAAAAAAAAAAAATATATATTAAACATGATTTATGCAATATAAAAATTTGCACCTATTATAATGTTAACTCATTAAGGAAACAGACAGCTGGTAATTTATGGAATTAGAGTATTAGTAAAATTTTATGAAAATAAATTTTAATTTTATTTTAATGCTTTTTTTTTGTTTTTTTAATTATTATTAATCTAAGTAAATTATGCCAGGTATACTTTAAATAATCTGCATTAAATTTTTGGTACTATTATTGGTGGTATACTGTTTGAAATTATATTGGGTCATTTAATTGTAATGATAATAAGCTGATCTAGATAAATTGGTTTTAAATATTTGACAGAGCAATTTTAAACCTTCAAAGATTATACATATTCGTAAAATGCTTTCTTGTTATTTATATCTAACTCAGAGCAATTTCTTTTATTCACCTTAAGACATCAATTTAATTACGCAGTTGGTAGAGCGGCATGAAAGATCCTAGGTTCGATTCCCGATGAAGCAAAAAAAAATGCCTTATGGGTTTTTTGACCTGGTCCAGTATCTTTTATCATTGGAGTAAAATAAATGACAAAAAATAATTGAGAGTACAATCTGGCATCAAATTAAATATAATGGAGCTATTATATTTAAGAAGCCGTAGTGCCTGACGATAGCAGTAGTTTTTTATATTTAATGGGTTAAATAAGGTAGTAATTTGATAAATAAATGCGCGAATCATTGTAGATATTACAGTATAAACTTGCAGTACCGTACTTAACGAAAAGGTGATTCTACCTGAGTTACTGTCAAGAGCATAACTAGACTTAACTAAATTTACACACCTTGTCATCGCGCAGGAAAATAATCTGATATTGCTTCATCTTTAACCTGCTATCAGTCTGATGTACCATATTGTCTAATCAATAATTTTGAAATTAACAAAGTATTAAGGCATACATGAAACAATAAATATTTAGTAGAAAACACACGTAGAACTGTTTACGGAAAAAAACGGACTTATAAACAGATATTGGGTTACTTTCAACAATACCATTCATCTTTTTTCACCCTTCAAGTCGCTTTCACCTTCAAACCTAAACTGCAATAATACTTTTTTAATGGACAGGGCCACTTAACAATTTTCATATTGTGTATGAAGTATACTTCAATTCAATGAATGAATAAATAATTATTTTACTAACTCATATAGACATTTGTTATGTAATATTATATCTTTTTTTATTTTCTTTTTTTTAATTGTATATAAATAATCTTTTGTTTCTAAATTCCATTTATAACTATATTTAAAAACAAAAAAATATTGTAAAAAGCCTTGCTTTGCTTTGTAAATAAGTAAATAAATAACTAAATTACACTGTAAATTCAGCTAAATATAAATAGTTCTTCATTCATTGTTACAATCCTGACAAAATAAATAATTTTTTTTTCTTTACGATTAGGCTTTTGATGATGAGTCTTTTGGTTTAATTTAGATCATTTATATGATGAGTCTTCTAATTTAAATCATTTATATGATGAGTTGATTTAGATCATTTAATGCTTCGTATACATAAGACGATAAGTTGTAAGTGTATACAAATAAAAATGGTTTTGAAATTTTGGTGATTCAATAACATACTTAGCTTTATAACTAATCCAATCAAATTGGTTCAAATTCACGAAACAATTCAATTAATCTAAATTAGCAAGGTCCCCCTATTAAATAAATTCTATTCCATGTAATACACATGTCAAACATTGTCCTCGATCTTACAATTTTTCTTGGTTCAACTGTAACTAAGAACAATAATTATTTACGATTTTATCTAATTTTTTTTTTGGACATAGTACTTGGAGATATGTTGCTAAAAAATAACTCCAAGACAGCTCTCTAACTTTACTAAGAGAAAATTCATTACTAATACAACTTAGCAATGCATTTCATAACTCTGTAACTCTGACAAATAGCAAAAAGTGTTTAATAAGTCTGCCATTGTAACATGGAATAAATGAAAATTCACAACTCTAGGTGAAGTGCCACAAGTAAACTTATTGTGTTAATATGGAGTTGTAGTTTGTAACAAAAATAGTATATATATTAAAGGCAAAATTTAAACTGGTCCACTCACTGACACTCATACTAGCTTAAACAAAAGGGAAAAGGATGTAAGTGATGTCTTTTGATCGGCTCCCATCTGCAGTTAACCTCTTCAATTGTGGCCACGTTTTTTGTTGGGTATTTGCTTTGGTTAAAACTTTGTTCTCTATATTTTCACGAACATCAGACGGGGCACGTAATAAAGATTACATTTGAAACATTGTTTCGCGATGTTGTAGTCAAATCTATTTAGAATATGGCCGAAAGCCATTTACCTTGTCGGATTTTAACGTCTATTTGTTTTTTATTTGCTTTTTGCCACAGCGTTCTGTTGAAAATGGTTTGTGCTTAACGAATATGAAGGTGCACTGGAAGCATCTGTTGATGTACGCTTGGAGTTTCCTGGTATGTTTACTGAAACATTCCATGTTTCGTAGTAAGTAAATTTCCAAATATTCCAAAGACACAGTCAAAGATATGATTTATTTGACCATTCTAAGTTAATGCTTACGTATACTGAGCTTTATTTACATACTCAAAAACACAATTTTGTTTTTCCGGCTTAACTCTCTTTGGAAGCATAGGAAGTTCACAAAGCTCTCTAATGTGGCTCTGTTCTGCGCTAAATGTTTAATTTCACTCCATGTTGTGTTGTTATTTTCTATTTCTTTGTGGACTGATCTGCGTCATGTTTCCCGCGTTATATAGGTAGACCGTACATAATCAAAAACACAATAATACAAGTAAATTTGAAGCTAATTTGTAGTAGGTATCAATATAAATGTGTTTAAATATGCTGCAAAACAATAAGGAGGTCAATCTGAACCCATTATCTATAGCCCAAAAAGAAACAATATTACTCATAATTCCTATAAAACTAATTATTCGATTTCTTCGATCTTTACTTTCTTGCAAAGGAGCAGTAGTTCTTTATAAAATTTTTGCTTTAAACCATAAGATTTTTTATATGCATTTATAAAGTACAGGTCTTTCATTCAGTTTTTTATAGTTTTAATTATTGTTTCATTTTTATTTCTCTATATCAGTTTTTTTGCATTTTATTTTTCCGAGAACCGAGAAATATTTTCAAATTTACTAAATTTCCTTTCCATAATCGATATTCCATAAATATATAAGATTTTGATTACTACGCTACTACGCTGTTACCAAAATATTAATATTTTTTTTATTTTGTAACTTTTAAATTATTATAAATTGACAAAAAAATTAATATTAAAAAATTCAGTTAAAACAAAAAAATAATTAAATTTATTGTATAATAAATATTTCTCATACATAATGTATCTAATTTAAATTTTAAAAATATAAAATTCATAATTTATAAATCAAATTTAAATTTTATGATATCTTAAGCTGTTTAATCTACCACTTACATACGTTTTATTATCACATTATTTTATTGCTGTGTCAATTATTAAAATGTCAAATCAATGTCAACGATATTATTGACAGTCAATATATAAAATTATTAATGTATATAGTGCTTAACAATTTTATTAAATTATTTATTTATTTCAGATCTGGTTAAATTTAAAAAAAAAAATCTTCAAATATTTTTTGCTATTACTGAGTTATTAATCAAATTGATAATATTTTAATTAAAATTTTAAAAATGATTTTGTTTAAGAATATTGAATTCAAAATTGCTGAAATTTAATTTTTTGTTTTTTAAATGTGTAAAATCTATATTTACTATTTAAGTACTACTCAAATACAATTTTTTATTTTGTCTTTCCATTTCGAAACAATATAGTTAACTTTTGTCCAATAATATATTTTTCTGGTACATCAAAAACAAAAAATGATTGAACAACAACATTACTTCAGAGTAAACTTACTTAACAAATTGGGTATTCAACAGACCATGTCGCTCCTGAGCCTTACCCATCAATGTCCTATTTTTGACTGTTAGAGGTGGCTTCTTTGTATGTGTATTTTTTCATTATAATTATTTCTTTTCTTATTGTAATTGAAATTACAATAAAAGTCAGCACTAATTACGAACAGAGCTATCAACTATACGAACTAGAGTTAACTAAATATTTTAAATTAAATTTATAGCTTTTAGATTTACTCCGTTTTTTATATGCAAACATAAAACTTTTAATTATCAATTTGCCATATTTTTATTTAAAACTGAAAAGCATTTGTAAATTTGTAAATTTGTAACTTGCAGTAACAGATTTTTTTAAACTATTCTTAACCGCTCTAAAGTCCAAATAAAAAAATTTGCTGCGTTCAGTTGATAAAATGCTTTGATCAATTCTAGCACTTTAATATGACTTGCAGCACTGCAAAATTTTACTGAATTGTTTGCAGCAATATTTTTGATTTTTAAATATGATGTAAAGCGACGTCGGCTTAGATACAGCATCAGTTGTAAGTTTAAAAACGTCGGTTGTAATTAATCTATACCGGGTGTTCCAGAGCATGCGTATCAGCTTTTAAAGAAGGGAAGGAGCCGTTATTTTAAAATTTAGAAAACAGTTTGTTAACTAAATCGAGGTTGTTCTATCGATTGGTGGTATTTTGAACTTTCGGAAAGGACCGCAAAACGGTTTTTTAAGATCACAAATCGCCGAAATTGGCCGAAATCGAGATTTTCAAATGGGAAGGGGTAGTTTTTTATAAAATAAGAAACTTTTGTAAAGTAATTTTTTTTTTTTTTTTAATTTTTTTTCGTTTTTATTTTATTTTAGTTTCTGAATTTGCATTAAAAAATGCACCCTTCTCATTTAAAAATTTCGATTTCGGCCAGTTTCGGCGATTTTTGATCTTAAAAAACCGATTTTTGGTCCTTTCCGAAAGTTAAAAATATCAGCAATCGATAGAGCACCCTCTATTTAGTTAACAAACTTTTTTTTAATTTTAAAATAACGGCTCCTTCCCTTCTTAAAAAGCTGACACTTATGCTGTGAAATCCCTGGTATATAAGAATACATTTTTTTGTGTCTGTTATTTATAGACTCGAAACCACTCACTCGTTTTTTTAAATTCTGACTGGCTCGGGTACCCGTTATAGAACTTCCAGCACCTATCACAAATATTTCAAGAATCAAAGGCGTTACCAAATCTAAAAATTCTGACTAAAATTAATAAACATATCTTTCACCGTTTTCCAATAATCTGCATCGTGCATCGGGTAGCTGCCAGACAGCTTCTAGCACCCATCAGGAATATTTTTATTATATTTTTATTAAGAGGCATTTTGACCAACAACGGCCTGATACCAACTAGTATCTAATCTTTAACAATTTTAATATTTTCCCATTTTTTTTTTAGAGCAGAATTCAAAGTAAATTAAGTTAAAATTAATTTCTTTTTAAATTATAAATAAAATTTATTTAATACTAGTTGTTAATTTTTATGTTTTAAGATTCATTTTTAATTATTTAAGTCTATATTATGTACAATAAAACACTTAGCCATTTTATATGTACATTCGCATAGAAATAAATAAATAAATATTATATTTATTTTTTCAATAATCAATTTTTATATTTAATTTTTATATTAGTGAACGCAAAGACTACACATTTTTAAATTCAAATTCGTAAACCAAAATCTTTTAATATTATTTTTATAAATATTATGAACATTCTTGATTTTTCTAATGAAAGTCACTAAAAGTGTTAACAAAATATGAAATCTTGAATTACATACTCAATCTGAAGAGTTCAATGCGCTCAATTTTTGTTCATATTAAAATCTTATCAGAAAATTAACATCAACAGACGAGTTTTTATTTCAAAAATCTACAATAGTTTTGTCGTACAATTTTTATGATGATGCATGCGTTGAGACTTAAGAGACCACCAACAGAAAATGAGTGTTGAGTTCAAATTTTTATATTATCTGGTGACGTTATATTTGTCAATCTCACAACAAGTAATAATATTTCTCTTAAAGGGCTATCAAACTTTCAATTTTTCGTGATTGTAGATTTTAATTTTGCAAATAAATTAAAATTAAAAAAAAAAAAAAACAAAAAAAAATAATTTATTAATTTATATATTTTTTTGAAAAACATTTCGAAATTAATTTTGTATAAATTATAATAAAAAAAAGGGCTTAGTTAAATTTGAAAAAAATTTTTAATTTAAACGGAAGTATTTTAATTTAAATTGTGATAATCTAAGTTTTGAGTTAAAATGTAAATATTTTTAATTTTAATTAATTTTAATTAATTTTTTGTATTAAATAAATTTATGTAATAATTGAAAAAAATAAAATGTAAAGCGTTTTTAATTGTTTCGTTGATGTTTTTTACACATTTTAGTTTCTGATATTAACATTTATTATAATTGATTATAAATTTTATTTCATGTTGTTTTCAAAGTGAAATATCGAAGTTTTATGTAGTTTCATTAATTTTATTTAATAAGCTTCCGTTAGCTCAGAGAGTGAATCACCAGGTGTTGTAAATGAATGAAAATAATTAATAAAATCATACCAGTTAAGTGATGTATTGAATTACATCATAAGCTAAGGTTGAAGAAAATAAGGAAAAAAAATATTAAAGTAAAACATTTCCGCTTAAGTTTTCAAACCTCTATTCTTTGTGTTAGTAGTCAGCTATTATAATAACCATTTTATATAGGTAACTTTTTTGGATGGAACTGAAAACTCTTTCTTACTAATTTGTCTAAAAAAATATTTTTACTTTGAATTTTGGAAAAATTTTGTTTATTAAAGCATAATACGTAGAGTGGCTACCAAAATATCGATATTGTTAGACTAAAATTGTTCATTGTGATACTTATAATCAACTCGCCAACATTCATTTCACATTTCTTATCATATGCGTAGCATAGATATAAAAATAAAAATATAAATGCCACGAAGAAAATTGTGGCATTAAATAAAGAAAAACAAGTGTAGACTTACCTACATTTCTAGCGTTTCCACAAATTCATCTTAGTACAACTGGTTTGAGTTGAATGTCTCATTAATTAATTCTATAGAATATGACACATACATATAGTCCTGCCGAAAATCTATTGAGTTCTTGAAAATATAAGTAGGTAAGTAGTAGTTGTTATCGACCCTACACAGACACACTTAGACCAGAAGGGCCCATTGTGATACCACGAAAACTTTACTCGTATAAGATTCTACTCGCTGAACCATTTATAGCTTTTTACTAAGTGGTTCTTGATTTTAGTTATTTAAAGTGCGAGTCCAGAATATAAAAGGCTCTTGAGTGGGTTTTCCTTTTATGATAAGGACCAGGGCAGGGAGGTCTTGGAGAGTTTAATCTTTTTCCTCCCCCTACACGTTCTGCAAAATTCGTGGAGTCCAAGTCTTCTGGTATGTTTTCGATATGACAAAGACCCGCAAATCACCCCTACTATAATAGCGCTGATATCACATTTTTTCTATGATAGTAGGTTTAGCAAGGGCTTCAGGTCAGTATAGGCTAGATTTGCTTGGTTATGTTGCAGTCCGGTTTACTTGACCGTCTGAAGTTTGAAGCGTTTATTGATAGATTACAGTGAGCTAGAGGTTTTACACAGACTGCATCTTTCCGGATGGATTACTAAAATAGAGACCCTCTATAGCAAGTTGGTCTGCATTGCAGTTACCCGGATGCATGTATCAATTAAAACGCCAGGTCACATTGTAGCTAAATATTGGACCGATCCGCTTGTTCGCCCAAAGAACTGTAGTTTTTAAATTGATGGTTACCAATTGAAAATATAAAAGAAGATTTTTGCATCATACTTACTCACATTTTCAAAACGAAACTAACGAATCTCTGGCTGGTTGAATAGACAAAATACGCTGGCAGACTGATTTTCAATAGAGCTGAAAGCTCAAAGATCTTATCGTCTATTATTTTTCAACTTTTTATTTCTATTTTAGGCTTGATCTGCAATCCCAATTCACGATTCATGCCGAACAGTTTTTTTCACTCTTCCAACATTACCAGCAATTGAAATCATTGTATTTTTATTTGTTTTACCAGATTGATGTTATTGTAAAATGCATGTAGCTCTTAGTTGTACTTTTGTCTCTAAACTCTGTTGAACATTATAGGAACAAGGATATTTTTATTTTGTTCTTTCTAACACTTTCTTGTATGATTTTATCCACCTTAGAATTCGGATCATATTTTCTGTTGCTTCAGTTATTTCTAATTTTCTCCTTTCTAGTAATAAATTCAATATCTTTTTTATATTTATTTTCAATTTTAATTAAAATTGTAATTAGTAATTATTAAAAGGCACTAACAACTGTCGGTTTAGTAAATTCAATATATTTCAATTAAATTTTTTTTTATCATACAGTATCCGAGTTACTCATTCATCTTTTAAAATACATATTTTATTTCTTGTTAATTTTCATTTAGTTAACAGATCCGGATTCTTTGTTTTCTTTTCATGTATATGCATAGTTTTTTTTTCAATTTTATTATATAGGTCTTCGCAATTAATTATGGTTTTTCAAGGCTATTTTAAAAAATAATATTCTAGCTGCAAGTACAGAATGATTGTATATGATGGAAGTGCATAGTATATGCATTGAGAAGATGATTAAATTAAAAACGATGTGTTTTATGAGTAATGTTCTATAACTAAATGTACCAGTTTGATATTGAATGATCTTAATTTAATTATATTAAATATGTAGTTCAATATGGTGCTTAATAGTATCAAATTGACAAATCATCAATGCAGGAGGTATATCAATAAAAATAATCCACTTCACAATCCAATAATTTATAGGTTTGTGAAAGTAGAAAAAAACAAGCCTAGATCCATGATAGGTTTACCAAGTTGACCCATTTTTTTCATTATTGTTGAATTTAATAATTTGGGCACACCATCATTTCAAAATATAAAAACATCGCTTTATTTAAGTCATTTAGGGTTTCTAGTCATTTCTAGATTAATATTATTATTATTATTAATATTATTATTTATTATTATTATTATTATCATTATTAATATGATTATTATTATTATTATTATTTTGGTTTTTATTACTTCATTGGAGTTCAAAAATTAAAAATTTAACTGGTAAGATAATAAAGTAAGAAAATCAATACATTTTTGGCATTTTAATTTTTTCACAACTGCTACTAATTTTAAAAATAATAATTAACTAAAACAATATTTTATAACTATAGTAACAGAAGTAAAATACTGAACGGTATGGTGAGCTTGGTTATGTTATTGGCTTATTAAGCTTAGAGAGTTGTGAATTTCTGCAAATTAACCATTATAAGTAGGAAAATTTTACACGTAAAAAAATTACGTCTAAAGTTTTTGCAATATGCTTCATCCAGGTTAATTTTGAGTTCAATGTAGCCGCAAATATTTGACGGAATCCACCATTGATCACGTATATTGTTATTGATTTTAAGTGGAGGACAGATTTCTGTCCTAGTACTGAAATTAATGTAAACAGATTTAACTTCATGTGCTTTATTCCACTTTTTTAACCAGTTATTTATGTTGTCTAAGTTTCTCTGAAGCTTTAACGATGCCATTTGAAGGAAAATACTTGAAGTTGGATAATCTGCAAACGTTGCAACGATGGTGTATTACATTGTTCGTAAATCAGCAGTAAATAATAAATCCTAAAGAGATTGACAGCTAAATTATAAAATATTTAAATATCATATTAATATAGACACTTATCTCTACTTAGACTTAACTAATTCATAAATTATTCCAAAAAAAAAAATAAAAATAAAATTGTACTGCTGTTCATAAAAACAATAAAAATTTAAAAAAAAAATATTAATTATCCAATCACTAATTATATCTTAATAAACAGAACCGTCGTTATGTTTGTCAAGTGTTTAACATCATCCAAATTATCAACCTCTTCTGTCGCTTTAATTTATTAGTTTATTACTTCCCATATAATTTTTTTTCTAAATACTCAATTTAACCCCCTTCCAGCTCTCTTTCAAATCTAAAAATATGATCATGTAAAACGTCATAATATTTAACCTCTACTAAAGAAGATAAAATTAAGAAAGAAAGTCAATTTGCAGTCAAAATTTTAGTTTTTCCTTTTTCCATTAAAAACGTTTTATTTTAATTTTTGTTTTTACTTTCACATGTCAAAAAACTACAAAAAAAAAAAAAATAAAAGCAACAAAAAAAAACTTTAATTTATTTTATTTGGATGTGAAATGGGTGAATCGTTAGACGAACAACTAACAAATGGGTGACGCATGAACTGTGTTAGCACTTAATATGAATCTTGTATACTACTATTGTTATACGACTAACATAATACTTGTGTATATGTATATGTATAAGTAGCGGTGAATAGCGTGAAGCGAAAAATTGAAAACGAAAGTAAATGGAGCCAGTGAAACGAAAGGTGAAAAGAAAATGAACCTTTTTGATTGTATATAAAAAGATACAAAGAAAGAAAAAAATCCAGCATACTCGATTTTGTGATGTTTGTATCGTTTTTGTTGTTTTTTTTTTTTTTAATTTTTTATTAAAAAGCGAAATTTTCTTATGTTGTTATTTTTTTCATATAATATTTCATGAGATTCGTGAGAATATAAAAAAAAAATTAAGATAAAGAAAAAGAAAAAACAACAACAACAAACGTTCATCATGTCAAAAATTAAATTTTCTCACTTGTTTTCATATCGTTTTAAATCGTTTTAAGTATCCGTCTTTGGGAATAATGCCATTTTAATGCACGTTGTTTACTGATTGAATAATTTAGTTTTTGTTTTTTTTTGTTTTAGATGGGAATGAAAATTAAATTGATTTTAGTTTAAAAATTTAAATCAATAATTGAATATTAAAATTATGATGTCTTGTGTAAAAATAAACTGATATAAATAAAAAATACAGTGACAAAGTGGTATTGATAAGTGATTTTTTTTTGGGAGGTAATGTGTTTGATTTTTCATAGAAATTTCAATCCTGAAAGCAGAATTTTAATATAGTGCTCAAATGAAATGATGTTACAGAAGTAGAGGATTGATAATGATGGATAATTAAAATGTGTATGTATGTATATGTGTATGTTTGTATGTATGTAAAATAAAAAATAAATGTTCAAAAATGTTTTTTTCTAACAGTGGGACATTTTTGAAATCATTTTCCAAACTTATAAAGTTGTGAAAATTATAAGAAATTCTTGGTTGGGTCCCTTTATAACATTTAAGTTAATTTAGAAGTATTTGCATTTAAGGTACTCCAAAATACTGTCATTTACCACATTGTGGGAGTGTAGAGTACAATTTGAAAAGCTAGGCATACCTTAATTTTGAATGTAGTATTGGTTTAAACGATATGTGTAATGTATTTCATTAAGCTGGATTTTCATTGACCAATATTTAAGATCTTAAAAATTTTATCGGCTCTAAAAAGGAAGATAACATGAAAAAACATTATTTTATATGAAAGCTCAATGCAGAGACAAGAACAGAAAATATCTTTTACCGGGGATATTTTCACAAAAATTGGGGATATTTTCAAAAAAATTGGGATATTATACTTTGATAAAGTATACTTTTAAAATATCGGGGATAGTTTCTTTATACCGGCAACACTTTTTTAACAATTTTTTGTGTAAATGTATATAAAAAAATAATTTTTTTCAACAGATGGTTTTGACGGTTGAATTGTTGTTTTTTTGTGATTAAAATAAATTTTCCAAATAGAAATCTAGAGAATTCTTTGCGAAGGTCTATTTTTTTCTTACATAAAAATTCAATAAGCTATCTCCCTTTTTAGAGCCAATAAAATTTTTAAGATTTTAAATATTGCTCAATGAAAATCCACATTTATGAAAGACTCTGAAGTGCGGAAAAAAAATTTATTTTTTTGCTACTTGGTGATATTTTTACAATATTATATTTTATTACCAAACATTTTATTTGTTTTTAAGCTGATTTCTTATTTTTCGTTGTTAGGACATTTTCAAGAAAATCTTCTTCTTCCGCCGATTCAAATTTGGATGTTTACGATCGCATTTCATGTTAACAAAGTTTTTCCGGTTTTGGCAGCTACTATTACTTACTTAGGTGGCCAACAGACCATGTAGGTCCTGGGCCTGGCTCATCAACGTTTTCCAGTTGTAGATACAAAACTGTCTTAAATCTGCCGATACTTCGTTTCTCCAACGAAGATTTGGTCTGGTACGACGTCTTGTATCTTAGTGTTTGCATCCGAAGATTCTCTCGGTTGGAGTATTTTCGTTCACTTGCTTTAGGTGTTGGAGTAACTGTAGTCTCTTGACTTTAATTTTCGTGATTACGTCCACTTCTTTATACAGCTTATATAGTTTGGCATTATATCTTCTCCTTCAGGCACCAGCGTTGTTTTCGGGACCATATATCCGGTGAAGAAATTTTTTCTCGAAGACACCAAGTATATGCTCACTTTCTTTCGGCAATGTTCATGATTTTGATCCGTAGTGCAAAACTAGGCGTAATAGCATTTTGTAGATTTGTATTTTGGTGTTTCGGAAAGAAGCCTTGACCCGAGATGTTTTGACAAGCCGAAGTAGCAATAATTTGCAACTGTTATTCTTCTTCGTACCTTCACATTGATGTCGTGTGTTGGAATATTGCTGATATTTATGGAAAATTATATTTGGTCTAATATGTTGGGAGGCCTTTCTTTTTGTCGACAACATATATTTTATCTTTTACTCATTTAATTTGAGGCTCATTTGTGCCGCATTTTCTTCAATATGGGTAAAGGCCTTGACAACCAGCTGTTGACGACCACAACTATACGTTTGAATACTAGATTGAAAAAGTCGTATGATATTGAATCTATTTGACGAAATCCGGTAAATGTTTTATTATAAGGGTCTATAACTCTATAATCTTATTTATTTCACTATAATTTGAAGTTTTGCTGTAAAATATTCTACAGATATAATATTAATATTATCTAGTCTAGTACTGGAAACGTATTTTTAATTTTTTAATTTTTAATTTCAATTTATAATTTCAGTATCATACCGCTTAGCCTAAGATAAAAATTCTGTTTATATTCATTACATTAGAATATAATTTATTTAATTTAAATTACAATTATTGGTCAATCGCTTAACTGTTTGTACAAATGTGTATGCATCTTGTTTTTATTTTAGATCTGTATCAGTACTAGCATAATTACCATCCATTTTTTTCTCAGTAGATCAGGGATAAAATCAAAACATTTATATATAGAACATTTTTTACTGGGATAAGTTTAAATGTGGGCGAACTATTTTGTAATAGAACTAATACATTAACTACATCACTTGATATTATTTATACTAATACTATACTATACTATACTATACTATACTCTTCATAAAATATTCAAAATTCTACAATTAAAATTTAAAAACGTCAATAAAACTGCTGAGAACTTTCAACAATAATTCTTGAATTCGTTAACTTATATATTACAAAAAGATGTTTATAAATGTTACAATTCTTAATGAAATACATTTATATATAATGTATGTACATAAGATAATTAAAATTTATTTAGAATTGAAATAATATATTAACAATATAATCTAAAATTTACACAGCTTCCATTTTGATAAACTAATTTAAAAACAAAAAACAAAAATTACATAGAACTGCATTTGTTATTATCTTCCTTTTCAAATTTATCTTCATCTCTGCAACACGATCAACTCAACCAATTTTATACCTTTACAATTTTCTATAAATGGCAATGATGATTTTAAATGCAGTCAATTTTGTTAAATCTCTAAAATATAGCGTGTTAAGTATTAACCGCGAATTGGGAGTACATAGTTATACATATACACATATATATATATATATTTATGTTATGTTATAATTATATAGTTACTGTTGTACTTGTACTGTAAGTACTTGGAAATTACTTGGCTAATTTATTCACTTCAGTCAGTATAAAAGATTTTCAATTATAGTGTACACGAATTGTAGAAACATCCATATATGTGCACATAGTATAATATAAGTATGTATGTATATATATAAGTTGTTGGAATAATTATGTTATTTTTGAAGGTTGATAAAAATTATTTATTCATAATAGGTATATATATATATATATAATAATATACTTAAGAATATGTATGTAGTATGTATATGATAACATTCATCATCAGCATCTTGATCGGTATTATACACATTGTTAACAACATTTACATTGTTACAAAAAAATAAAGAAAAATAAAAACAATATTATTTGCTGTGTAAAAACTAATTTAAAAAAGAAAAAACAAAATGTTTAAAAAAAATTTAAAAATGCATTATAGTTGAAACGGGAATTTATAAGATATTAATGAATTTTTATTTTGAATTATCAATTGAGCCATATATATAGGGCATTTCTAGTATTTGACAGTCTAATGTGAAGTCTTGTTCAGTATCGTGTTCACTTATATAATTTTTATTTTCCCAAATTTACTGACCTGTATAGGAATAGTTTACTGATTATATCATCTGAGTCATTTGGGGCATTTGGAGCCATATGAATCATATGGAGTGAATTTAGTGATTCTGAATTTACCAACTTGTGTAGGTATAGCGCACTAGTACGTATAACATCTGTTCCTGATATCAGGAGACATATGAAATATTTTTAGTCTTGCGGAAAATATAGAGTGTACTGATCTATACTGACCCATATGGGACATTTCTAGTATATACCAGCATTTGACAATCTAATGTTAACTCTTGTATCGAACTTGTTTCACCTACTAAATCATTCCATATGTTTATTTACATCATTTTTATTTTCCCGAATTTACTGACCTGTATAGGTATAGTTTACTGATTATATCATCTGACTACCAACCCAAAGCCAAAAGAGGTTTAGATCTCTCTAATTCCGCTTAGGTCAGTAATATATAGCAGTTGAAGTTTCTTCTTTCTATTAATATTAATTTTATAAAATTGATTCAGAGTAGAATTTGATAATAACTTAAAAACAACGTGGAGCTATGCTATTTAAGAAGAATTTGTTTTTGTGTAAATTTTTAATTAATTTAATTTAGTTGATATGCCAGACAGTTAAATTAGAACATTACTCATTCAACTTTGACTGCTATATTGGAATAACTCATTTAATGCTTCAAACACATTTTTAAATTTTAAATAACTTACATTCAGTCGTCCCATATCGCTAAAAACAACTCGTGAATATTGTCAGTGTCCAAAGAAATATCTTCTGGACTAGCTAAATACTATATAAGTATAATACGTAAAAGTATAATTAGTAAAATAAATATAAATAGACTACACGTATTCTGCCTAAGTCACGGTATACTATAGGTATAAAAAAATGTCTTGTATTGGTTTTGAATACATATTTTACTAATTAGAGCTTCCATGTTATAATTATCACTCGATTGTAGCCTCAAATAACTTTCATACTATCCATAAATCCTCAAATAAATTTCATACTATCCATAAAACCTTAAAAAAATTTCAGTTGGATAAGTAATATATTGTTCAATATTGAATTTTGTTCTTTTTGAAAGTGGATTGTATTTGAAAATATTTATATAGGCTAAATAAGATATTTATTGAGTTGAAAAATATATATTGTAGACACAATTATACACCTTTGCCAAACTGTTACAAGATCATGATCAATCCTGCGATAAGCTATGGGTATAAAAAATTAACTTGATTATACAAGTTCAAAAGGTGTAGTTGTCATTGATCTTCTAACATTTAGCTGAGTATTATCCAAATATTTTGTCTTCACGTTGAATGTTGATTAAGGTGAGCTTTGTATTAAATCAACGATTATTAAAGTATTTGTAAACAGTTCTTTCTTCTGGAATATTCTCTTCCCCTGAGTGGTATAAAATATAACATCTGTATCTCATAAATCCTGATTGTATTAAAAATTTGATATCGATTGTATATCGTGATTGTATTTAATTCTCTATCCAGAACCTTCAGTTTTTTTTTCAATATCTATCGACAGCTGTTTGTAAGTGACCAAATATTTCAACATTAATCTTATACTGTTTAAAGCGATGATTATGTGTCACTTGATTTGGAGATAAATTATTTGAATAATTTTTGTATTCCAGTTTTAATCATATTATTCTGAAGCTCTTAATTACCTAATAAAATTAAGTTATAGTAATTATTTTCATTTAATATTTCCCCAAAAATGATTACTCATAACGTATTCAGAATATTACACATCTCAACTTTGAATATTACACATTATACCTAGAATGTTAGTCATAAAATCATCTGATTAAGTTTATGTTGGAAAAAAATATCCATTTTGATGTGTTCTTACTGGGTTTATGGGTTATGGGTTATGGACTTATGGTATGGTATAGGGATGTGGTGTTTCATTAGATTTTATTGTATATCTAACAAAGATTGTTATGGTAAGGTAGTATTTTTAACGTTGAATGAAATCCAATTTTGGTGTACAACTGAATGTATGATAAAGTTGAATACGTTGTTACATATCAAACCTATACATCCAATTAAAGTGAGATTTCATCTAATTGATCTACATATATCTAATATGTATTATCATTATTATTATATCTATGTTATTATCAGCATTCATTTTGATATGTTCCTATATGTATTGAAATTAAAATATCTAATTTTAAATTTGTTACAAAATAACTAATAACATAAGTCAATCTATAAATAAACAGAAATGTCAAAATTAAAGAGCAAGATTCGAAGTACAGTCGAATATTCATAGCTCGCTATATTTAGTATATATAATTAATTTGTCAAATGTAATCGAATGAAAATTAGATGACCATTCAATTTTTTTTTCAACAATGTGAACCATGGGTTGGATATTATTGGGGAATAACTTTTGTGTAATAATTTTTATTTAAAGTGATTTTTTTATGTAAACGGGGCCTTTTCTACTGTACTTTCCCGTTAAAATTGGAGATCCAAGCCTTTGATGAACGCTATTATTACGTCAATGTCATTTTCCGAGCAAGTCGACATGTATACCTTAAAATATGTATATCTTCTGCAAGCTATAAAGTCACATTCAAATAGAAGGTGAGAGGAGGATTCCTGTCCCTGATGTAAGTAGAGTCTGCATCTGTTTGTGCTAAACTTATAATACTAATCTTGAACTGATGTTTGTTGAATAGATCGTCACCTGTGATAATTTAATTTAGTTGAACAAAAAATTGAATTGGATCGAATTATTTTCACGTACGATTTACAACCAATTTTGATTTAGTTCTACAAAAAATCCAATTTGTAAATACTGATTAGCCCATCTACTTTATTTTCAATTGATCGTTAAAACTTAAAAAAAAAAAAAATTAAACAAATTTTCGACTTTGCAAAATAAAATGTCAATATTAATAAAATGTATTCTAAACATAAATTTAATTTTATAAAATAATACAATAAAAATTAACAATTACTTGCATAATATGCAATTATTATTATACACCATAATAATCTAGTCCATAAATAGCTCACAAAATTAATGCAATATACAATGTTAAAATCATAGGTGCAAATTGTTAATCTCAGGATTTTATGCAAAATTTAAAAACATCTTCGCTGTACTCCTCTTAATTTCGAACGAACTTAACTTCATTGGAATTTTTATTTAAAATCATTTTATTAATTTTAAATTTTAAAATTCACATGAATACATTGATACTGGTGCAATGCAGACAGAGCGGATGTTATAGCATACTATATACATGCATTTATATATATATATATTTCATATAATCTTCTTCAAGTAATGCACATGGGCGCCAAATTTTAAAGCATTTTTAAACTAAATCGTAAATTATAATTTACAGAAAATTTACAAAGATGTTGATAAAATATAATTTAAAGACAAAATAAAAAACCGAAAATTAAAAATTAAAAATGTTGAAATAATAAAAAAACAACAACAATTGTACGAGTAAATTTAAAACATTTATAAAAGTAAATTTAAATTTATAAAATAAAAATAAAAAAAATAAAAAATAAATGTCTAGTAAAATTTCATAGTTAATTGTGATAGCTAGCGATAATTGTGTGATGATGAAACTCAGTTTAAAAAATTTTTATGAATTAATATTTGGAATGGACGTACGTTTTTTAAAATATTCAGAATTAAAT
Source organism: Argyra leucocephala (assembly GCA_963942445.1). NCBI lineage: Eukaryota > Metazoa > Arthropoda > Insecta > Diptera > Dolichopodidae > Argyra > Argyra leucocephala. The sequence goes on from OZ012677.1 coordinate 142,317,392, forward strand.
AAAAAAAAATTGTATTTTACAAATTATTCATAATATTATTATAAGCTTTAAAGACGTCATAAAATAAGTATATTGATGTATAGACTTTTGAATTTCTAAACTTTAGAATTATATACATAGTGTATGTTGGTATGTTGAGAAATCTGAATCTATGACAAAGAAAAAAAGGTGTGACAACTATGGTTTACATATTGAAAATTATTATAATTGTATCAATAAATTTCAAATTTAATGAGTTGTCGAATTACCGGATATCATAATTTTTCTTCTTAGGTATACATTTTGATATTTAACATGGAGAGAAGAATTAATTGTTATTGCTTCATGATTCTATATTATGTATTTACTCATCCTATTTGATGACAGACATTTTTTTAATTTTTAATATAAATAGTTACATATAAATTTTAGGGCGGACAAAATCCCCATGAAAAAAACTAACAGTACAGAAAACATTTTATCCCAAAGGTAAAATCAACAAAAACAAAATTTCCAAATACAGTATCTCCGAAAAAAATATTTACGCAAAGTTTGTTTTGCGTATAGCCTCTGTTGGATATAAGAATGGAAATATATCCTTTTACAGAGTTGGGAAAAATATTTGTATTGTGGTACTTTGGATATTTGAAAGATGGTGATTTGGATATAGAAAAGGTAAATATGTTGGGCGATTTTATTTTTACTAATTTTATCCTTCGAGAATGTTTGTCTTTAAGTATTTTGTCTTTTGGGATTTTGGCTTGCGAATTTTGTCTTTGATATTTGGTAACTTAAACCCCTTAAATATTTGATAATAGAAATAAATGAAAATTATTAATATCGTAATAAGAGAAAATTATTAATATCGTAATTTTCTGATTTTTACGATAATGCCCATATCCATAATTTAATTCAAGAAATTAAATGCAATCGATATTACGAGATAGAAGATGCGACCGTACCTACTTTAGCAGATGATACGGTCTGTAAAAACATAAAGGAAGCTACAAATAAATTTAAACAAGTCTCCATTTGGTCCAAAATCCCCATTTTGTCCAAAAGTGAAGAATTAAATTTAATGAAGCAAAATCCACGCACGTTAACTTTACAAATTTATGAAATAGATAAAAATTTAATTGTTTCAATTAAACAAGTTAAGGCAGGTACGTAGAAGTGGCTATTCCAGTTGCTTCTGGAAAACCAATTAGCACTTAATTCTGTCTTTTTGATATCAGGACTCTATATCTTGGGCTCGAATTCTGATCGAATTTTTTGCCAAATTTTTTGCATTTATATAAGATTTGCATCATTTTGAGAATCCTTCGCTTTGATCATTATTTATATTTACCGTCAAACGTTATATAAAACAATATTTGTCTTGTCTGTTATATTTTGTAAGTAGTCGTATATTTATTCTAAAATTCTAAGATGCATATTTTAAAACAAAGTTAACAAGATCGGGGATACTTCAAAGAAGTGTGGTGGTGCCAGTACTTTGCCAAAAATACAAAAAAGAATCTTAAGAAAATTTTAAACGCATCCTGGTGCATGCGAAACGATCAAATAAGAGTAAATCTTAATATTATAGCTGTCAGGCAGACAATACTTTCAAGTATAGCAGTCAGGCAGACAAGATTTTCAAAATCGCTGGGTGGAGCAGTAGGTAGAGCGCCTGCCTTTCAACCACCATTGTATCTATAAAAAATACTTAATCGAACTTGTTCTCTTTATTAAAAGTGAAATGCTATGGAAATTTTAATAATTTCTAATTAAATTTATAATTACATAAATTTATTTTATAGTTAATTTGTTAAATAAATACTCGAAATATTGTAGATATTGTAATGTAAAATTACAGTGCTGTACTTAATTAAACACCAAAAGGTGATTCTACCTAAGCTACTGCCAAGAGTGTAAAAAAAAAACATAAATTATGTTGGAAAACCGCAACATCTCCCAAACAAATTTTCATTAAATTTACTAGGCACAAGTGAAGAAATTCGTAGGCTGAACAGACATAAACAATCGCATTTTACAGATAGATTCTAAAATAACTATGTAATTTAAAACAATGACAATTAATAATAAGCAGCAATAAATTAGCTACAATATAATAGACGGAGATGTATCAATGGTTCCACTCCTTATATGTAAATATTCATTTAATATCAAACAAAACTAAATCATAAATAAAAATAAAAAAAAACATTTGCAAATGGTATTCTTTTTCACTAACAATCTTGAACTTCATATTTTGTAATAGAACTAGTTAATTTCAGAAAAACATCGTAGTTTCCAATGTAACTTTTATTCTTCTTTTTTTTTTTTTAAATAAAAATGGAAAATTATTTATTTCAAGCTGATGTTCATATTGAAAATATTATATGATGAAAATCTTATATATGCAATTTAATCTACTAAGCTTCAACCTTAAAAAATGATTTTAATTAGTGCACAAAAAAATATTATTTATAGACGATTGTAAATCAACCTAAAGTTACCGTCCTCCTTCTCAAAGACGTTATGCTAAAAGAAAAACATAACAAAATAAACTAATAATTCCAGTTTCTCTACAAAATTTTTTTTTTTTTTTTTTATACCTTTTTTTGTCTTATTCTAAGTTTTCCTTTATATTTTATTAAAAAAAAAAAATATATATATAAAACAAAAACTTTGAGATTGGAAACCATAAAAACTTAATAAAAATGACGTTTAAAAAAGAAAAACAAAAAAAAAACAACTTTGAAATCAAATCGAATCGTCACCCAACATGCATCAAAAACTCGTCGTTGTTGTCGCCTAGTTCTAGTGACTAAAACTACTCACTACTTTTTGATGTTCATAATATAATTTTAGATTATAATATCTAACTAAATTTAACATTTAAGGTCATCTATAAAAGTTTTTTTTTCTGTTGTTTTTATTTATTTTTTCTATGATTATTTTTTTTTTTACCAAGGTTTGGTATTCTTCTATATTTAAAATCACCTTAAGATGAAACAAAAAACGATACAACAAAGTAAAAATCCTACAACGCAATATAAAATTTATTTAATAAAATGAAAAAAAGTTTAAAACCGGTAAATTATAGAACTTTTAAGATACATTAATCTTGCGCCATCACAATTTTATTAAAAAAAAAAAAACAAAAACAAAAACAAAAGTTAGCCATGATTCGTATTCAACTATGTAACAAAACAAATTAATGCATACTTAGTAAACTTTTACTGATTTACTGAAATGTAATAAATTAGAATATGAAAATTGCGTGTGTCAAAATAGCAACAATAATAAAAAAAAGAAGAAAAACAAAAAAATATAAAATGCAACTAAGAAGGGACGGAAATTTATTTTCAAGATTCAATTTTAAGATATTTTAAATACAAATATTAAATAATATATAAAAACAATAATAACAAAAATAGAAAATAAAATTGAAATGTTGTTATGATTAAACTTAACATGTTCAGATATAAATGACATGTTTTGCAATTTGTTATATTAATGAGTTTTACAACAATAAATTGGATACAGGATATCAAATCATTATTTTGAACTAAAAGATAATTGTAAATCATTACAATATTCGAAATTATAAACAGTTTTTCAACTTTAAAACTAACATTCTTAATCCTTATGTTTGATGTCAAAATAAAAGTTGAAGAAAATTTACTTAAGGTTTATGTGCTGCATTTTGCTATAAATAAAAAAAAAAAGTAATAAGTGACAAAAAATTTTAAGTTATCTTTTTCCCACGTAAAATCAAAATCGCCCAGTTAAAAATTGAAAATACAAATTCTTTTGATTCTGTTGTAAAATTTTGTTAAAAACTTTTAAATTCATTTATCTTTATTGGCAAGTATATATTGTTTTCTTGTGATTGTTTCCAACAATTTTGTGGTTTATATTTTTGGTTGCAAATGTTTCTGCATTATTGAGTATTTTCAAATTTCAATTCAATTTATTGCTGACAAATCATGACGAATTCACTAATCAAATTTTGATTGGAAATATTATTTTATGTGTTCGTTTCTGTTTGAGGCTAAATTTCGTACGTATATTTGGTACGGGTGATTTTTCAGCATTGCCAAGTTATGTTGGTACATTGATAAATATTTAATAATAAATATAATTCAATTATCTATAATTATAATTGACAAACATTTAAGGACCTGCGCGGTAGACACCTCTTCATTTTATTTCGCTTCTATTTAATGAACTCCTAATATATAAATAAGTTGTATATAAAACAATAATGCGCACACAGCTGAAAAATTTTTACTCACATACTTTTATTATTCAGCAAATATATTATGCATATTATATATGTGAGTTCTTATTAAAATAAAAAACAAAAACAAACAAATCAGTTATTATTATTAGTTACATACAATGAAACTTTAAATTTGGCTTGAACTTGAATTATAATTACTCAACAGGGGCCCCTAGTTTGTTTATAACTAAATCGGTAGGATGGCCGAAAAAGACAATTTAACAATGTGGCAAGTACGGATTAAAATCTCTTGGGATATATAAAACTCATCTCTTCTACTTGGTGATACGCACTAAGTAGATTGCTAATAGTAGATTATATAGTAGATAATTGAAAACACAGTGGTTGAACCATAATACTTGAGTTATGTCCAAGTACTATACCCTCAAATGTTTAGAAAACGATATAGATGATATTATAAAAATAAGATAATGTTGTTAAACGAATTTTTAAAAGTATTTTCCGGTCGATTTTGAATTTAAGTGACAAATAGGTAATTTTTGTAATGCATATCGATAGAGCGAAACATACTGTGAATATCAGCTAACAAAAAAGGTAGAATAATGTAGTGTATTTTTCATAAGGGTTTGATGTTTTTTTATAAATTTATTGTTTACAGAACTATACGTGCTTCAAATTGAGTTATATGTCACCTCACAATAACCATAGAACGCAAACATGTAAACTGATAACTGGAAAATTTAAAAATGAAATTGGTATGGGTTGTAGCTTACCTTGTTTTATTGTACTTGGTGTAGTTTTGATCATATTGACATAAAACTAGCGTCATATTTTTCGAGGTTTAAATGACAATTTTAGGTTTGTTACAGTCTTGCTATAATCATATTTTGTGTTATGACATATTATGGCAAAAAATTTTTTGATGTTTCAAGCAATCTGTTGACAAAACGAGTCTCGTTTGATTATTTTTTTTGTGTTCTTGACAGTAATTTAGGTACAATTCTCTTTTCGTCGCTAGTTAGAAGTATACGATACAGTAAGTTCTTATTAAATATTTTACTACAGTATTTTACGGGTATTTATAGAATATTTGGCTCTTTAACTCATTAAATACAATTCAGGTCTGAAACTTGGACTTCTTAAATAGCACAGTTCCATTTTATAGTTGCTATCAGATTATACTCTCAATGATTTTTTCTTATTTCCAATGACAAAACAAAAACATAACTGGATCAGGCTTCATCGATAATCGAACCTGGGACTTTTCGATCGAAAGGAAAAAGGAAGGCAGTTGCTTACTCCCGTCATCCAGGATGTATTATAGTTGTAGTACATATATTAATTATAGTATTTTACAGTTCTCGTGGATTTCGCTGTTGAAACTCTATCAGTATAAGAGCCTTAGAGATTAGAGGGAATTAAAGAGTAGGATTCAATATAAGCCAATCAAAATATTACTGGGTATTTCCTTTTTCCAGAATATTTGTGCAAGTGTATGATGCAAGATCCTGAACTAAGAGAGACTTTAAAGTTGGATCCAAAATAAGGGTAATTCGCCTTTTACTGAATATATGCAAATTTGGGGAGTTATTTCATTATGAAAATAAAATTTATTTTTTTGTTTGACAAAGTGTTAAGTTTTTTTAATATTTAAACGTTTTTTGTGTTTCGTAGTTTACGAAAAAGGAATGTTCCTTTATCCAAAATATTTATCTAAATCATTTCGCGGTTGGATACAAAAAAAGGGATATCTCCTTTTTTCAGAATATATATGTATACCTAATTTCTGGGATACTGGACCTCTTCAATAATGTATATAAACCGTCTCTTAATTACGTTTGACAAATTGAAAAAAAAAAACAATTTTTCCTAGGGCCTTCAACCTAAAATTTTGGGACTTAGACCTCTTTGAAAATTTCTCTAAACGTGAGCCAAGTCTGGAAAAAAATGTTGAATGGATTTTGACCCAATTGGCTTGCAAAAGTTTGGAAATTGAAAATTAGGCTTTTAATATTTGAATTTTAAAAGTGGGATTTTATAATTCGACTTTTCAAGTAGATCTAGAAATTCCATAATTTGTATCACCTTGATTTGAAAAGCTTATTGATGACCGATGCTTAACTTAGGAGTAACAAGGAGAAAAAAGAACTACATAAAATAAAATAAATTTAAAAAATTTTAAAAATTAATTTTTCTACACATTTTTTTATTCAAATCTATAAATATTAATAACTTCTTCGCTATCAAATAACACTTAAAAAGACAACCACAACAACAATTTAAAAGATGAAAATTCAAAAAAACACAAAATAAAAAGAAAAAAATAATGTAAAGTAAAACTTTGTTATTTTGATTTATTTCGTGTAATTATTCTTTTAACTTGTCATGGCGTCTATACTCATTTCAACAGTTACGACACAATTTTTTTGTTTTTACTTTTCTTTTCATATAATTTTTCATTTTAATCGAAAACAGCGAAAAAATTCACGCTTTAACGCCTTTAACGCCTAAAAAAAAAAATGGAAAAAAAACAGAAATAATAAAAAAACAAATGTGTATAGTGATTGGTGACTTTAATTTTACAACAACGACAACATTGATTAGAGTAATATTTCTTAAGTTACACATAAGTGACAAAAAAACAGTTGAGGCCTCCCAATTCATCTCACTATATAGAATCTTTACATTTGATTCGATAATTACTTCCCTGGTATTGTATTTTTCTCACAAAATTCAAATTTAAAAGTTTATTAACCAGTTTATAAAAAAATTAAAAATAAATTATTTTAAATTTTTGTTATTGTTTTGGTTTTTTTTTGTTTTATTTGTATCTGAATTTTAATTTAGATTGTTTTTTTTTTTATTACAAAAGAATAATTACCGTAATTAACGGGTCTGTTGAAATTAAGAAATAAAATATTTTTAACAATTAAAATGTTCTTGTTTTGACAGATAACAATTTTTTACAACTTCTTAAAAGTTTCAAAATTAATTTAAATAATTAATAAAATATAAAAAAAAAGTATCTGACTAATTCTAAATGATGTAGCTATAAGTCATTACGTCTTGTGTATTTAAAGAATGCGGATGCAGTAATTTTTTGTTTTGGGACAGAATGGACTGGACAAATCACAAAATGTTTTCTTTTGGTTTTTTTTTTCAATTTAGCCTAAATTTTAATTAAAATTACACAGTTTGGACTAGTGGACTATTGGGAATTGGGGAATGAAAAATGTCATTATAATGTCAGTAGGGACATTTTGAATGCATTTTTTTGATTTTTTTTTTGGTCTAAGGTTATAAGTGGATCTATTTTTGCATTGTGAAGACATATTCGTTGGAATATAGTTTCATACATTAGAGAAAATTTGACTACAAACGATCATCATTATTTTAGTTAATCGAAATATATAAATTTACATATATTTACGTATTGTATAGTTTCATTACATTTTTGAATATTAAATAGGGTGTTTTGCCTAGGTTGATTGGTATTACAAAATGCCGATAGAAAAATAAATGACGATCTTAAAATAACATTTACTATGTATTATAGATTATAGCTTCAAGAAAGCTTCACGTACGCTTCAACATCGTGTGTACGCTAATTTATTAAATTCAACTTCATTCAATCCCAAAAATTTACTTACTTGTCTTGATAATTTTACTGAAATACGCAGCTTGACAGCTTGAAAGCTTGAGTTGACATTTAGATAATGTCAAAAATTTATGAAGTTTTGTAAAATGTTTAGAGTAAATTTAAAAAATAGGAAATTTAAAAGAGTAAACAAATAAAAAAAATGTAACTGTTTTGTTTATTGTGTAAATTTATAGATTTTCAGTTTTACAAATTTTAGGCCCAAAATTTATGTCCCCAAAAAGACATATGTCAAACTCAAGCTATTGTCAAGTTGACAGGCACTCAAGCTAGTTAATTGAATACAGAGCTCGAAATTTCAAGAAAAATTCAAGTCAAGTACCCAAGCTATCATGTATACGTAGTAACTGATAAGCAAATCATTTAAAATTTTTAAAATAATTTAAATCAATATTCAGCCAGCAATAATTAGTCCGCAAAACACGTCACAAAAGAACATGGGAAGAAACTACAACTAATTTCAATCAAGTCTCTGTTCAAACACCAAAAATTAAGCAAACACATTTAAAATTTCACAAGCTGCATTGGTGTTTTAGCTATGGAAGCAATTATTCTACAGGGAAGTTTTCGGCATAACTTCAACATCCAAGCTTCGGTTCAACTGAATTTGACTAGTACCCCCAAACATACTAATCGATTTTAGTTTTTTTAACTTGAACTGACTCATAACCGAACATGTTTGATTTACATAAAGCTCAAATGGCATCTCCCTATGTATATTCTTTATAACGTTAATCCGGTTATCCTTCTTAAATAGTGGAGTATATTTGATCGAGCTAAACAATTGAGGTCAAATATATTGAAGATTTTTTTTAATTCAACGCCCGATGCTTTGAGTTAGTTGAAGAGTAAATAACAACTATGTCTATAAATGTGTTTATCAAGCAGAATATCACATTTTTAACTAATTTATAGGCTCGTAGCAGGGAAGTATTTGTTTCCGTTACACTTGGAAGTATTTGTTTCCAAAGAGGAAATAATATAAAAATATTTGAAAATTAATAGAAGTCCACAAAATTTTAATATAAACAGTGATAAAGGTAATGTCGCAAGAGTAGACATCATGTTTTCTTCGTTTCAAAGTCTTTTTATAAACCCAAGCTCAGTGATTAGTAATGATTAATTTTGGTCAGTAATAAATATCCATTTCTTACTGTCCAAGAAAATTATTTCAACCAAAACATTTATCTAGAAAGTAAAAGTCAAGTATTCGAATGTGAAAAAATAAAAATATAGAACCTTAATTATTGTTCGTTCCTAATTATGCAATTATTCCACATAAGTATTAAGAATGAATATGCATAACATTAATATGTATGTATGTCGTTTAGAAGTTAATTCAAAATGTCCAATCACAATTTTTTATTATACATTTCAATTAATTAATTAATAAAACTAAATTTTTAACAAATTGTGGTAATCAAATTGTACCTTAATTAATAAAATATAATTTACTGTTATAAAATATCAAAATAAATGTCACTAATCAAATTGACATTTCTGAATTGTCTTAAATCAATCACACTTATTATAATAAATTAATTATAAAATAAATTTTAATGGCTAATTAAAATTTTAATTTGAAGGTTAATGTAATATTATTGTACAATACCGTTAATAAACAATTTTGATTGACAGTTCCAAGCTGTTAATTTAAAAAATTCAAATTTATAACAAAAAAAAATTTTTTTTTTAAATATTTAATTTAATTTTTTTTTTATTTTTAGAAAGATGAATAGTGACCTGTACTAGGTTCAACATACAACAACCGTGCTCGTGTAGTATAGTTTGCATACCAATTACCAATAAAATAATTTATATTTATTTAATTTGACGGAATTTAATTCTTCAAAAATTTAAAATTAAATATTAGAAGAGTTGCGAAAAGCTCTTCAGAAATAAAGGGAGATGTCAAATATACGACATCGTCCTTTAGGACCAGGTGGTGGTGGTCCAATTGCTGATAGTGATGATAATTATTCAGATGATGAAAGTACACCATTGACACATGATATATACGGTGGAAGGTAAGTGTTTTATTTTTTTAATTTCAAATTTAAAAATGACTCAGCACTATGATTTTAAATGGATTTTTATTGTTTAAACTTAATCAAACAGTAAAAACAATGAATAGATAAACTAATTAGTAATAAAGATTATTAACGAATTTAAAGTGACCATCTGACATCATTTAGTGAAAAATTATGTTTTCGTCTCAAAAAACTAACTAATACGCGATCTTGCGCATTTAAATAATGAAAATAAATTATTATAATAATTTATAAAATAATAGAATGTGATTATTAATGAAATATTCAGTAATAAATTAGCATAATTAATTTAATTTGCACTCCATTAAAAGTAAGCAGTTGAGTTATGATGTGCCAATTCTTATTAATCGCAACAATAGAAGTTAATTAGATCTTGCTATAAATATTTCGATTATTTTGATTCAGTGTTATTACTATATTTATGTTATCTCTATAATTTATAATTTTTTTATACTTAAATATTGAAATATTAAAAATTTGGGAACTTAAAAAAAAACATGTAGCTTTAAAACAATAACAATAAATGAATAAAAATTAATCGTAAATTGCAATATTTTTAATTAATAATTCAAATGTGAAAAAAAAGTTTTTAAAAACAAGTCCGTTGTTTATCAAACAAAATCTTAACATGTTGCGGAATAATTTTTAACATTAAAATAATATTTGTGAATTGAATCAAATGTGTTCACGAGACATAACTTAACATGAAAAAATTAAAACCTTCTATTTGGGAACAGTAAATTTTAGGAGTTGTTTCACTCATCACAACACTACTTAAACTCATCATCAGTAGGTATTTGTAGTATTAGACTATACCTATACAACTCCTGGATTTTACTTTGATTTATTTTATAATTAATATAAATTGTATTAATACTTCTGTGAGTTATAAAAATCGACTAAAACCTTAGCTTAAAATCTATTATATTACTATTAAATAAAATTATAAATTTATCAATTTACTTAGAAACTATATTAAAATTTATATCCACTATTTGGGGTTGCTCCGGTATGTTTCTGGATCTGTTTATCAATCATCCTTTAATATTGCTACTTGAATTTTAAATTAATCTATAGTCTACAATTAATTATGTAATAACATCCGTAATTTACCATATGTTTATTTATTTTTTATTTTATCTATTTGCACACAATTAAAATATAATTATAAGTCTGTTTTTGGCAGGGCAGCCTTTCATACATATCTAAGTTATTATTTGTATGTACATCTTTTATTAGTTTTAAATTATTTGATTTGATTGTATCTATACATGATCTTTTTTATTTAACTGCTGCTGACTTTAAGTTATTATTCATTTTCTGTGTTTTTGACCATTTATGGAGTCTAACCAGTCTAACCAATTAATCTCTGAAATTGTCTTATATACATTTTTGTGACTTTCAACTATAACTCTTATGTTTTTTAAATTATACAGATATTGTATTATGTGCAAACTATAATTAAGGACAAAAACAATTAATAATCGACTTATCGGACTCTTATAAAAAAATATCAATATTAAATTTGAAGGGCTAATAACTTTTGAATGAATTAAAATAGAACAATTATTATTGAAAAAAATTTATAAGGGGTCCAAAATACTAAATTTAAAAATTATATCTATGTTTGAGCCATATAGGATAGGTTATACCATATAGGATAGCTGGATAGGTTACAACTAATAATATCAATAAAGCCACTGAGTCCATTAGAACATCCTTTCACAAATCAAAATTCAAAATTTTCTATCGAAAACAAATTACAATTAATGAAAACTATTCCCAAACCAACTTTTGTATAGTCATCCCAAACACGGAGCTGTTTAGCACAAAAATGCTCTAAGATCCAGATATCACAAAATAAAATTCTAAAATTAAGTTATAATTTCTCTTTTTTACTAACACCAAACTTCATCAAAAATTTCAATCAATTAATTTTAAATGTAAGTCACAATTTTTTGACAACATAATAGTTATTACAAATTTATTTCAATCATAGATATTAGTAGCCATTGGCACAAGTTAGCACTATATAAACTTAAATTTTAAATTAATTTGTTCATATAAGGCTTTTAATTTCCTTGCTAAAAAGTTAGTTGCTCAAATTATATACAACCCGACCTACAAGATGTCTTCCAATCTGACTACCAATCAAAAAAAAGGTCCTAGGTTCGAATTTCGCTCAGAGAATATATTTTTAATTGACTTTTTCTTTAATTATCCATATAAGATTTTTATTTATTTATCAATAAAACTAGTGAAGAAAGCCTAATTCTAAACTTGGCCTAGTTGAAGCCGCCCTACATGGTATAATTGTTATTTAATCTGATTACTAATTAAAAAAAAGTCCTGGATCCCGTTCAGGGAATGTATGTTTAATTGATTTTTTCTTCCCATTTGAAAATCTCGATTTCGGCCAGTTTCGGCGGTTTTTGGTCTTAAAAAACCGATTTGCGGTCCTTTCCGGAAGTTCAAAATACGACCAATCGATAGAGCACCCTCGATTTAGTTAACAAACTTTTTTTAAATTTTAAAATAACGGCTCTTTCTCTGCTTAAAAAGCTGATACGCATGCTCTGGACTACCCGGTATACCAACAGCTTTAGTTCAAACCAACATTACAGCTATCAGTTTATGTATTAAAACTTACAGTGCCGTAGTAAATGCACCAAAACGTAGCTCTACCAAATAAAATAATACCCTACATAGTTATATTCGAATTTAATGAAAGATTAGATATCCAAAAAAATGCGAATGATCTTTTTGATTCTAGTTACGAATAAAGAATGATCATTAAAATTCAAAATTTATTTGAAGAAAAATCGCTGGGTGGCGCAGTAGGTAGAACACCTGTCTTTCAATCGAAAAGCTCCGAATTCCTGTCGAAGGCAAAATATGCTTTCTAGGTTTTTTTGACCTGGTCCAGCACCCTCTGTCATTGGGATAAAATAAATAATAAAAAAAATTAGTTGAGAATGGTTATCACTAAAAATAAAATGGAACTACATATACTATTATAAAAGTTAAGACATTTAAGATTAATAGATCAATAAAAAAAATTTTTAAATATTGTCTGTAATTGTGTATTCCAATCTCAGTGTATAAAACAGTTAGAATATTCATCCCATCGACTTGGAATTATACAAAAAAAAGGTAATAAAACATATTCAAATCAAAACAAACAAAATTTTTTTTAATTATTTCACAAATTATAAGATTTTTAATAAATCAGTCAAAAATATTCAATATTATTGGCAATGCTTATTCATTTTTATCAAAAAATATTTTAAATAAATCTAAATTTATACAATTTTAAATTCTTAACTAAATGCTCTATTGTACATCCTGTTTTAAAAATTTTATAGCCTCGTAAAATATTTTTTTAAAAATATCTTGATTTATTAATGCTCGATTCGTAAGTAGGTATTAATTATTATTATGGTCGACTTAATGACAGCGAATTTTCTATTGTAATAAAACTAAATGATAAAATTATTAATTTTATTTTCAAATTTTGATCCTTTATACTCATATATTATGGGGGGCTTTATATTTTATAAAAATTTCCATTGAAAAATCAGATAATAAGATTTAATATTTGCATAAATAAAAATTTTTTTTTTGCATCAAGTATGGTAATTACATTATGTGGTTGTGTAAATGAAATGGTAATAGTTTTATACTGCTAATCATAAGGTCTATATAGTTTTTAACTCTTGAATACTGTATTTTTATAAAATAGTACCCTATATAGTTATATTCGAATCTAATGAAAGACTAGGTATCCAAAAAATACGAATGATATTTTGTATTCTAGTTAAGAATAAAAAACGATTATTCAGGTACATAAAATATAAAATACAAATTAGCGGACTATTATAATATTTACAGAAGCCGCAGCGAAGCGCGATAGATCTATCGCAGCGATAGATCTATAATCTGAAATATGTATTTCGATGAACAAATTCCAAAATTTATAGTATTTACTGGCATTAATAGTATAATACTGCATAAAATATACATTCATTTTATTTGTTCAAGTAAATCGCGATGATAAGCATCGCCATCACTGATAACCTAAAAGTTCTAAACAATAATATAAGAATTATTTATTTTATTTATTTATATTTATTATTATTTCTATTGACATTTATTACAATTAAAATTCAAATAAATTTCTTTTTTCTTACTAAGCTTTAGCTGCTTGCTTGGGCTTACTAAGAATTATATTTCTGTATAATCATCGGTCAAAAGGTTTTTTTAATTTTTTCAAAATGTGGTATTAATTATTTAATAAGTTCTAAGTTGTTTATATTACAATATTTCATATATATCAATTCCATTTGTATTTTCACAATTTTTTTTAAGTGACCGTACTATTCAAACATTTCAATTGAATGTGTAAAACAAGAGTACCGGATTGTACACTTTTCTAATAAACAAAAAAAAAAATACTAGATCGATCTGGTTCAGTATTTGAACTCAACTCTTTAATAATTTTTATTTCAACTGAAAATGTAATGTAATTGATAACCACAAAATTAATTTTGATTATGTGTATATACTTATATCGTTAGTTTGAGCTACAATATTGACACTGATTATTTTTATTTAAATTACGTTAACATAAATTTACAAAACTAAAATTTTAAAATATGAATGCTACTAACATAATGGGCCTTATTCTGAGAAGCGAATCACTTTTTTGCTACGTACCGGTAGAGCATCACATTGCATCACATTTGGTATTCTGAGAAGCGAATGATACGACATTTTGCAAAACTGGCAGCATTGCTCATTAAAACTGTCAAATTTATTTTTTTTCATGTTTTGACATTATTTGTTTTAATTTTTTGGTTGAAAAGTGAAATTAAGTGAAGTCAAAGTAAAATTTTATAGCTTTTAAAAAATGTTTTTTCTTTATATTACGATACAAAGTATAATAAAAAAAATGTGTTCAATTATATTTGTTTTTTTGAATTCATTAAGTATATCAGACTCTCGAAAGAAACCTTTGCAATGATTATAGATAAATTAAACAATAATTTAAATCCAGCAATTGGTCCACATTCAGTAAAACTCATTATAAAATTGGTTGGAACATTGCGCTTCCTTGGTGAAGGAAGTTATCAAAAAGGCTTGGGAGACGAGTTTTTGGTAGGTTCAGCAACATCAACTATTTCTAAAATATTAGCCGAATTGTGTCGAGAATATATAAAATTTCCTGAAACCAAAGAAGAAAAATTATCCATCAAATTGAGATTTTATTAAAAATTTGGATTCCCAGGAATTATTGTATGTTGATGGAACACGTGTAAAAATCATTGCACCAACAAATATTCAAACTGCCTCCTATTTGTAACTTTTCTATAATTACAAATGTAAAATAATATTTAATAATTATTTTTAAATATAAATATATATATAAATAAAATTAATTTACTTGAATTTTACGTTAATTATATATTTACTTTTTCTCATTCGCCATCTTTCACTACCTTTTTCTATAATGATATACTTATCGTTTTTTCTGACAGCGAACAAAAAAAATAGATTCTCGTAATACCATGAAAATCGAAACGTTGCGATAAAAACCGATCAGTATCGCTATTTCGCTTCGTAGAATACCAAAAATTAAATTTATCATATTTTTCAGTACGTACCGAAAAATTCGCTTCTCAGAATAAGGCCCAATTTGTCATCGTTTAAATAAATTTTGACTAAAACTCTGGATTCGGTTTTAAACTTGATCCAAATTAAAATCTAAAAATAATATTAAAAATCATTGTCAATGTATTATAATGATTCATCAAAGAAATACAATTTGAGCATTCTAAAATAATTGAAAACCAACAAAAACTTAATTTATGTAAAATTGTAAATCAGGTTCTGCACTGAAAGATTTATTGATTGAAAAAAAAATCTAATCAATTGATTATATCTCCATACGATATATGTTTACTACTTATTCTATTTGTAATCGTTTAACTCTTGTTGGTATATAGAGTAGAAATGTGTATAACGCTAAACTGAAATTGAAATGAATTTTTCGATGCGATGCACACTTTTATTCCAATTTTTGATAATCAAAATAGAAAAATTTGTAATAATTTTATTCAAAATAAAAGTAGAATCAAATAAAACTCGCAGCAATAATAATGTAAACCCTAATTTAAGATATAAGAAGACTCTTTATATATAAGAAGACTCTGTCCGGTATCAAAAATCCGGTAAAAAAAATTAAAATCCTGGGATTGGTTTCAATAATTGAACATTCGGAATTTTCTAAAACATTCTGTCTAAAATAATAAAGTAGTTATTTAGCCTTATAGTGTAACTTTATCACTTTTTTAGTAATTTAAAATTAAAATAACATTGCAAACGTGAATTCTATTAACGTAACAATTTTCCATCATGTCGATTTATAAAAAAATTACATTCAACCTGTATATAATTGTGATTCAAATCAAATTAACCTTGATCAACCAGACAGCAGTATTCTAAATGTTGAAAATATATCATCTTTTTTCATCAATCTATTCTAATTTTTATTTTTTGTTTTTATTTTAACTAAACCCAAGAATTTCAATAATCAAATTAATATATTATATAGCAGTAACAATTACTATTATTTTATTTATTGTCATAAATTATATTAGCATTTATATCAAAATCCGGTAATACAACCCATAAATGTATCTCATGATATAATAATAACCAGCATCAGTATCATCATCATCATCATCATCAATATCATCTTCTTTTGTTATCATCAAAAAAAAAGAAATTATATCAAGTTTAACTTCTATAAAATTATGAGAGCTAAAAGAATATCGTAACCTCCTTTGATAGCGGATAAAAACCGAAAAATTTTGTCAAAAAAATGTTTTTTTTTTTTGTGAATTTTTATTATTTTTTTTAAATTTTTTTTTTTTTTAAATTTATTTTCTAAAAACAAACAGGTAAATAAATTTTAAAAATAAAATGACTAAAATAAGCATTTTATCTATTTGAAAAAAAATATATATATATATATATTTAAAGTAATTAAAAAGTGAAACTTGTTTTTCTAGTTATAGCAAAAAACAATATGTGTATGTTCATATATATACATTATATATATACTTTTATATGAATATGTATATAAAAAAAAAACAAAAATATAATATATTTATAAGTCTGTGAATAAAATAAATAATACATGTATCTATAAGAAATCTAGTAAATAGAAATGAAAATTAAATTTACCGTTATGTGTCATTTCAAACAAAATCGACTTTTAATACAAACTCTAATCAAAAAACATTCATTGATTATCTATCAGTTTTTAAACCGACCCAACAAAATGTTTTTATTTTTGTATTTTTTTTCTTTAAACCAGTTCAATTTTTATATTCGAGTTATTTCAAGAATTTTGACGGCTTAAAATTCGGCTAATAAATAGCTGATATTGAAAAATGAGTTTTGTTTTTAAGGCTTTTTTTTATTTTTTTGTTTTGCGTAAGTTTTTTATCATGGCAATAAAGTAACAATTTAAAAGTTTTGAGATTTTAATCTTATCAAATTATAAATCAAAATAAAATTTAGCAAAAAAAAAGTTTAAGGTCATCTAACACATCTTTGAATTTCAAGTAAAATAAAATATTAAAATACTCTTCCTTAGTTATTTTGACAAGCGGACCGGATTTTAAATCTGTTTTTTTTTTTTATTTTTCAAATATGTATTCTCAACCATTGAATCCCTTTTTTTATATGTTCTTGACAATAATTTAGGTAGAATTACCTTTTCGTGTTTAATTAAGTACAGTACTGCAAGTTTTTTACTACATATTTTTTCTACACTGTTTTTCGAGTATTTGTTTAACAAAACTTCTGGTTTTGACTAAATTAAATGTTGAAAAGTGCTGTCTAGGTCCATTTTGATTTTTTAGTTGTTACCAGATTATACTCAAAATATTTTTTGTCATTTATTTTATACCAATGACAAAAATTACTGACTAACCTTTAAAGCATTTTTTATCGTGAATTGAACCTGAGACCTTTTAGTTAAAAGGCAGACTGCTGTGCCACCCAGCTTGTTTAATTTTGTAATTACTTTGAAAATGAACTTGGATTATATTGAAAAATTGAGTTTTTTCATCTTTAGTTCTCTTATCCTCTTGAATCCTTGAATATTATGTTTATTTCATAGTCTTAAAGAATAAAAAAAATGCTTGTTTAAATTATTTAATATTCAGGACTTAGTACATTAATCTAATTTTAACCATATCTATACAGTTTTTAGTAGATTCGGTTCATTCATGTCCCACAGCCCATTTTCCACATGTCCCAAAATACTGTTTCAAATTTTCCTGTTTAAAAAAACAATTATTTTTCTTCAAAATTTTAACTTAAATACTTTAGGACAAGCACTACGAATTTGTTTTACGCTGTATGATTTTAGTATTCTGATTTAACTTGTTGAAACCATGTTCAAAAATGTTAAATTTTTTTTTTTTCTTGCCTGTACAGTACATTAATAGTTGATAAACGTATATTAATGTCCAATTGATTAAATAAGCAAATTTTCCGCAATAATATTTAATTGTAAGTTTTTGCACAACATGATTACTATACTATATTAGATGTACAGTCTTCTGAACTGTTATGCTAATCAAATAATTTTTTTTTTTAAAAAAATAGGCAATCAATATTACTGTATTGATTTTAGATTAGTCGTTAAGATTGTCAAAACTTTAATATTAAAATTGTTTTTGTTTTTTTTTTTTTTGTAACCTAAAACTACCTAAAATTTAAAACCTGAAGCGCCAATAATTATTCGATTTTAGCACGTTTTTTAAATTTTAAAAATATGTTTTATTGCGTATATGTTGTTATTAATAAAATGTTATGTTATTTTAATAATTTAATTATTTAAACGATTTTAATGTTAATTTTAAATTAGGAATTTTATAATGTATTACTTGGTATAGGTTTCATTTAGGTGTTGTGTAAATTTCTAATTTGAAATACAAATTAAACTTTATGAAATATTTTTTTTATTTTCTTTATTTATTCAAATCTCAAAAGAAGCAATTTTGATCATACAGAGTATATAATAATTAGGAGTAAAATTAAATGAAATTAAATTAAAGCAAAATGACTAATCAAAATTAACAAACCAAATTGATATGATTACCAACAATATGATGCTATAACACCGAAAAAATACTAATCCAAATATAGCACCAAAGTTTAATAGATTTATTTTTTTTTTTGATAGTGGATTACAATTTAAACCAATTGTAGTTATCTTTAGTCATTACATTAGTTTTTTATACATAACCAAGACACTAGGAGATCTTTTATATACTAGTTGATGCGTTTAGCTTGGGAAAGAAAGGAAGGTTAAGAAAGGAGAAGTTTAAAAGGGAAGGAGGACAATTACGAACTAACTTAATGTTCATCTTGAATTCATGTAGGTCATAACTCATAGGTATATAATTGATCATGTTTGGGAAACACATAATATGCCATTCGGTTCCATATTTGGAATGTTCAGGTTATAACCCATAACTTGTCTTCTGCCATAATTCTGCCATCTGATTATCCCTATACGGTGTAGGTGTAATCAGATGGCAGAATGGTAGGCTACGGTGTAGAGATAATCATATACTGCCCTTCGTATTTCATAAGGGAAGTGCTTAAGTGGAGGTAATTTAATTTCCACTCTTCATATGTGCTCATGCCTATGAGACATCTGTAAAAAAGGGAAAGAGCTCCGACCATACCACGATAACCAAAAGGAGCAACATTAGCAGTGACATTTAGATGTTTAATAAGACGAATAGCCGACATAATATTTTGTTTCAGCACTGAATTTGAGAAATAAAGATGCTGTTTGAGCAGTTGTCAAAAAAACATATTAAAATGTTGACCAATCATGGGCCGGTGCTTGCAATGATAATAACAAATTAATGAATTATTAATAGTATTTCGCTTTGGAATACAGTTTAGTAAACTCACTTTTGAGCAAATGGAGATTTTGCAAAATGAGATCAACTGTATTGTCCCCTTGAAAATTTCGCATTTTCCAGTAAATCCAAAAAAACAAAAAATTCTTTTGATACAGCATAGAATTATTTTTGTTTATCAAAGACTAAAAATATTTGCGACGAAAAATAGATTTTTAGTATTTCAAGATTAAAACAATCAATCAAAAAATTATTTAATATCGAAATATATTATTAAGTTATTGTCTACTTTATGCGTAGGCAATATCAGTTCATGTTAAAATAATCCTTTTTTATCATTTTTAAGATGTGCAATGTGTGGTTTTCTGCAAATTTCATTCAACTCAAATAGCAAAAAGTTTAAAGGAAAATATACAAGATGTATTGTTTTAATTTGATTTTTAAACGATATTGCAATGAGACGGTTCAAAAGTTTGCATCACCTTTTTAATTCAACAATTACCCTTTGAAATATGTTCAGAAATATTGAAAAGGCATTTAATTGACAACAGAAAAGTTGTCATTCTATTTGGATTTAAAGACCCCGTATACATGATTTGAAAGTGATTTCCCTCAGGTTAAAATAGAATAATAAAAATTATACAATCTAGGTATGTTTTACGACAATCAATTCATATCTTGATCGATTTCCGTTATTAGACTACCATCAGTACTCCGAAGTCTATTCAGATATTTTATTAAATTTTGATTGCATTTCTTGAAATTGTATATCAGTTTTTAACTGTAATTGCTGGACTTATATTTTTACGTGAAAGTTATATATATATAGGGTTAATGTGTATAGTTATGACACATTGAAAATCTGCTAAGTAAATGCAAATAAAGCTACAATTGTGGAACCATCACATTGCCAAAACTGATAACAAAATTTTCTCGATGTATTTTTAATAATAGACTAATCAGTATAGCTGACAAAATTCTATCAAAAAGTTATTTAGACAAAATAACTCCACCATAAAATATTTCTACAAATATGGTAAAATGCTCAATGAAATAAACTCAACAAAATAATAAATTGCACCAAGTATTTAACCCAATAACGAGAGATATGATGAAACCTGCCTTTTACAACCTGAAGAAGTAAATAATTTGAGGTATCTAAGCATTTTAATAAGTTATAAAAATAAAATAAATTTGACAATTATATTAGCCCTCACTCACCACAAAAATGTTTCCATCAACACAAAAGTGCAATATATTAAACAAAGCAATTAAATCAAACAACAACCTCAACTGGATTTGTATTAACCTATATAATGAAATAGTAATAATCTAGAGCTACGAAGTTTGAACGATGAAAACTAGTGACAAAAATTGATTAAAAAGTATTAATTGGTTGCAAAATGAATGATTATATGATGACAAATACCAAATTAAATCAAACCAATTATTCCAATTATATTTACAATGGCATTAGATTAGATTTGGTATTTTCTGGAGAGGTTCTGGCCCCTATATCACCGCAGCAGTAAATTACCTTATTATTATTAACTTAATGATACCTGATTTAGTGATTACACTCAGGATATTTTTCAAAGATATGCTGGAGAACTCCCATTGTTCGGAAACGATGTGGTTAAGTGGTGGAGTCTGTATTCAAAAACAGATTTCCAATAGAAATTCATCCTTTATTTCACATATTCTGCACAAATTGTTTTCGATCAGACCCATTTTGTAAAGATGCTTCTTAACTAGATCGTGGCCTGTTATTATTCCTACCATGAAACGTAACTGTTCTATTGAAACTTAGAAGAGTTTTCCATTAGAATTTTTGCTCAGCAATTTCCAAGGGCATAGGCTTAGAAATCGTAAGTTTTTGCTCCACCCAAGGTTTCAACTGCAGTTTAGCTGTGCTCAGGGTCACAAAATGGACTTGACCCCATGAAAAGCAAGGAACAACATGGCATAATTCCCAGTAGTAAGTAGTGCTAATTGAAAGGATAAAAAATTGGAAATATTATTAAGACACTAGACTCGAATACTAGTTTTGTACAGTTCTAGAGCAAAAGGTCGATCAAAATCAAGATGCCTAAAGAAGGTCTACGACAAAAGCCAGAAAATTGAGATTAAGATATGAATAACAGGACGATCAAAGCTCACTTTAAGCTGTGATACAGATGGAACACGACGATAATGATCCTTCATTCCTCAATCAGCTTATTCTATTACTAACCAATATCAAAATAAAATAAAATTTTTGTTATTTATTTTTTTACTTAAATGCAATTTCAAATAAAATACAAAAAATTATTTTTGATTAAACTTGAAATAAATTTTTTATTTTAATTTATTTTATATAATTAAGATATAATAATTTATAATTATTATAATTAGTGAGTAAATATATTAGTATAACAGATAATTTATCAAAACAAAAATAGAAAATCCTTTTAAAAAAATTACCATTAACAAAACTTGTCAGATTATCCGATTAAATTAATTTAATTATTAAAGAGAAATATTGCAAAATGTCAAATTAATTATAATAAATTAAATTATTTTGCATTATAATAGTTAAAACAACAGGCGCCTTTAATGCTACACCCTGTTTTTTAAGTAGTTATAATTATAAAAATATTTTCAAGTCTTAATGCAAATTAATCTTGACTTAAAGTCATAGGTAGTTGATACATCTATTCAGTTAACTTGCTTCCGATGCTCGAGATCCTGATTTTAATATATTTTTTTTATGTTTTAATTTTTTAAAATGGATTTTTAGAATATAATTTATGAAATTAAAAAAAAACAATAAATAAATAATTATAAAATTTTGGAGGTCAGAATTTAAACCGGAATTTTTACCGGACTTTTAATATCAAATTAATATGTTCTTTTTTTTCTGGACATTAAATTTTACGCTGCTGTTTAGATTTTTTTATTCATTTTTCTCTTTTATGTGAAAGGAATTTATTTAACATAAGTGTACATACACATACACATGTATTGATGAATTTAGAATTTCTTTTCTCATATGAATTAAATAAAAATAATTAATTCTTAAAAATATACTTTTGTGTAATTAATAAAAAAATTCAATTTTTAATTTTTTTATTTTAAATTCATTATATTTAAATTCAATTCGGCTCCCGCCGCGAATTAGGTGTTATAATAAAAAAAAAAATATTTAGTTAATGGCATATTAAAATTAAAAATTTGAATACAAATAACTATTTATTTGGAATTAAAATTAAACATTTTTTTGTTTTTTAATTTGACGAATCGCGATTTTTGTTTTAATAACCTATAATCTAAATTTGCAATTTTTAATTTGTTAATCCCATTCCAATTAAGTTAATATTATCTTTGTGAAAAAATTATTTGCTTAATAATAATTCATGTATGCATAATATGGTTATGTAATATTTGAATTTTAGAAAGTGTAATTAAAAATGTCAAGGAATATAAAGACTTCAAAACGTGCAGAATATAGTTTTTAAGTGTTTTTGTGTGAAATTTGATATTTTGTTACTTAGGATCATTTTTTATATTATCATTTTTTTATATCATCATTGCTTAACATGAGGTGTGAAAGCCTTTACATAATATATTTTGCATTAGATTGGAATATTAAATAGCAAAATAGGTGGAAAATTTTAGAAGATATTACCTTTACTTCTTCTGCTTTTAATCTTTATTCGTCGAATAGCATTACATAATTGGAGTGTCAATGTGATTGGAAAATCTAACTTTCTTTTCATTTCTTTGGAAGAGCTTCCTGCCAATCGAAAACCATCTGGTTTGTTTGTTCTCGAATACTATATGGGGAATCGAATGTGGTACTATATTAATATGGTCAAAAGTAAACTAAAAGTTTTGATAGTTCTAATGGGCAAATACAAAAAATTTTGTTAAATAATGGTTTTTGAATTTACGACTTCAGTCACAATTTCTTGTGCTTCAAAGACCTATATTACATACTTCTGCTGCATAAACTGTTGATCTTAAAAAGATTTATTTTTTGAAAGTTTTATATTTTTTGACGTAGCATCCAAATTTGCATAAAAAAATATTCCTTCCAATTTGAAAATCTCGATTTCAGGCAATTTCGGCGATAAAACCCTTAAAAAAACCTTTTCCGGTCCTTCCCGAAAGTTGAAAATATCACCAATCGATAGAGCACCCTTAATTTAGTTTTCAAGTTTTTTTTTTAAATTTTAAAATAACGGGTAAATAACTCATTGTTCGGGGAATTCTTTTTCCGGTTGGCGAAGTCTGCATTAACAAAGCAGATGCTCAATAAATTTCTTTATTTCACATATTCTCCACAAGTTGTTTTCGGTTAGACCTATTTTGTGAAAATACTTCTTTCCTAGGCAGTGCCCTGTTATTTGCCCTGCCAGGATTTCTCGAACGAGCGTTTTGGCATAAGAATTTCTTGCTTGACGATGTGCAGGAGCGTTGGTTCAGAAATCCGCAGTTATTTACTCCACCCAGGACGACTTCAACTGTATTGTAGCCGTGCTCAGGGCTATCCCACAGAACAGACTTGGCCCTATGAAGGGCAATGCACAATGGCATATTCCTATAGACATTATTTATGCTTTATATTTTCAGATCTCTGTGGATATCTTCATTGGCTTTATAATTGTATGTGTGTTCGTGATAATAAATAAACTGATTAAATATTAGTTTAATTAAAAAATTTCGTAAGCTACATACACCCTAATAATTATATCACTTTTCAATTTAAATATAAAAGCTCTTCGCTTATTTTTGTATTTTAGTTATTGAAAAATATTTTTACTGATCCTGTTTAAAATTAAATTAAATTAAAAACTAAACAAAACTAAAACTTTACCTTATATACGAGAATTATCACATTAAATTTTAGTGCTTGACTTACGTTTATCTATTCCAATTTATTTAACATATCCTTAATTTGTTATACTTTAATATGATTCTCATAGCTCTATTTTGAAGCACTATAAATAAAATCGATGAATAGTACTCAAAATGTGTTTAGATATGCTAAAGCATTTGTTAGGTGCCTATATTACATATAAAAGTTCTCATCAATCTCATTGTTCATATAATGGCGCTTTAAATGGATGAGCCATTATATATCAATGTTGAACTCATAAATTTTTATCCATTTGTTGAAATTTTGCAATGACATATTGTGGAAGTGTTCGGCTTCTGAATATATTGATAATTTGAAAGATATATGATTAATGAAAATATAATTTCTAGATGAATGTTTTTGACTTCAATTGAAATTTTTAATGAATTTTTAAAGTAAATGTTGTGTATAACACAATTGTTTTATTACAATAATTGCTATAATTATTAAAATTAATAGTGAATTTGTTTCTCGAAAAAGCATCTGCCTTTTTAAATGCAGCATTTTTACAGTTCCACCCTTAAAACACAGAATTCTGCAATCTTTTCATTTCACAAATGAATAAAAAAAATTCTGCATCTTTTTTTCATGTTTCCTACATTGCTTTTCTATTAAATTTTGTTTTTATTAATAAAAATCTCTTCATCAGATGAAGATGAAGAAGTATCCAAAAGCTGCGGTTTAGTGAAATTTAGCCCAAAAATTATTAATGAATTCTTTTACATTTTTATTTAATGCTTGAAATATTGACATTTGATATTTCCTCTATTTTTTTTTCGTTTTATATTGTCTGATTGTATAAAGTTCAAAAATGCAGAACCATCGAAAATTTAAAGTCAGAAAATGCAGAATTTTTTAGAAACGAACACGAATTTTTTTCAGATAAACATTTTTTCGAAAAACGAACGCAAAAAAAAATGCGGTCAACATTTTTTTGAGAAACGAATTCAGCATAATATAAAAATTGTTCTTTTTACAATTACTTCATAAATTAGCAGTATAACACTATCTGAATAATCCAAAAAAAAGTCATATTTTTAACTCAGTTGATTTTGACACTAGATTGATGAGAACATTGATGAGAATATAACTAATATATATTGCAATATATTGTCAATATTTTGACAAGTATTAATGAAAACGTTGATGTGTAAGAGGGGTGTTAGAGTTAAGATATTTGTTTCAGTTTTAGATGCTAAGATGCAAATAAATTTATTTGCAAAAAATTCCGAAATTTTTTAATTCTGTGGTAGTTAAACTGATACTGAACGAACCTTATTGATGAAGGTACACACATGATAATCGGTCTAATTAGAAATATATGGCGTACTTTTTTTTGTAGTCATAATAGATTTGCTTGTCTTTCCGATCCTATTTTTTTAATGATTGCTATCATGTAAATGATGATGAAAATATATGTGTTCTGTAGGCTATTATGAAGGCGAAGCACATCTAAATTTGTAAATTTACCATAAAAATTCTACAGAAAAAGCTATTGTATGTGATTGTGTATTCCAAATCTCTGTGTAAAAGCAGTTAGGGTGTTCATTCCATAGACTTGGAATTATATAAAAAAAAAAAAAAATCTTTACAAATTTGATGTAACCACCATTATCCTTATTCAAATTAACAAATATCCCTGTTTGTTTTATCGATTGAATTTTTGAACAAGATTATACTAAATTTTTTAAATAACACTTAATAGTAATAGTATAGTATAGTACAATGATTACTGCAATCTTGTTACTTCTGGATATTTCTCTACTTCTATTCTATGCAACTTGAACGTACATCATAGAAACAAAAGCAAAATTTTGAATCCAATGAAATTCCTACAACACACAAATTTTTCAAATACTACTAAATTTTTCCAATAGGAATTTAAAAAAAAAAAATTATGATATCTTTATTTTTATATTATGAGATATTTTATATAAATACTGATTACTCATAAAAATTCAAGTTTTCTTAAAAAATACTACAAAAATGTATTTGTAAACTAAAGAATTAAAGATCAGCACTATTTCATTCACAATCAGTATTGTTAAATTTAAAATTCTAATAAGTAAGATATTGTTTTAAAAACTACGAAATATGCGGAAAAAAGATTCTATAATGTGACCAGTTTTTTTAATTTTCTTTTCAATCTTGCAAATTTACTATATTAAAACATCTATTACTCTACTTAACTCTATTCAATTATACTAACCTACTCTAAATTTCTTTGAAGAACTCATTGTTAAATTTTTAGTTTTTTTTTTTTACTTTATATTGTTTTAAATAGTTAATTTTTGATTCTGAATTTGATTTCCTATTAAAAATCTCTTAATTTTGAAAATGAAAAGAACAAAAAAATAGCAAAAATTTTGAAATAAAATAAATTAAAAATTAATACAATGAATACAGAATGTAATTTACCTATATAAGGTGATCTCATTGTCTCACCTAAAACCAAAATCACCAGTTATTTTATACTAATATTTGTTGTCTTTTTTTTTATTGTATTAATCTTTAATTTATTCAAATTAATTCTATTTACAAAAAAAAAAAATAAATAAAAACAAAAACAGTTTAGAATTTTAAATTTAAAAACAAAATTTAAGCAGAAAATTTTTAGAATTGAAAATAACATAGATTGCTTCAGTAATTTAAGATAGTTAAGGACCTAGTGATCCAATTAGTATATTATAATATCTGATAGGTGTTTCTAATGTTAAATTTTTTTGTAATACTAAATTGAAATTTGAATAGATTTCAATCAGAATTCATTTAAAATAGTCTAAAAATGGATGAAAAGAGCTCACGAAATTAAATCGTATCCAAAAATCAGATAATCCTAATTATAATTTTTTTACATAAATGGTGATAAGACAAATTATTTTGGAGAATTTTAATTTGTAATGGAAACCTGATAAAATTAATTTAATAAATTTGGAAAGCACAAGTAAGCCATAAATTGGTTTGAAATATATGAGTACCTACAAGTTAAGTAATTTAATTTGATTCATAAATCAATTCGAATGAATCATTTCGTATCGAGTTAGTGTCAAAAAAGGGATATTTAACGGTTATATTCTTACTTTCAATGCTTCAAGAACAATCTTGTTGCATGTAATATGATTCTTGCCAGAAAACATAGAATCACATTACATGTAATAAAATTGTTTGATTATTCAACTCATTTGAATGAAAATTCAATTAATTTTTTTTCTCAGGTGGATAAGGATTGTTTTTTTCACCGTCTTAAATAACAGTTTTCATTTACTCTTATATTGAAGCAAAATTTTCTTTAAATAAATATCAATTTTAGGACCTCACAAATCTTATTATTGTCTGTCCTGGATTCATTATTATTTCATGCTGTCTATCGTTCACACTATCGAATAGGTTTTCAAAGTAATCTAATTTGATGAATATTCGAAGAATTTTGTTTGGTTCATAAAGGGTGTTTTTCAATAGGGATGATACAATGTAAAAATTAAAAAAAAAAACACATGAATTATTCAGTGAGACACAATTTTTTTTTTATTTGAAATATTACATTATGCCATTATGTATGGAAAACAAATCATCATTCAAATGACCACCACGACTTCTCCGTACGTACTGCATTCTGTCAACTCAATTTTCCATCACTTTTTTACATAAATTTGGCTGTATTTCATCAGTAGCATGTTCAATATACATTTTTAATTGCTCAATTGTTGATGGGTTACCAGCAACTTGTGACTTAATATATTCCCAAAGAAGGGATTAAATCCCAAAATCATAGACCTGCGAGGATAATTAACTGGACCATCTCTTGAGATAATTTCATCACCAAATTTTATTGTCAATAAATCGATGGTTAAAGTGGTTATTGGGCAAGTGGTCTGAGTGATTGAAGCCACATATCTTGCAAACTATTCTTAACAACAGCAGTAAGTCAACATTGTTCTGTATCGTTCTCCAGTGACTCTTCGACCATTTTCTTCAAAGAAATATGGACTAATTCTTTTATTGGAAAGTTACCTAACAAATAGAACTCAATGCGTTAATATTAGTGAAGTATTTAGCGACGAGGTAACTATAAAAACAGGGGTACCGCAAGGCTCTCTTCTAAACCAAGAGTAAAAAGTATGATAATATTACACTTAAGGTAAAAGAAAATATATTACAGAGAGTCGACAATATTAAATATTTAGGAATTATAATTGATGAAAATTTAAGAAGGAACAAACATATAAAAAAAAATGAAAAAAAAAATTATTCCTATAAGTGTAGCTATAAAGAGATCTGGTGGTATTCCTAATTATGCAGCCAAACTTGTGTATAATGGGCATATCTTGTCAAGCATTAGGTATAATATATGCAGTTGGAGTCACTGTTCAAATTTTCATGTAAAACAGATTGGAACAGTAATGAATAAAGCGCTAAAAAGTTTATTTAAACAAATCAATTATACCAATCATCAAATCAAGTTATACAAATCAATTAATGTACTGGATATAAACCAACTAATTTACTTTGAGAAATGCAAACACATATACAATATTCTAAAGAATAAGTTTAAATCAAAATTAATTCTTAAAAATAGAGAAAATATACATAACTACTTTACCAGAAATAGAAACCATATTGAAATACCTAAAGCTAGAACATCCAAAAAACAAAAAAGCTTAAACTGTAGTGCCATAAAACTTTTCAACACTCTACCCTTAGAAATTAAAAATAGTAAAAACTTGGAAATATTTAAAAACAAACTTAAAAAGTATATTAGCAATTTTAGAAATAGTTAATAAAAAAAAAAAAAAATGTAATTTTAAAATTATAATATTTTGGAAATGTTTACAATATGTATGTAGGTTATAAATTAATCTTTAAGTTAATATTAAGTTTTCTTTCTTTTTTAGTTTATAATTTCTTATACATAATTTTATAATTAATATTGTAAAGTTATTTGAAATTTGAAAAATAAAGAATTAAAATTAAATTAAATTTTAATTACTTCACCGGCATGAATCGCTTAAAAATATTCATCATTTTCAAGTTGTTCAAAAACGAAATTTCTGAACGTTGTTCAAGCGTGTATCTTTCTATGATTTAATGTAATAACCTACTGAATACGAATGATATAATAAATATCAAAAAATAATACGCAGTGTTGCCACTTTAACCATATTAAATTGTGTCATCACTATTGTAAAACCCTTTGTATGTCCAATCACCTGAGGTTTTTCATATCCAACACAAAACGAATAAAATTTACCTCAATAAATTTTTAATTATGAAACGAAAAATAGTCTAGGAGTTGCATAACATATATTCATGCTGTGGGTCAAATTAAAATTCTGAGGTAGATTTGAATTTGTTTGAATTTTTGCTTCAATAACAGGGGATTGCTTCCAAAGTATTGATTTTTTTTTTATTAACTTGGAAATATTGTAGAGTAATGGTAATTGAAATTTTGTTAGAAACATTGTTGAAGTTCCTACTTTTAGTTCCACCTGGTGTGGAAAAATGTCAAAAAGCCTATTAAATTCAACGAATTTAGAAATTATTACCTACATTTAAATCTTATTACCTATATTAATCAATAGCAATTTTTTTTCACTATTCATGCTCGCATACTGAATTTACGCTTGAAAATTTTAATGTTGTGAGTTGTGACATACTGAGAAAGAGCTTGAATTTGATTAGCTTGAATTTGATTCAGCAGCAGTTTCTCTGTATATAACTGGAAATGT
Organism: Argyra leucocephala; assembly: GCA_963942445.1. Classification (NCBI taxonomy): domain Eukaryota; kingdom Metazoa; phylum Arthropoda; class Insecta; order Diptera; family Dolichopodidae; genus Argyra; species Argyra leucocephala. The sequence continues at coordinate 142,347,893 of OZ012677.1, forward strand.
ATGTTTCATTTTGATAGAGTACACCAGTACAAATTTTCAAGTCTGTATTAACATTTTTATTTTTTGAAATATTCCTTAAGGGTGTTGGAAGTTATATGACAGCTACCCAAACCCGTCTAAATTTTGGAAAGCGGTTTAAATAAATTTAAAAAAATTTCTGGTTTTACTAATATTAATGAATAAAAAGGACTAATCCAAGACAGATACATAATTTATTACATCAACCATATATCTAGTAATTATTACTTAGAACTTAACTTTTATTTCAACTCACATATGTTGTTCACCACATCTTTATATAAATTATAGAACAAATCAGAGTTAAATATCAGGTAGTCGAACATTACAATACCTATACTCACGAGTTGTAGTAATGTTAGATGAAAAACACACTCCTTTAACAATTGTTGGTAAACAACTTGTTTATTTATTTTTGAGAGAGTACGTAAAATATCAATTTTGAAGTCTGTATACAATTGCTGACAGGTGTTAGATGCAGCTACCCGATATCATTGATAGTATTGTGAAGTACTTCATTTGATCAAAATTTACTGTGTTTGAAAACTCTATGTTTAAGGCTGTGAAAATGCATAGGAAATAAACAAACACATAAGTAAATTTTCATTTTTACAAAGGATTAACACTGTTTTTATTTAAATTTAATTGGAATTCAAAAATTCACGAGTAAATAAAATAAAGAAATAACAAAGGATTGACAAAGATCCACATCCCGAAAGGGAAAAGAACCTGAAGTTGGACTACATTCTGATTTATCTGCAAGTCCGCTAATTGATAAATAAATAAAAAAATAAATGGGATTCAAATTCTTTATTTGAGTGCTGCGGTTATTAACAATGGTGCATAACCATTACATTCTTACAAGTACTAGATTTCTGACATTTGCTTTGTGCTATTTGTTTACCCTTTTTAAAAACTGCGAAATATATCAAAAATAGAAGATCTTTTTTCAATAGATATACCAACTGCCGGTTCCGGGCCATAAATGTTTGCAATCAGTTGTACCTTGTTTCTGAGCCCTATGAGGCTTAGGGCTTCCGAACATTCTCCCACCAATCTAAATTTGATGAGGTTACTTTCAAGAACTTTTAAGCAGCCTGACTGTCATTAAAGATTCTAATGACTTTGTTGACCATCTTTGCTCTTTTATTATATTCACTGCTGCGTTTATGGCAAAAACTTCAGCCTAGAAGACTGTGCAGTATTTCCCGCCTAGAGCAGTAAGGAACCCTCCAGTGAAAAAGTCCCAGGTGTTCGAAGACTTAGCCTGATCTTCTGAATCTGGTCTTTTTGATATATTAAAGAATAATTAATTTAAAAGAAACAAAAATCCATATAAAATTTTACCGTTGTGTAAGAAATCAATTAACCTGATAAAAATACAAAATTAACCAACATAAAGAAAAATAATTAAAACTAGGTCAATAAAATCCAGAATATCTAACTTCGCAAGATGTATAGTGATCTATAGCTCTAAGTAAATAATTACGTAACAGATTGTTTTATGATTTACACAGTGAATGTTACACCCTGTGTAGTAATAACCCAGATCTATATTTTCAATTTTGTTTATTTATTTTAAAACTTAATTTTATGCTACTTAAGCAAAAATTAATATTCCAAATTTCTTCAATATTTACAAGTTCTATAAACAGAGATTTAGGTGTATATGTGTACTACAAATACAAATTTAAAAAATCTTCTATTCTGATTAGAATAAAAATACAAAACAAACAAATACAAAATCGAGTTTTCCGATCAAAATTTTAGATGACAGACATGCGTGTAAAATATTTTTGCATATTTGAAAAATGGGCCCGGATAAATAATTTTTGTTTTTAAAGGTCACTCAAAATTTTCAAATCAAGTTTACTATATTATTTGAAACATAGGTTTTCGATGCTGTGCTGACACAAAATAAGAGGAAGAAGTTATGAATGTGACCTAGATTTTTATTATTAGTAGTTCTTGACTTTTATAGCCAGAATTTAATTTTTTGAATGGAAAATAAGAAAAACTGGAAAATTGGATTTATTATAATGCTTATTATAATGTGATGTGACAAATAATTAGGGTATTGTTTTTAAAACAAGTTCTATATTATGATGAAAATTGTATTAATGTAGATCTTTTATTAAATTAATTTGTTCTTTGTTTTTTTTTTTTGTTATTTTGAAGTTTATTTAGGTTTTCACATAACAAGTTTTGTTGGTAAAAAAATGAATTTTACAGTTTGGGGGAGACTGTTACATAATTTGATTGAATTCTGAATATCCAGACTTAGTAATTTGCAAATTTGTAAATAAGAAAAAATAATCAGTAATACCAACGAAACGAACTCAACTCGATATATAATTACTTGACATTCTTTATTCGATTCGATAACAATTTATTACCGCGAATTTGATCGAAAAACTAATTTTGTACTCACTTTAAAACATGTGATGAAATAAAAAATAATACGTTTTTAAGTCAAATTAAGGTGTTCAAAATAAAAAAATAAATTTGTATAATGTAAGGTTACTCGCTTATAAATAGTTCGATTAAAAATATTCGATTGTTGTTTAGATTGAGTTCGCCGACTACAAATTTACGAACAGGTGCTACATTTTTCTGATCGAGATAAACTATAGTTCTAGTTTTAATTTTAACGAAAAAATTTGTAATTTAAAAATTCTCAATCTAATTTATAGACTAAACACATTACCGGTTTGTCAATCCAATCAAGTGATTAGGTCTGTTCATAGTGGTCGCGCCTGCCCAAGAAAAAAGATATTTTATTCATAGTTGCATGTTATCAAAAATTCTACGCAGTTAAAAAACAGATAAAAGGCGGTTCATAGTTATTAGTTCAACAATTTAAAATATGTGAAAACCCATGGAATAGAAAAAGAAAGAATATTTTATGAAATTTGAATTACTTATTTTTATTATTTATTAAATTATCCTTAAGTAGAGATTTTCTACCAATGAATCTTAATTCCACTAAAACATAGTAAGTTTGACAAATTCTGCGATTTTATTTCTAATATCACAAATAAATTACGTATATACATGTATGTAATATTTAAGCAGCCTTGGGTGGAACGAAATGTATATTGAATCATCACAACTGTGCATTTCTTAGATAAATATTTTCGTGTTAAAAAATGTTGTCATCTAGTACCTTTCATCTTAAAAAATTTCTATTTCAGTATTGCCCACTAACTGGTTAAATTAAAAAGGTTCTACAACTCTTAAAACAAATTGTTTTTGAATAGTATTTAGTATTAACTCTTTAATCTCTAAAAAAATATACTATGGATATCTGGGATACATAATATTGAATGCTTTAATGTTAATAGTAGGAAATTCTGTAGATGACTGTGTCAACAAAATTAACCATGATTTGAACGCATTGAATAATAGGTTTAAGGCTAACAATGTGAAGCTGAATTCTAAGATAAAACTAAGGTAATGGTAATAAATGGAGAAATTAGTTGTGACATTGAAATTGAAGATAGAAAATCAGAAACAGTTACGGAAATTAAATACTTAGGGCTTATAATTGATAGTAAACTGTTTTTCAAAAACCACTTATAGACTTATATGCAAAAAAAATTCAAAAAAATGTAACTCTTTCTACAGAATAAGAAATAACTTAACATTAACTAGTTCAATACAAATATACAACACCATGATTAAACATTTTCATTCACATTTCGAGCACTGTTCTACGTTAATTTCCTTTTTCGCAAATAAAATGGTGGACAGGTTACAAAAACTGCAGAATAGAGGTATGTGAATTGTGGTAGAATAGCTAATACTCGACGCACCCAAGTGGCTGAATGTAAAACAGAGATTCAGACTTAACGTGTTGTTTTTCGTTTTTAAGATGAAGCATAAACTGGTTCCAAATTATTTATGTGATACACTGATATACGTCCAAGATGTGCAACATCATTTTTTTAAGAAATATTTTTAATGTTAGGTTAAATTTTTTTTAGAAGCGAAGGTGGAAAAAATGATTATGTATTAATGGTCTTAAGGTATTTAATGAGCTTCCTACTGATATAAAAAATTAATATTTAAGAACGATAAGGACTATTAGAAAATTTAAGAATAAAATTTTAAATTATGTTAAAAGTAGTTAAGTATAAAAAAAAGAGAAAAAAGAAAATGAATTAATTAAAAGATAAAATTTTGAATTTACATCTAAATCTTAAAAATAGTTCATATCAAATTTTGTTTAAGTTTTAAATTATTGTATTATATAAAATTTTATATTAAAATAAAAAAACAAAAAAATGAATAAAGATACGAAAAAAAATAATATTTCAATTTATCTTAAAAACTATTGAGATTATTGGTCTAAATGAAATCAAAAGTATTGTCACTGATTATTTATAAAAATATATAAAATTAATATTGTTTTTTGAAAAGGCCGAATGAATTACTCCTTTCATTTTAACCTAAACAATCATCGTGCTGAACAAACAAAAAACTTATTACATTAAAAGTAATTTTTTTCTTTTTTAATAATTTTTTTTTTTCTAATTTTTCCAGCCAACGAACAATACAAGAAACAAAAGGATGGGATGTATTTAGAGATCCACCGTTAAAAATAGATAGTGGTTCAACAGCAAATCAAGCATGTTTAGAATTTACAGTTAAAATATTAAAAGTATTTGCCTACTTAATAACATTTATTATAGTATTGGCTGGTGGGGTAATAGCAAAAGGCTGTGTTTTATTTATGACATCACAAATACGTAGAGATAAGAAAATAATATATTGTAATAAGGATTTAGGACGTGATAAACAATTTGTTGTAACATTACCAGAAGAAGAACGTATTGCATGGATATGGGCAATTATAATTGCTTACACAATACCAGAAATTGGTGCATTAATACGTTCTGTGCGTATATGTTTTTTTAAGTCATATAAACGTCCATATACATCACATTTTGCTTTTTGTTGGCTAATGGAAACTTTAAGTGTTCTCGGAACTGTATTGCTAATATTTGTTGTATTACCAGAAATAAATGCAATTCAAGGAGCAATGTTAACAAATTGTTTGTGTGTTATACCTGGTATGTTGGGTTTGATGTCACGTACTTCTAAAGAAGGAAAACGTGCAATAAAATCACTTGTTGATATTGCGGCTATTGCTGCTCAAGTGACTGGATTTGTTGTCTGGCCACTTTTAGAAAATCGTTTAATACTTTGGTTAATTCCAGTAGCATCAGTAATGATATCATGTGGATGGTGGGAAAATTATGTTTCAACACAATCTTCAATTGGTTTTATTAGAAGTTTGGGTCGAATTAAAGAAGATATGAAATTTACAAGATATTTTAATTATACGTTCATATCAATTTGGAAAGTTCTTTTCTTCTTTTGTACAATAGCAATGATTATGTGGATACGTGGTGAAGAACCAGCTAATTTATTTTTATTATTTGGTGATGGTTTTGGACCACATAAAATTATGGTTGATGAAATCACAAATGGTTTTTCACAATTACCTGATTTACCACAAACGATTGCTGATTCAACTGATATTGATGCGGCTCATGATACCGTCACTTATGTATTACTCATACAAATTTTAGCGGCATATGCTTGTTATATTTTTGGAAAATTTGCTTGCAAAATTTTAATTCAAGGTTTCAGTTATGCATTTCCAGTAAATTTAACTATTCCTGTTTCCGTGTCATTATTGATTGCTGCTTGTGGTATTCGTAATGGTGATCCATGCTTTTTTCATGGAACAATTCCAGACTATTTATTTTTTGAAAGTCCAACACAATTTAATTTAGATGATTTTGTTTCTAAACAAATGGCTTGGGCTTGGATTTTATGGTTACTTAGTCAGACATGGATTACATTGCATATATGGAATCCAAAATGTGAACGTTTAGCAACAACAGAAAAATTATTTGTTAGTCCAATGTATAGTTCATTGCTAATAGATCAATCTATGGCATTGAATCGAAGACGTGATGATCAAGCTGATGTTAAAACTGAGGTAAGTAATTTTTTGAATGGCTAGCAGAACTTAAAAAATTCTTTAATTTCAATTTTAATTAGGATTTGGATGAAATACAAAAAGAAAAAGGTGACGAATACTATGAAACAATTTCTGTTCATACAGATGGCTCTGCAATTCAAAAACCAAGTATAAAATCATCAGATAGTATTACCAGAATTTATGCTTGTGCAACTATGTGGCATGAAACAAAAGATGAGATGATGGAGTTTTTAAAGAGTATTATGCGTTTAGATGAGGATCAATGTGCTCGTAGAGTAGCTCAAAAATATTTGAGAGTAGTTGATCCTGATTATTATGAATTTGAAAGTATGGAGAATTAAATTTTTAAGATAAAATTTAAATTATTATTTAATTTGTTATTATAATTTCAGCTCATGTATTCTTTGATGATGCCTTTGAAATATCAGATCATAGTGATGATGATATTCAAGTAAATAGATTCGTTAAGCTTCTTGTTGCTACAATTGATGAAGCAGCATCCGATATACATCAGACAACAATTCGGCTTCGACCACCAAAAAAATATCCAGCTCCATATGGTGGACGTTTAGTTTGGGTCTTGCCAGGTAAAACAAAAATGATTGCTCATCTTAAAGATAAAGATCGTATTCGTCATCGTAAACGTTGGTCTCAAGTAATGTACATGTACTATTTACTTGGTCATCGTCTTATGGAACTTCCAATACCAGTTGAACGTAAAGAAATTATTGCAGAAAATACATATTTGTTAACATTGGATGGTGATATTGATTTTCAACCGATTGCTGTCACTTTACTGGTCGATTTAATGAAAAAGAATAAAAATTTGGGTGCAGCTTGTGGGCGTATTCATCCAATTGGTTCTGGTCCTATGGTATGGTATCAAATGTTTGAATATGCTATTGGTCATTGGCTTCAAAAAGCAACAGAACATATGATTGGTTGTGTACTTTGTAGTCCAGGATGTTTTTCACTTTTCCGTGGTAAAGCTTTAATGGATGATAATGTAATGAAAAAATATACAACAAGATCTGATGAGGCAAGACATTATGTACAATACGATCAGGGTGAAGATCGTTGGTTATGTACACTATTATTACAGAGAGGTTATCGTGTAGAATATTCAGCTGCATCTGATGCTTACACTCATTGTCCAGAAGGTTTCAATGAATTTTATAATCAACGTCGTCGTTGGGTACCATCAACTATTGCTAATATTATGGATTTATTGGGTGATTCGAAAAGAACAATTAAAATTAATGATAATATTTCGATGATATATATTTTCTATCAAATGATGTTAATGGGTGGCACTATTCTTGGTCCTGGTACAATTTTTCTTATGTTGGTGGGGGCTTTTGTAGCTGCTTTTCGTATTGACAACTGGACTTCATTTCATTATAATATTGTTCCGATATTATTATTTATGTTAGTATGTTTTACGTGTAAAGCAAATATACAACTGCTGCTGGCTCAAATACTATCTACGATGTATGCATTGATCATGATGGCGGTAATAGTGGGTACGGCTTTGCAATTGGGTGAGGATGGTATTGGAAGTCCTTCAGCTATTTTCTTGATTGCTATGGTTGGTTCGTTTCTTATAGCGGCATGTTTGCATCCGCAAGAGTTTTGGTGTATTACGGCTGGTCTTATTTACTTACTATCAATTCCATCTATGTACCTTTTATTAATTTTATATTCAATTATTAATTTGAATGTTGTTTCATGGGGTACTAGAGAAGTAGTAGCGAAAAAAACTAAAAAAGAATTAGAAGCGGAAAAGAAAGCAGCTGAAGAAGCCACTAAACGTGTTAAACAAAAAAGTTTACTTGGATTCTTACAAAGTAGTATTGGAGATAATCCAGATGAAGAAGGTTCAATTGAAATATCTTTGGCTGGACTTTTTAGATGTATTTTGTGTACACATGGCAAAACAAGTGATGAAAAAGTTCAACTTACTCATATCGCTGATGCATTAGATAATATACAAAAACGATTAGAAACATTAGAGCATGCTATTGATCCTCATGGTCATTCATCACATCATGGGCATAATCGTCGTAGAACAACATCTAGTGGATCAAAAGATCATCATTTAGCTGCTGTTGCTGAAAAAGATGGTAATGAATCTGATACTTCATCAACTGAAAGTTCAACACCAAATCATGAAGAACGTGATTTCTTAACAAATCCGTATTGGATTGAAGATCCTGAATTACGTAAAGGTGAAGTTGATTTTATGTCTAGTAGTGAAATACACTTCTGGAAGGATTTAATTGATAAATATTTGTATCCAATTGATCAGGACAAAGATGAACAGGTAATTTATTGATAAAAGAAACAAAAGCAATTTTATTTTGTTGAGAATGTCAATGTTTTAATGTTTTTACAGCCAAAAATAAAGGCCATTTCTTGTTCAGTTTTCGTTTTCAGTTTTTGTTTTTTGTTTATTTTGAAATTCTTTTAAATTCTAGGAGAATAAAAAAAATTCAGAAATCGTTAACATAATTTGCTAGATTTTGGTTTTTTTTTCTAGTTATAATTTAAAAAAAAAAATTTTTTTTTTAATCAAAATTGAAAATTTTAGGATAGAATTGCTGTTGATTTAAAAGAATTGAGGAATACGTCAGTGTTTTCATTTTTCATGATAAATGCTTTGTTCGTATTGATTGTATTTTTGTTACAATTAAATAAGGATAGTTTGCATGTTAAATGGCCTTTTGGTGTTAAAACAAACATTACTTATGATGAGTCTACACAAGAGGTAAATTTTTTTTCAAATGGGATTTCAGCGATTTTTCTTTTTTGAAGTAAATTTAGGAAATTATTTATATTTGCCTAAAGTAGGGTAAAATCATAGAATTGAAATTAGATTTTGATAACTATGATCGCAGCATTTAATTATATATATATTATATGTATTTATATGTATGTCACTGTAAACAAATATTCTTAATTTAATAGTCGTTTATTTGTGTGTATGTATCTGCGAACTTCATTTTTTTGTATATGACATTGTGTATCAATATAATATATTAAAAATATATTTTCTTGCTTTATAAAATTAAAAAAAAAATTAACCAAAAATATTCGGGCATTAGTTGTTAAAAACGATCAACAATCTTCCAATTTTCACACTCAACACGATTTTGTTCATATGTGTTCACATCGCTTATACTATTCAGTACCATGCTGTTTTTAATTACATTAAGTGCATTAAAACACTTTGCATTTTTTTAGTTTACAAAAAAGTGAATTGCACATTCGAGATGATATCAGAAATTCATAAATATAAATAATTGTTCAATTATATCGTTTTTTGAGCAAAAATAAGTAAGCTTTCAAAATTAAATTAGTTTTTCAACCATTTCACTACCGACCCCAAAAATGATCTACAAAAAATGTCACTATTTATATTATTTTACATCATAATTTAAACGTAAAAATGTTGATTGTTTTATTGAATTTTTAAAATTAAATTGGAACTTACAAAACTTTAATATTAGAAACGACACAAATTATGTATGTTGTTAATGTATGTCACACATTGATTTAAGTCATAATTGTATTCATTTTAAAATATTTGATCCACAATGTGTTTAACGATTTTCTGACAACATGATTATTTAATATTTTAAAAACTTTGCTTTAAATTATTTTAAATACATTATTTAATATTTTGTTATACATTATGTAATATGTAAATCCTATCAACAAAACTTATGGAATTAAACAAAAAAAAAAATGTTAAACAACCGTTATCATTAACGCTATTTAAATTTTTTAATTATCGAATAATCGAATAATATCGATGTCCTTTACATACACATATATAATAAATATTTCTTAATATATTAAATTTGTAGGATAATAGTAGTGCTTCATTGGTTAAATATATATATATACCTACATATTATATTTGAATATATTGTCATATATTATTATAATGAAATAAAATTAAATAGCTTTAAATAGTATTGCCAGCTTACTTAAAATACAGTAGAGCGTAGATAAATAATTGCTAAAAAAAAACAAAATCATAATGATTTAAAAATTAATTAAAATTTATAACAAAATATTCAATAATTTTTAAATTATCTTTTAAATAAATAATTTACTATTTTAAATAAATTAAATTTAATTTTTTTGCTTAAAAGGATATTTAAACGTAATTTTAATTAATTTTAAATCATTTTCATTAAAATACAATTTTCAATTTTACAGAAATTTTCAATTTGAGATAAAGTGTATAGTTAAAGTGTTTTAAGAGAAATTAATTCTTATTTATAGAACAGTGCAAATATGGTAATCCAGATCTAAAATTTATTTTAAATTAAGATCCAGTATAAAATCATTAATTTACAATTATCAGTCATTCTAAAACCGTATAATATAATGCAACCATTACACCACTGAAGTAATATGGGTTGGTTGCGAAATACTGTACAACAAAATGCATTACACAAAATTTGTATTGCACAAGTAACACTGTATTACAGGATACTCTTGAAAAACGTAATGGTAAAAAAGTTAACGTAATTTTCTGATTTTTAACACTTGTATTCAAGGAAACTTATTTAGAATTGAATACGACATGTTTTCAGTAGAAAAATTTGATTTTCAAATAAAATGGGTCAAAAGTAACAAAAATCAAATAAGCTTGTTCTAATCTAATAAAAGCACCAATGACGTCATTATAAGAATTTTGATATAGTTTTAGAAGGTATTATGATTTGGGTATGACCAAATTGCAGAACGGTTTATACCACATTATCTCAAATTAAAATTATTATTTAATTGCGAATATTTTAATAAATGTATCGTATTTTAGTTCATTAACGTCTTAATATTTGCATTTATATATATATATATTTTATTTACATACATGATAGTACCACTTATGTATATACATAAGTACCAAATCGCTGAAAATCCCAGAATTTTAAGAATTTACTAACATACTTTTTTTTCTCTTTTTTTTATTTTCTTTATTATGTATTTATTATGCTTATGACAAAAAAAAATTAAATATAAAATCAAAAAAAAAATAAATGTATGAAACTTTGTGGAAAATGTTTTTTTTTTGGATTTTAATTAAATGCAAATGTATGTGTGCAAAAACCGCTCTGTATGGAATACGTATATTTGTGTAAAATGGCATATATTTATAAATAAATATTTAATAATTATATAAAAAATAAATTGCGAAAAAAAAAAAACAAAAACAAAAAAAACAATAGGAGAGAATTGCAAGAGATTTAATCGAACTGAGGAATAAATCAGTTTTTGCATTCTTCATGTTCAACGCATTATTCGTATTAATTGTTTTCTTATTACAATTAAATAAAGACAAACTTCATGTTGAATGGCCACTTGGTGTAAAGACGAATATAACTTATATTGAAGAAACATCTGAGGTTGTTTAAAAAAAAAAAAACTATTTAATTATATTTAATTAAAAATTAAAATATTTTTATTCAAATAAGTTTTAATTTTTTTATTATTTCTTTTATGTGTGTGAAATGAAAATTAACAAACAAAAAAAATTTTTTTTTATATTTTAATTTTTTTAATTTTTCATTGTTTTTTTTTTACTATAATTTTGTTTATATTATTTATCTCTTTCTATCCTTTTTGTTTTTCTTAATTATTTTCAATGTGTTTTCATTAACACTATTTTTTATTTTCAAAAATTCAAAATTCTAAAAAAAAAAAACAAAAAACTAAACAAAAACAAAAAAAAAGAGACAAAAAATGATTTTAATATTGAACGTTTTTTTTATTTGGTTATTAAAAAGAGAAAAACAATGGTAAAACTTTCGAAAAGTGAAAATAAGTTATTAAATGTAATTTCAAATAATAGAAATATAAATTTTATATTCCTTGCGATCAGCCGCATTTGCCGGCGGATTTATAACAGATGAAAAATAAAATAAAACGATAAAATAAATGGTTTGTCTGAAAATTTTTTAGTACATTTCTTGGATTATAAATTCACCAGTAAATACCGCTGGACTGAGCCATTGTCTACCAATCATTTGTTAATATTGTAATAAAATTTTTTGTAAAATTTTAATTTTCTCATCAATTTCTTCCAGTTCTGAACACTTCAGGTTTCCAGTTACTTCAAATACAATTTGAAGAAGAGTGTGTAGACTTAATGTTGTAGAATCTCTTTATAGAGAATTTCAAAACAAATTTTTTTGCTTTTCTTCAAGAACTACAAAAAAACACCATTTTGGTGAAAATCAATTACAAAGAAAGTTGCATTGTATTAAAAATATACTATAAATAAATATGAATATAAAAATGTCATAGAAAAATATACGTTAAATATTTGTATTAAAATAATAAATTAAAACAAAACAGTAATGACATGAGTTAGGATTTTTTTTAAATTTTCGGTATAAGAAAATATACATAATACAAATTCAATTTGGAACTTCTAAAAATGACACAAATTTTGAATGATGTAACAGAACTCAAAAAAATATTAAATTGTTATTATATAATTCAAAAATATTGCAAATATTATTTAAAAAAAGATAATATTTATAAATCGATTTAATAATTTGCTCTTATTATTTGGAATGTTTCATTTTCACACAAAATGTATGCAGCAAACAATTCGTAAATCAATTGGTATATTTTTTTTTTATATTTTCAACGATGTCTGTTAAACTATTTATTTTGGTATTTTAATATAATGCAACTGTAATTAATTTAAAAAAAATATTTTTTTTTATCATATTAGGATAATCCTATTATATTATTAGGGTATTCTAGACAAGCGATTTATTTTTTATGTGATTCTACACCCTATTTATTTATTTACTTTATTTATTCAATATATATCTCAAAAGGAGCTGTCTAGCTCATTTAGAGTTTACAATATTTCATATAATAATAAAAATAAATAAAAAAGATACTTATGTGGTTATTTATGTCATCATAAAAGTAGAATTTTCAAACAGTAACATATTACGTATATACGTTTGACAACTTCATGTTTACGTTTATGTAAATTGTCCTATCTTTCTTAACACCAAATTAAATATTTTTTTTTTAAATAAATTAAATTTAAAAATATATTTTTGATTTAATTTTCTTAAATTATATTTCAAACTATATAAAATATATTTAAAAATGTAATTTAATTAATATACGAGACAAAACGCAATGGAGTTAGTCAACTCATAATTGTTTAGCAAACTTAAATTTGAATTAATCGCCACAAGCTTAATATGTATATGATATATTATATAAAAAAAATTTAATAGTGATTTTCATAAACAAGCAATATTGGCAATATTGCTTATTAATAAGTATTTTGTTCATAAAAATTTCTAACTTAGCAGGAAAACGGCAAAATTATAGTAGATAGCGTATGACAATCAGTTGTGCTGCTGTTTATATTTATAACACAAATCTGCAAATATAAAAAATTTAAATTTTTATAGCTCTATTAAAAAAAGGTTTTTTTCTGCAGGATTTTGTTTTTACAGTTTGAGTTTATGTAAAACCCTAATATATTCTCTTTTAAAAACTGAACAAAATCAATATTTCAAAAAAACAGTTGCAAAAAATAATCGAACAAATTAATTTCAATGCAAGGTTGTCCGTCTTAATTCCAAGAAATGGATGTACCAAAACTTATTAAATTTTTAGAACATTGGATTTGGTCAATGCTTTACTATAACATTTTTTGAGTCAATAATAGTATTGAATTGAGTTGAATTGACACCAAAGCAAAACGGAAATTTTATTCGATTAACAATGTTGTCACAACATTTATGGCTCTAAATAACTAACACACACTGTCTCTACTACATATTAACCTTGTAACGATTATTTCCAATTTAACTTAAATCAAAATAGGAAGTAAACAAATTATTTTACTTTTGGGCTCGTGCAATTAAAAAAATATATTTTATATGTTTTAAAAATGTAATTCAAATATATATTTTTTGTCTAGCCTTAAGAGGCCTCAATTTTTGAATAAATATCAAATGTATTTTTAACATAATTAAGGTAAATAATTTTGGTGTAGGAAAAAATTTTATAATTTTTTTTTTTAATTTGAATACAACTTCAACTTGTCAATATTCTGCCCATCTCTGGAATTCGATCAAAAGTGAAATTAAAGACTACTATAATTTCGATCGAAATGAAAATAATGTCCTTGGAAATCGATTGTTTTCAATTTGACTATACAATTTTTTTGAATTTACGTTCAATTTTTCTATATTTGGATTGTTCAGCAAACTGTTCTAGAACGATCTGGATTAAAAAATATTACATTTTGTAGTGAGTAGTTTCCGTTAATTGAACGTATTTGTCCAAAAGTGCTTTAACCGTGGTTCACTAGATTGTCCAAAACAGTTCTAAATTAATTTTTTTTGTTCTGAATTATTTTGAGAACAATTTTGGACAACTTTTCTTCTTGTTGTTTTTTCTTTAAATTTTGGCAGATAAAAAAAATGTTAGAGTACACAAAAATTAAAACAAAAAAGTTCAAAAAAGATTTCTAAAAAAGTGTTCAGTAGATTTTTCTTTTCTAAGTAATCCTAAAATGTTTGAAATTTAATTGTCCTTATCGAAAACAGTTCTATCCGATTGTGTCCAAAATCTACTGAGCAAACTTATTATTAACCATTAATTAACAACAACTGTCTCAAATAGTTTTCAAAAACGAATCGAATCGAATTGAATCGAAAACAAACAACCAATTACATAAATTTGTTCATTAATTTGCAAATTCGGTTTGTAAAGTTAGGTTAGAACTTAATTATACATTTTGGATGTTACGACTCGAGTGACCTATTCTCCCAAACAATCCAGTACTAGAACGTGCTCTATTGAGTTAATCAATCAAATCACTAATTTGGCTTTCTGCGCAATAATTCTTATATTGTTGCAAATTAGGTATAGGTACCGAAACTATTTCACAAAACTATATATGTATTATGTATGTATGTTTTGAAAATTTTTATAATGAGAAGAATTTGAATTTCATAAAATCTTTAAAAAAATAATTTTTACGTTACTAAAATGACATGAATTCAGTTTATTTTATTTTATTTATTACTAAGAACTGTACATATATATAAACATAAATCAAAATTAACTAATTTAAATTTTTCAAATTAAACTATCAAATTATTTATTCAATTGTTATCGATTCAAAACTTATAAAAATGAAATTCAGAGAAACTAAGATTTGATGAAAATAGTTGAATATTTTAATTTGACTTAATATGCTTTTCAGCATTTTATTGTTTTGTACTCGACTCGACGTACACTAAAATTTGTTTAATTTTTATTTATTCAATCTCAATTTTGATTAAATTCATTCCGATCGGACATGTCCGGTATGTATCGTTTTGTGGAAAAATTGAAGTTGGAGTGAAATTGAAGTGAAACACAGACTGATAGACTGGCAGATTATTTTAAAAAATTTAAATAGAAAAATAAAAAAATAAATCGTTTGTCTAATGCAAATTTCCTTTTTTTTTTTCTTTATTTATAGTTATTTTTTTTTTTGTTGTGGCTTATTTTTTGTTTTTGTTAAACCCTTTAATTTTGGAACATTTTGTTTTTCTTATTTTATAAAATCTCTTCTCAAACAGATTTTTTTTTTTTCATTTATTATTTGTTTTTTTTTTTTTTTAACAAATAACTTTACCCACAACCACCAATCACGATGTTTAAAATTCCTTTCGCCTCTCACATTTTTGAATAAACAAAATAAATTAAACAAAAATCAAAAACAATATAAAGAAAATCAAATTACTAAAAATAATTTCAAAGAAATTTAAAAACAAACACAAAATTTTCTTCTCCACTTTTTCCTATGAACTCAAGAAAACTCTATAAGTGCAAGAAAACAATACAACAACTATTTATTCGTGGTTTTGGGCAAAAAATAAAAATTACCCCAAACAAAGTTTAGAAAAAACAAGGACAAAAAAAGAAACAAAATAACTAGTCCCAGCATGTGAATGTTTGAAAATGAGTGCATGAAAACGAAATATACGACACCAGAGACAAAATTGATGGGGTGCAAAAATATTAGAATTTAATTAAAAAAAGTAAACTATTTGAAATATTTTCTTTAAGATTAAAAAAAAAAAAAAAATTCTATTAATTTTATTGAATTGATATTTCTGAAACTTTTGCACCCCCCAACAGAATACGTACAGAAATTTCAAGTGCAAATAAAATTAATTAAATTATTACAGAATCATTTTTTCATTGTAAATAAATTATAAATTGGGAATATCATTTTTTAAATAACACAATATTTCAAAAAAGCAATTGTTTACAAAATACATACAAACTATATACATTATATATACCTACATGCATAATTATGGTAATGAATCATTTTAATACATACTATCAAATAAATACAAAGTTTACTAAAGAACATTTTTTTTTATTTTTTTTTGGTAAATAGTACTAAAAATAATTGGTTTTTTGGTTTTATCCTGTATATTTTATAAATACATTTTGTTAGGATTTAAATTAGGTAACTAACATTTTTTATACTCAATGATTTAATTTATTTTTCTAATGAATATATTTTTTTTTTCAACATTCCAAAATTACAAAAATAAAAAAAAATTAGGTTCACATAACAAAAGAATACCTACAATTGGAACCAATCGGTTTAGTATTTGTATTCTTCTTTGCTCTCATCTTAGTTATACAATTTACAGCAATGTTGTTCCATCGTTTCGGAACTCTGTCGCACATATTAGCTTCAATTGAATTGAATTTATGCTTTAAAAAGAAATCTGAAGAATTATCACAGGATGCTCTGATTGATAAGGTATGTTTAAATGAGAACAGTCTGTTTCTCTCTCTCTCTCCTATTTATTCTAATTATTAATAAATATATTTTTTTTTATAATATTTTAATAATACTATTTAAATATTGAATCATTTTTAGCATGCGGTGGAAATAGTTAAAAATCTTCAACGACTGCAGGGTATTGATGGTGATTATGATAACGATTCTGGTAGCGGACCTGATCGAATAGCAAGACGTAAAACAATTCAAAATTTAGAAAAAGCAAGACAACCACGTAGACAAATTGGAACACTTGATGTTGCATTTAAAAAACGTTTCTTGAAACTAACAGCTGATGAAAATAATCCTGGTAAAAAATTTCATTTTGATTTTACATTAAAAATATTTTTTAATTATAAAAAGGTAAGTCCTATAGGATATAGGATCTTTATTACTTACGTATCGTTTGGCTGGGAAAATAGGGAAAATTAAAATTAAATTTTTTAGAATGACAAATAATTCAAATGAAATAATACGCTCAATGTTAGTTTGGTTATTTAATTTTATCCAGCGAAAAACAGAAATGCGAACTCTCAGGCAAATTTGTGGACACACATTAAGAGATAAAAACTGTAGCGACATCAGAGATGCATGCGACTTTTCAAGATATTGTCCATTGGAGTCGAGATAGACGCAGAAACTACAGAGACCATGTAAATATAATGGAAGACGGTCGACTGACAAAGTTAGTAATTAATGGCCCAATAAATGTCAAACGTCTACTAGGAAACCAGGAAAACCTCCAAAAAGGTGGTACGAATGCTGGACGTCGTTATCACAAAATTGAAGCAAAAATATGTGTATTCAAAAAAACGGTCACTAAATACCTCTTTTAAAGAAGCGGCCCGTTGTACACTCTCTCAACAATTTCGTTTCTGTTTTAAAACAGACTCCATCCAGAATGATTTCAGTCGGTTTTTTTCTTTTTACTTCTGAAAAGTTTTTCCAGTAGTAGTCTTCTAACATGTTTGCTCTTCTTGATCTCTGCATTGGACATACGCAAAGTATATAGAAAATAGTTTCCACTTCTTCTCCATATTTTCTACTTAGGTTGGATTCTACGAGTCCACAATTGCAATATGCTCTGTAAGTAGGAGATGTCCCATTTATATGATTATATATAGCCTGAAGATGGTACTGTTCAGCGATAATATCCTTTTCGTCCTTTTCGCATTCGGTTTTCCTAGAAGTTTTTCGTTTGAATAGTTCATTTTGAGTCTCACTAAGCATTAAGATGAGCAGTTGCTCCCTATTTCATCTTATTCGTTTTAATAGCATGACTTATTAGTCCAAATGATAATTGGTCTTTGTTTCTTAATAAACTTAAAGTTAATTCTATATAGTTCCCTTCCACGTCTGAATGGCAGTGTAGCCAATACAATTTCTACTTTACTTTAATGTGGTAGCTTACTCTTTATATTTTGCTACATATAGAAGTATGTTTTTAGGCTTTTTTAATTTTTTTAAAAAATTTTAGTGCATTTTTTTAAAAAATTTTAGTGAAAATAAATTATCATCTTATTAGAGAACAAAATCATCGTACAAATGTGTACATTTTTTAAAATCGTAGGGAATATATTTTTTTGTTATAATTTTAATAAAATAAAGTTCAATAAATTAAATTAAAACTATAATATTTTTTTTATAGCAACTCCAATATTAACAAGACGAATGACTATGCGTCGTGAAACTATACGAGCTCTTGAAGTTCGTAAGAATTCTGTCATGGCTGAGCGTAGAAAATCACAAATGCAAACACTTGGTGTTAAAAATGAATATGGTATAACAACAACAACTGCAAATACGGTATGTTAATATTATAATTTATTTTTTGTTTTGATTAATTAAATAATTTCAACTCTCCTGCACCACGTAAAGCACAATCGAAAGGTCCCAGTTGGTTGAATTCCTGATAAAATTAAAATACTTTATAGCCTTTTCGACCTATTCCAGCACCCATTATTATTGGAATAAAATAAATAAAAAAAAAATAAAGGGACCCGAAAGAAAAAAAGGCCTGAAGGTTTGCCTATATATTAATGTGCAGTTAAACTGATATGTAAATAAATAAATAAAGAAATAATTTCTATGAACTAAATTAATTGAGAGCTATGTATGTAAAACAAACCTAGTTTCTTTATGGTATCTAATCAAATCAGTCTCTTGATGTTTTGTGACCCTTATTTTTAATAGTAAGCTCTTCGAAATTTGTGTCTTTATTCTAATCCATAATTTTGGATTATACAATTTTTCATGAAAACATGTATGTATACACCTAGCCTATTAGTAATGTAATTTAGTAAAAAGTAGATATATTAAAATGAAATAAAATGTAAAAAAAAAGATAAAATGAAAAGTAAATTCGACTTTTCCATTATAAATTCTTTGTGCATAATTAGTTTTGTGCAAAAAGAATTTAAACACATGTAGTTGTGCGTAAGAACAGCTTCTGCCGGTAACATTTCCATATCATAACTAAACTATAATTCTAGTTGATTTCAATTTTTGCATTCCTCGGAAGCTAATCAAACAGTTGAAATGCTTTGTATACTGAGGTATTTTCGTGCCTGTTTTAGTTATTGAACCTGTTTCCCCGTAATTAATTTATTCTTTAAATAATTTGACAATTTTCCAATTTCAATGTTAAATTAGAACAATAACACAATATTTTTTCAACTCTTATTCCCTTCAAAATCTTCAACATACACTCTATTATGGATGTGAGTCTACCACATCTGAGAATATTGCTCATCGATTTATTTTGAAGTTTCTATGGTTGCAATAGTGCCTCTTTATTTCATGGAAATAGCACAGTAGAGCAAAATTCAAAATATGTTTTATTTATCCACAAACTTTATATATGATTCAAGATAATAATTTTCAAATATTAGAATTTCATATTTTGTTAACTTTTTAAAATCATTGTTTTCTAGTTTTTTAGATAAATGGTTTCAGTCTCTAATATGGATTTCAATCTAACTGCTTTAGTTTATTACGGAATTAAAAACAAGCAACTGTAAATTATATTATTTTATTAATTTTATTATAATTATTTACAAAATGTTTATGAATTTTTTAACTGTTTTTGGATTTTATCAGATCCTTTATAAATTTGATTTTATTTTCATCTTAAATAATCAACGAATATCCTTGCATGTATGCCTACAATTGAAAAAAATTAATAATATTGGGGATTCTGAAGTCTACGGTCCTACGCGGGCTCAAATCATGATACCTCAAAGATACTTGGTATTTCCAGTTTTCCAAAAAATTATATTTTAATGACGTATCTTATCCTTTAAGGACGAAAAGGACATTTGAATTTGAACTATTTTTGTTGGTTTAATGTGCTTGTGTATAAACCGTTATATCTTTTGGTTACCTAGATGTACAAATATTTATTATCTTGTAAGATAACGGTCTGACAAATATTTTAACGTTAGTTTCATGATGATAAGAGCTGTCATTGTGGACTAAATTTAAAATTGAAATATTTTTTTTTGAACAAAAACAATTTTTCGTATCAAAATTAAATTATTCACAATTTTACCAAAAAATCTCCCATTTTATTTCAATAATGTAGTGTATGGTATTTAGGTAGGGCCATTTCAGTTGCCTGCGAAAAACCAATTAGCACTTAATTGTGTCTTTTTGTCTTGACGACACGAGTGACCTATTTATTGTTGTTGGTTGTTATAGGTCATAGGAGATAATTTTCTCATTTTTACTATTATGTCTACTATCGTAGTGTATAGTAGATATAAACATTTTTAAAGAAATCAGGTATACATATAAGGAGTGGTTTCAAATATCCTTTTCGTCTTTAAGGGATAAGATGTGTCATTAAAGATGTATATATAGATTTAGATTTAGATTTATTTTATTAGTCTCTATGAAACTTCTATTGCTCTCGTATTAATTTTTTAAATATACTGATTCTAACTTAATTTTTTATGTTATTGGGTAATTCATTGAAAATTTGTACTCCTCTGTACCTGAGTGAGTTTTGTGTGCTATTTTTTTTTTATAACGGTATTCTAAAATCTCCCCTGTTTCGTAAATAATAATATCCACCAACATACTCAATGTGTTTCTGCATATAATTGGTTAGTAAATTATACTTAAGTTTAAATATCAGAATCAGTACACTGTACTTCAATTTACTTCTAATATATATCTATATATCTTTGGAAAACTAGAAGCACCAGATATCCTTTGGTCTTATATTTGGGCCTACGCAGATACAACATTTCTTTCAGCAGAGCAGAAATATTTAGCAAACAAAAACTGAATTATTTTTCACAAAAAAAAATTTTATTTTGCAAAAATCGATATTTCGGAAGCAATTTACTTCCATTACCACTACTTCCAACTAATTAAAGAATAAAACTACTTTTAATTGCTTAATTCAATATTGCATCACTAAAAACAAATCTAATAATCAAAAATAATTAAAAATATTTCAAACATTTTATTTTAATATAGATATCAAATGGTATTATACCTGCAAGAAATACTAGAACATCAAATGCTGGTTTGAGTATTAAAGATGTATTTAGTCCCAATGGTGGACCTGGTGAAGTAAGATAAATAAAAAATTTATTAATTATTTTACAAATACAAAAAAAAAATTATTTTCAATATAGATTTATGGAACAACAAATGGTGGTGGTAGCAGTGGTCAAGTTAATCAAGGTTATGAACATGTACTAGAAGAAGATGATAGAAATTCATTAAGATTAACACCTAGAAATCCTAATAGTTCTCAAGTATCATGGAGTAGTAGTAATAATACCGGAAGATTATAATAATAATAAAAAAAATAAATAAATATATAAATAAATATTTATAAATTTCCAATTATATATATATGTTATATACATATTATATGTAATCCTACATATTATAAATTAAAAATTTGCCTGCCTAAAATGAGATTTATAAACGAATATTAATAATTTTAAAAATAGTATAAATTAAGTGAAAAAAAAAATAAAAATAATTTAAAAGACTATTTTTAAATTTCAATTAAATAACTATTTTCATTATATACATACATATAGTATACATTTATTTTTATATATTATTGAAAGTAATAAGTTGATATTAAATTTTAAATAATATGTATTTTTTTTTTTAAATTAAGTAAATGAAAAATGATTATATAAAAAAATTTAAAATAATTGTAAGACAATAATATTTCATTTTTGACTTTATAGTTTTATACATAATATTCTAATTTTTTTTTTTCATTACAACTAATACTTAAATAATTAAAGAAAATATCAAAATGTATGAGATAATTGCTTAGTATGCATGTGAAATATAAAAAAAATAAGCTCGAAATATTTTAACAATCTTTACAGGCGAATTAAAATTTGTTTAATTAACTTAAAATACATAAATTTAGAAATTTTATTAATATTGAATATATTTGAGATCACCGTCGTTTCATAATCTTCTATTTACAATTGGAATAGTTCTGAATACAATAACTATATTTACACATATTCTGATCGACGATTCGTCGTTTAGTGTCTTGAATCGACTTGAATTGACTATCGCTGGTAACATGAATGAAGATAGTATAAAAAACCATCACTTAGACTTAATTTATTAAAATTGAAATTAAATTATTTTATAATATTATTTAAATATTTGACATCTGATGATTAACTTAATCTTAAATTTTCTAATTAAATTTTAATGCCATTTTCTATTATCTGATTTAAGACAATTATCATTGCTTTTTAAGGATTTATTTAAGCATACTATAGTAGTGGAAGATCAATGTTGATTTTTGCATCACTTCCTCATAGTTATCTAGATTGTTTTAGTATCAAATTATGTAATAGAATGTTATTTAAAAGAGATATATTACTTAAAGTTGGCCCATCAAACAAAACACACTCCACACAAACAGTTGGTTTTGGATTAGATTTTTCTTTTCAATTGTATTGAACATACATACCTACGTTTAGTTTATTTTCGTATTTAAATTCTTGAAATTATTTTATCATTACATCATTTAATTTTATATTCACATATTTAAAGTCACTATACAGATAGTTTCAAAGAAACTGAAATGTTCCAACTGTGAAATTGATTAATATTTTAATTATCTAATGTGATGAGATAATTAAAATACTATAAATATACAAATATTTGGATTTACCCTATATCCCAATAAAAGTTAAATGTTCCAAAAAAGAAGTATACTTATTGATTGATTAACTTTACTTCTGTTTTTTCGAAAATTATCATTTATTTTTCTTATGCATTTTTAAGATAGTTTTTAATAATACTACAACAAAAATAATTTTTATTTTATTATAATCACTCAATGACTCAACTTATCACAAAATCTAAATCTAAATTATTTACTTTTGCTTCTATATAAATTTTTCAACTTCTACAAATTTTTTTAACGAATTATGTGTAAGCTTATCATTATATACCAGCATATTGTAATATAAATTGAAAAATAACAAAAAATACAATTTATTGAATAGAAACATTTACAAATCTAACTTTAATTGTCTCGTACATTAAAATGTTTTTCCAGACTAATTTAATTATTTAACAATGCTACAAACTCAATAAAATTGACTGCTTTTATGAAATATTTATTATTAATGCTGCCATCTTTTATCACAAATTTTTGAATAGATTTGAATTTTATGTTTTTTGTTTCACTTTTACATGTAATTCCTATTAAAAAGCAATAATAATAATAATAATTTTAATATTATAAAATTAAAATTAATTTACAAATGCTTACAATATATAAATTTTTACATATTTATAATGCTTAAATAAATGTTTATATACCTACATATAAAAAAAAATTGTGTACTTAATATAATAAATGTAAATGTTTTAAGTTCGTTGTACACTTCACCTGAGCCAGCTAAATTGTGTAGTTGTAAGCTAAACTACATATTGTATAGTTTAGCTGATTTAGGTTACCTTGTTGTACATTTCAGGTAAGCTATGTGAGCTAAGTAATTTAAGAAAATCTTTAAAAACAAGAGCAATAAAAAAATTAAATTAAATTTAATAACCAACATAGCTGACATAGTTTAACTAAAATGTATAATATAATATTTTAGTATAGCTAGTTTACATAGCTTAGCTAGTTTAGCTGATGTATATCACGGAACTTTTCATAAAAATGTGAAAATTATTCATATTAAATTTTCAGCAAAAATCACTGCCTCAAAAGTCAAAAAATATCAAAAAACATTTATTTGTTTGTTTTGTTTTAATTTTCATTTATTTTATTTAAATCTAATTAAAAATAAAAATTATAAAAAAATAAATTTAATTTAATTCAATTTAATGTCGGTTGATTATAATGAAAATGATAATCATGATGTTTTAAATGATGATCATTAATTAATTACATTAAAATATTAATAAAAATAATTAAAAATAAATTTTTTAAATATTTATTTTTTTAATGCATAAAGATCATTTCCTTTATTTTTTGTTTAGATAATATACAATAATTTAAAATTAAAACTAAAATTTATAAATGCGGAAAAACTTAGTCAAATGAATTATAATCGAATTAAAGATTGATTGAATATTTAAAACTATGATATTATAAAAGACATAAAAAATTATTTGGATTATAAAGGAACAATATTTTAAATTAAATAATGAAAAAATTATAAACTTAAAAAAATTGTATAGTCTGTGAATATCAAAAAAAAAAAAACATTTAAATTGTACAAAATCATGATTAATAATTAAATTGCCAATGACATCATTATTTGTTCTATCACATGCAAATCAAAACAAATTGTAATTCATGACACTTTTTTAATCCGTATTAATCCATCGTATATATATAAAATATACTCTCTGATAGATTTTAAAAAAATTTAGTAATTTAAATATTTTAGAGAATATAAATTTGAAAATTAAAAATTAGAATTAATAATAAGAAAAAAAAAATAATTTTTTTATACAGTACATTCATAAATTGCGCGTTCCATTATATAGATATTTAAATATAAAATTATATATTTAAAATAAATATATAACAATTTTGAGAAATTAAATACTCGTATTTATATTCCAACTGCCTCTATTTTTTTGTTTTTTTTATATACTAAGCTTACATTTTTTTTTAAATATTTTAAAATATTGAAATTTTAAATAAATTTAATTGCTTTTTTTTGTTTTTAAATTTACAAGATATAAAAATATTTTTCTGACTAGTTATTAATTATGTAAATTAAAATTTCTGCTTTTTAATTAAAAATTAAAAAAAAAAAAAAATTATATTTATATGTATATTATATTAAATATATATGTATAATTTATTTGTATTCATATGAGCAAAAGTAAAAAAAAAAATTATTGTAACGAATGTTTTAATTATATTATAATAAATATTATTTCTTTAAAATTTTGGATATATATACAAAGATAATAAAAAAAAAAAATAGTCATGTAATTAAAAAATTATAAAGAATTTGATTTTTATTAAATTTTTTTTTATTATTATTAATTAAATTAATATTTTGTAAAAAAATTATTAAAATTTTACAAAATTATTGTTTTCTTATATAACCAAAATCTCAATTCTCATATTGTTCTCAAAAGTTTTTGGGCTTAAAAAACAACTAATCTCTAATTTTTATGTCTGCCTACATCTGCAATTAGTTTGTTAACAAATTTAACAAATAAGTAAGTTTATTTGACTTAGAGAAAGAAAATAGAACGAAAAAGAAAATTCAGAGTGTAAATAGAAATGTGTAGACCATACAAAATTGAATGTGGGAAATTAATTAATTTTAGTTCCAGTATAACTAAAAATAAAAACAATGTTTTTTAAAAGTAAAAAAAATGTCAGAGTGAATTATTTATGTGTTATTGGTGTACTTCTAAATATATGCTGTTAAATTTTCAACTTCTTAATCCGGGCCTCTTATTAATGGAATCGTTTGCCGAAAAAAATTGTATTCTTAATATGACACTTTATATCATCATCGAGTTTAGAGGTCTAATTGAATATTGATGTGCATAAATAGAATTTTTTTTATTTAGTTTTCTTGTTAGTAACAAAATACTTATTATATTAGAATTGATAAATATCGTTATATATAGTAGTGTTTATCAATTTATGGCGGAAGTGGTGAAAAAAAATCGAATATAGTTACCGTATGTAATAGTATATGTGGATCATTCAAGTTGCACGTAGCACCAATTGTTCCCACCATTGCCTGACTAGAACCTACATGCTCTAATTATAATATAACTATACATTGCTATATACATTTATATAGATTTAATTCGGGTTCGATACCAAATCCCAAAACCAAAACACCCTAAACATAAACAGCGGCTTCGCAAAACAAATATTTTTTCTCAACTCTTGGACTTCTTTTTTTATAGCCAACAGAAGCTCGAAGAATATCAGACAATAAAACTTTGCGTTACAAAAATAAAATTTGTATATGCCGGGTGTCCCAGAGCATACGTATCAGGTTTTTGAGATGGGAAGGAACCGTTATTTTAAAATTTAAAAAAAATTTATTAACTAAATCGAGGGTGCTCTATCGATTGGTGATATTTTCAATTTCCGAAAAGTCGAAAAATAGCCGAAATTGGCCGAAATCGAGATTTTCAAATGGTACTGGGGTACTTTTTTTTATCCAAATTCGGATTTTAAGTAAATTTTTTTGTGTTTTTTTTCTTTAGTTTAAACTTTGTATGATAACCTTGTAATATGATAACATGAAAAACAGATTATCATTAAGTTTAGTTTACCAAAGGGTGGTGAATTTTTGTTTTATTTTTATTAATTTTAAACACTGAGAAAATCAAAAAAAAATCATTTAATAAAAGTTTCTTATTTTTTGTTGTAGAATCCGAATTTGCAAAAAAAATGCTCCTTCCCATTTTAAAATCTCTATTTAGGCCAATATCGGCGAATTTTGAGCTTGAAAAATCTTTTTCCGGGCCTTCCTGGAAGTTGAAAATTTCACAAAATTGATAGAGCACCCTCGATTTAGTTATTAAATTTTTTTTTAATTTTAAACTAACGGCTCCTTCTCTTAAAAAGCTTTTACGCATGCTCTGAAACACACGGTATATGGTTTTATACAAGTTTTCTTACTTTTTTGTATAAACAATATAGTTTTTAAAATTTCTGAGTATTGGATGCTAATAAAATTTATTTTCAAAAAATGTTAAATACTTTCTCGTATATATATATATATATGATGATAATTTTTTTATTATTTAAATAATCCTGTAAAATATTCAAAATAATATTTATATTAAATTAACATGTGAGTTAGAAGTTAAACCTCATATAAACATGAATTAACCTTATTATTTAACAACATTTGCGTATATACATTTTTAGAATATAAAATTAAATGTTTTTTGGGTCGAGTTTCGATATACAAAACATAGATCTTAATATAACAAAAATAAAACAAAATATCTAAAGTATTCTATTATACTTGAACATTAAAACGTAAAATCAATATTTTTTTCCTTGTAAGTGAACCTACCACAAAATACATTTTTTTTTTAATAAGAACACAATTTATAAAATAAAAAATTTCTATGTCACCATTTTTTAATTTCATGATAAAATTATTATTAATTTTATTTATAAATTATTAAGAAAAAATGTCCTATTTTTTATAAAAAAAAATTTAAATTGTTACATACATTCATACATTTATATACTCACGTAGTACAACAATTACATACCATTAAAGTAAAACCATCAAATTATGCTTCAAAAAAATTGTCTCCTTCCGTATAAATTTTAAGTATTCATTGTATTCACTACAAAATTTAGGTTTACATAATCCAGTATTTATATAATCTTGGAGTGGATATTTTGTAATGTTTCTGTAACTGTAATTACATTTAACGTTACTTTTTAAATGTTTATTTATTTGTGTATATACATATTCAATGATGACTCTAGATAATATAAAGATTTTGTATAGATAATCTAAAAAATAAACTTAAATCTAAAAAATCTAATAAATTCAGCCTACAGAAATGTTAACAATTCATTACTAATGTTAATTATAATAATTTCATATAATACATACAAATATACTTCGAATTCAGATAATTTTCAACTAATAGTCAAATACAGTTTTTAGAAACATCACTAACACTATCAAACGTACAATGGTTACAAAACGTGTACAAATTAAAAATACTTTTATTTACTAAAAAAATACTTTAAAACTACGATTAGGTGTAGAAGTATTAATAATAACTTTTTATCTGGATAATTCATCTATACTCATTCCAGTGTAGATTACATCACAGTAAAAAAAATGTCATTGAGGACTAACGATAAAGCTAATTTATATTTTATATACTTTTATATTAAGTCACCAGCCTTTATTTATTTATTTGTTTTTTTTTTTGTAAATTTCTGGTTATTTTTGATGTTTAAAACAAAAACAAATCCAATGTTGATTAGTGTTGTCAAAAGATAAAGTTCTGAAATTTTGCATAGTCAAAAAGGGAACCTGTTACGGTATTTTACAAAGCTATCAAATGACAGGTTTGGGTGGCTGCCATACAACTAACCACTCAGGAATATTTCAAATCTCAAATGGGAAGACGTACTTTTTTATGCAAATTCTGATTCAACGACAAAAAATAAGAAACTTATGTTAAACGATATTTTTTTTTGCTTTTCATTATTTTTCTTTAAAATTAATAAAAATAAAACCAAAATCCTCTACATTTTCCTTTGGTAAACCAAAATTTGAAAAATAAACTCGATTTCAGCTAATTTCGGCGATCTTTGGTCTTAAAAAACTTCCCGGAACCTGAAAATATCACCAATTAATAGAGCACCCTCGCTTTAATTAATATATTTTTTTTAAATTTTGAAATAACGGCTCGTTCCCTTTTTAAAAAGCTGATATGCATGGTCTGGAACACCAGGTATACTCTTTATGAAATTATAATACCTATAGGTTTCATTTAAAACTAAAAAGTATAAAATAAAATAATAATGTAAGAATAAAAACTTTTAAAATATCGAAACAAAACTAGCTCCCTAAAAAGTAAAAAATAAAAGTAGTGCTGGATGTTAAGCATCTAAAACTATATCTTATAATAGACGCAAAAGTATACAATCAATCTTGCTGGAATATTGTTAATGAAAATTAGAAATATTTGCGGCTTGAAAAGCATTACGAATATTAAAAGAACATCACAAAGCGTTAAAAGAAGTTCGTGTCTTTTTAAGCCACGAATATTCCAAATTTAATTTTGTTTGAATTTCTTTAGAACTCAATGTAATTTATAAAGCCTTATAAAACTAAACACATTGAATTGTCAGAATAGAATTCTGCAAATCCATTATAAATCACAGACAAGAACTCACTGTGTGTTTCAATGACCAAAAAAATCTATTATAATAAGCGACTTCAAATAGAAAATTTTGTAAGGTTTGAAAATAAAGATAAATTCGAATTATAGCACATAGTTTATTCCAAATTACATTCTACAAAATTAATTTATTTGACAATTATTATCAATTGTTAATTAAAAAATCCAAGGGCACATCAAAAGAAACAGAAATGGATTAACAATCCATATAGCTTACATTATTTCAGAATCAACTGGAATATCTACTTCCACCTATCAGCTTACATATTCAAACAACTTAACCCACAACATTAGATTAGGAGTAAAATTATCGAAATTTAAAATGTTGAAAATTTAAAAGAAACGAACAATATTGAACATAATTAAACTGAAGGTGCACCGAAGAGTACTTAAATTCTTCCTCTTATTAAGTCAAAAAAATATTTATAATGTTATTAAAAATAATAAATAAAAGATAAAGTGACCAGAATTGAAAAATATGCGAGGAGGACACTTTGTTGGGACAGTGGAAAAACGACTAGAAATTTTTTTTTAAATAAGATAACAAAAAAATATGCTTTTATTCAATTTAATTCAGGCACATATATCACTTTAAGTATTAATCAAAAAAATATAAATTATATATATTATGAAATACATTTAATAAATTGATAATTTTGTATTTAAGTTATTTTTATGATTAAAAAATATTCAAAATTATAAGATGTTATTATACATTGGACCTAATTGCATAGCATTTTTATTATTTTTTTTATTAATGCAATTTAATTATATTTATCACTTTTGTGTATTTTTTTAAGAATATTTTCATTGGCTTTTAATAAATTAAAAAATGATATGCAATCTAGACTAATATTGCTTTTGACAATAATCATCGCTGCCAATGTTTCAACAGCCAGTCTTGATTTTTCGACAGTCCATAGGTCATTACAAATGGAAAATATTCGCTCTACATTAGCGTTCGTTCCGGGTAAACACAAAGCTAATTCTACCGAAGTTTTTATGTTGTCATATGGAATATGTTGTTTCTTAAAAAAATCAAAAATAACGATCCACTTTTTGTCGATTTCGATTTCGGTCCATTCACTTTTGTGTATTTTTATGAAATTGTTTATTCTGCACACCTCATCGAATAGTAAATTGTCGTTGATTTCAATGTTAAATTTTTCTTTCGCTAATAAGACAGTTTCAATTATTTTATTCCATTCAATTTCTTCATCATTCAATATTATCCAATCGGACACAGATATTGATTTGTCATGTTTAGTCCAATCTTCCAAATATTCAAATGCAATTTTATAAAACTTCATTGCCTCGTATGTAAATTTTTTTTTAAACCTGGATTACTCTCTTCTAATTTATTTAAATTGGAAGTTACAGCTAGTGGAAGAAAATTTAATTCAATTCGTGATTTGAGTTGTTCTTTTAATTGATTACAATGCAATATTACTTCTGTTGAAGATATATCTGCCTTTTCAATATTTTTTATAACAAATTGGAACATTGTAGCTTGATTATGAATAAAATAAAGAGTAGGCTCAGCAGATTCATTCAAAAAAAAATTCTTTAAAAGCAACGGACATTTTTCCAAATTAAAAAAATATGATTCCAAAGGCTCAAATATTAGCAACACCCGTTCTGCGGCTGGCATTAACGTTAGCCATATTGTTTTGGAATAACCCAACAGTTTTTTGTATAAAACTGAGGCTTCCTCGCAGAAATTTTTTAATGAGGTTACTCTTACGGTGAATCGATCAAAAAGAGTATTACCAAAATTCAATATAGATCATAATTAAACTATGTTCAATGAATAAATTGCATACAATAAGTAGCGCAGTAGGTAGAGCTTCTATCTTTTAATTCATCATAGGTCCCAGATTCGATTCCCGAAGAAAACACAATGCTATATGAGTATTTTCGATATGGCTCAGTACCCTTTGTCATTAAACTTTCTAAATGACACATACAAAATATAAATTTAGACTTATGCAGCTTTGGTTATCAGCTGTTGTTAATATTTTTTATTTTCACTTATTTATTTATTGGTATTAACCAATTTTGCATTTTGATCAATAATAATTTGAAACAATTATAACAAAATATAACAAAATTTATTTTACGCAACTTATCTGTACTAAATTTTGTTTTACTAGATTTTATTTCACAGTAAATTGTAGATAACCCCGTTTCTTAAATTAGAAATTCATTTTTCGGTATAATTTATTTATAACATATTTAATATGTAGACAAGAATTTAAAATTTTATTGACTAGACTTTGTTAATCACCTGTTCCAAAAATTTCGCTAAAATCAAAACCAACAAAACAAGAAATTCAAAAGGATTCGACAAAATATATGACAAGAGTTATTTATTTATTTGTAAATAAAATACTCATATAATAAAAACAAAAACATATACAAAAAGTGAAAGGATAATAACATGAGAAAATGAGCAAACGTGAAAATGTATTAAAACAAATTCCAAAAATAAGGTGAAATTTACAAAATGAGTTAGCAGGGACCTTAATAAGATACCTATAGTTTAATATTGCTGAATTTTAATTTGTTTTTTCTCGTTATGTTTTCTTATTTATTTTATAGTTCTCGATCACAGTTCTAATAAAAGTGTGAGTAAAAAAAACATTAAGATTAGAAAATTTTGTATGATTTTTCTTCATATCAATTTAACTTGTTTCAAATCGTGTAGCAAAAGGACCTACTGAAATAGTTCTTTCTAATCCATAAATTCATGTTATTCTTTAAATGCACTCCTATACTATCACATCTTTAGATGAAAGTTAAAAAAAAACCATATATTAAGTTAACTTGATTTCTAAAATATAATTTCATCATTATTTAATATACAAAAGTTTTCACTGATTTTCTATAAGTTGAACGAGAAATTCGTTGACACATGAGCCGATTAACACATTTAACATTAAAATTATTTAATATATATTAAACCTTTCTTATTCCATCGGAATCTGGATATGAATGATGTAGAATGATCAGATGTAGAATAGGCAACATACCCATTTTCAGAATACAAAAAAAATACTCTTCAACTATGATATAAACATCAAACTTGGATTACGTTATTTAAAGTGATATGTTTTGTTAGTACTATAGAAGCTTGGACTTTAAAAATAAAAATAAATTAGAAGCTTTAAAAATGTGCTACCCCCGTAGACAACATCTTACTTGAATGAAAAATCACAAACGTCGAAGTTCTCACAATGATAGAAAATGATAGAAAACCACTTCAAGTCATCAAACTCAGGAAGACAAGCTATTTTGGCCATATAATAAGGAATAACAACTACGAACAGATTCAGTTAAATATCGAAGAAAGAATTAAAATAAACCAATGGAAAGAATAATAATAACTCGTATTTTACATTAAAACAAGAATTTCAAAATTAAATTCCCAACTAATTTTATGGAGTAATGAAAAAGAGCTTTTATAATATCCATGATCTTCGCCCTAGTATATAATCAATTAATATAATGACTATGATGGTGTGTAATAATAATAATTTACAGAGTACAGAAGCGCATAGTTCGATAGATGATATAAAAGTCTCATCAACACGTGATCCACTTGATAATCATCGTATTGTTTAAACACTATCTAGATCTATATTATATAGATATTTTGTAGGATATGATCAGCAGAACTAAAGTCATTATTTTCACCTATTAAATAATTCCGTCGCAGATCATGAAAGGCTACAAATGTTTACCCCTACATCGTGGAAATACTAAGATGATTCAACACTGGTTATGGAAATTAATTCATTCCACTTAAGGCATTTCTAAGAAGTTACTATTTTTATTTGTTTGATTTGCAAAAACATACAGTGAACATCAATAAAATAGTTCGCAATTTCCTGTTGAACTTTTCTCCTACTTCTTCCTTTTTTTCTTCAGCTATCCTTTGTCTTTTTCAAAAGCCAACGATACGAAGGTATAAAGATTTTTTTCACCTAAGTTTTGACTAATATTGTAAAAAACAAAGTTAAATAAATAAATAAATTTTGTATTTGAATATTTATCATATATTGATACTAACGATTAGTCAGAGCTGGATATAGAATTGAAAATACCATTTTGAAATATTTGGCTTGAATAATTAATTAATCAAACTAATAAAGTCTTTTACTTAAAGAATTTTACTGGAATCAATTACTTTTACTCAATGGAGTACCTAGTGGTCATTTTGTGAACAAAATTTTAAACAAAAATCAAATTCTGTTAAGAGTAGATATAAATCAAAACATTTTTTTCTATTTTATGCCGTTTATTTGAAAACTTACCTTACAATAACCTCAAGGTATACTGCTTTGCTTTACATATAAGCGCAGTCTAGAATATAAATTACAACTAAAAAAATATAATAATATAATTTATATTTGATAAACTATTATAATCGAAAATGCATAACTATCATTACTATATCCTTCCTAAACCACTTAAAATGTTATACTTAAAATTAACAAAATGTCAAGTGATATTATTTTTAAACTAAACTCATTCGTTCAAAAAAAAAAAAGACAATGTTTTTAACTATCTTATATTTGTAATATACAATTTTATTTATATTTCTCAATGCTTATATTTATATATATATACTTTATATTGTACACATTTCTACAATTATTTTCTAATAATTGCTTGTTATCTAATTCTAAACATATTTTTCATAAAACAAAATATTTCTCGTTCATGCCTAGTACATTTAAATACAAAAGAAATTTGATTCCATACACCTGCCAAAAAAAAAAATAACAAAAATAGAGAATAAACAAAAAAAGAAAAATAAGAAAAACTTTTCTATTCTTTGACGTTTAAATGTTATTGTGCGGTTAATATAAAATAATATATTTGAATATCCTGCCTGACTCCTGAGCCCTACTACTTGTATTTGTATATAAGTTCTAAAATATAAACACTACTACACCAATACATTGATGGGACCTATGATTCAAACGATATTATGATATTATTTTTGTTTATATTTTATGCAAACAAACAAAAGTTCACCTAGGGCAACCACACGTATACTACAAGCCAAAAAGGAAATAGTTTTTTGTTTTGATTTTTACTTCAATTTTCATATATTTTTCATTATGATATTAGCATTATGAAATTTAAATTACGTTTATGAGAATGAAAAATAGTTATATTGTTAATTCAAAGAGAATGTGAGAATGATAAAAATTAAAATTCATTAAAAAAGTAAGATTATATAACAAATATGGAATTAATATAATAAAATTTAAAATCTTTTCTAACACATATCAACATTTTACACATCAACTCAAAGTTTTAAATATAGTTATCATAAAATCATAAAGTTATCATAAAGTTTACTTAACGTTTTCAATGTTAAACGTTGATTTTGTTCAATGAAATTTTATAGCTGCGTTTTTGAGATTTTACGTGATGCTGCGTTGATTCGGACCAGTGGTCAAGACTTAAAATATTGAAACGTAAAATTATCCAAACGCTCTAAAAGAGAATACACAACATGTAAAATAAAATTTCAAAAAATATAAAATCAATTGAACTGAAACTGTTAAATAAGCTTTAGGTTTATTGATCAAACTAAAAAAGTTGGTAAATGTTTAATTTCTCCCCCACAAGATTTAATGACTTTATCGAAATTAATTATTTCGATGTTAAAATTTTAAAGAAAATCTTGTTTGATTTTAGTGACTAGTTCGTTCGGCAATAATTTTCATTCAAGTTTTATTTAGGCCCTCTAAGTTTACGTTCCTATACCCCGTGCACTTGAACTTTCGGAAAATGCTAACTAATTTAGTGAATTATGTTGCATCTGTGATTAATAAGAGTAAACTACAAATTTATGCAGATGATATGAAAATTTTCAAAAAAATAAAGTCCATTGATAACTCAATCATACTCCAAGCTGATCTAAACAATTTCTATCTTTGTCTAACAATAATAATTTACTACTTAATATTAAAAAGTCTGCTTTAATATGCTATACACGTCGAATTATTGTTAGGAGTTAATTCCATTAAAAATTTAGGAGTGTACTTCGACGATAAGTTAACGTTTAAATTACACTTCAACTGCATTATAAATAAATCAAATTCCTTGCTAGGGTTTATAAAGCGTTGGTCTAAAGAATTCTCTGATCCCTATATTTAAAAGCTCTGTACACAACATTGATTCGAACTAACTTGGAGTATGCTAGCCAGGTATGTTCTCCATTCTATGATGTTCATATACGATCATATAGAATCATATAGAAGATCGAAATCATTCAAAAGAAGTTTTTAAGATGTACACTCATTCAAAGGCTGTAATAAAAAAACAACTGCACCAATACACAAACTAAACAACTCTCCCTCCTACACCTTAAATCGCCATTTAGTATTGTGAACTTATGTTAAGAATTTAAAAATAAAATTTGTTTAGAATTATGTAACTTTTTTATTTTTTTTTTTTTTTAATTTTTAAAATTTGTAAATTTGTAACGTACATTTATGTAAATATTATTTGTAACTGCTTGATTCAAGCTTGAAATAAATAAATAAATAAATTTATCGCACTGTCTTTCGCACTGAATTTTTTTGCGGATTTAAAAATTTATGACAGTCATATATTTTTAGGAATAGAATCAGTATTACCTTAATGCATATTTTTTTTAATAATTTTATGTCAAATTTATTTTGAAAGCCGCAGAAAAGTGCTTTTTTTAACAATGTTTATAAGTTTTTGACTATAGCAATATTAAATAAATTTTAAATTTTATGCATGTTATTTGTGTTATTACAAATATTATCGTTGTTTTAAAATTTATTATTAAAAAAAAAAAAAATTTACGATATCTGGAAAAAAGTTAAATAGAAGTGAAAAATAATAATTATTATGTTCTTAAATTATATTTGTTTTAGATTTTACATTATAATTCATAGTCTAACATTATTCATATATTAATTTTAATTTTACAAATTTAAATTTTTATCTTTCTTATTTTTATGTGTTATGCTCTTTTAAATGCGGTATTTAGACTGATAAAAAAGTCACTAAATTTTGACAAATAATAACGAGCGATTTGACAGGTTTAGTGTGAGTATTTTCGAACACACTAAAAAAATTCGAAATATTTAGGACTAAGAGTAGTGCGATTTGACAGGTTTAGGTGAGAGTATGAGAGGTCTAAAAACGTCCTTAGACTCATTAACATTAATCAAAACCAAATAATCAAATGTTATTTTCTTACAAAAAGATATCGGCCCCCAGTTTTTATACAACTTTGGCCAAACAACTTTTAAAAGCTTCGTCGTATTTGAATGGAATTTCGCTAAAATTCCGCGTCCAATTTTTGTTAAAATTTAAACAAAAAAATTTTGAAAGATAAAATAAACTTCGACGGGAATTAAATAAAATTCCAAATTAAAATATTTAGCAGTATGGGGTGGAAATTAGCTACTTTAAAATTTTTAAGCTGACTTCCAATTAATCGTAAGTATCTTGTAGTCTCTATTGAAATGTTTGCTGTTACTGATATATTGACATAATATTTTTTAGACCCTTTTGCCTATAAACAAAAAAATATGCGTTTGGTCAAAAACCAGCATATTTAGGTTTTCATTCAATAAATGTTTCGCAATATTTTTACGATGTAATGCTACTATTTTGACCGCAATATTGTTTTATTTAATTTTTATAAATATGAATCTCTTTCTAAAATTATCTTAAGGGTGGACATAAACCAGCTTTATCTGATAACCTTTCTTAATTGAAAGGTAATAATAATCCCAAAAATTTTGATTACTCTACTAATTGGAATTATTCATTTAATTTTCAACAGTGAATTATAACAAATTAACACTAAATTCGCTTACTGAGACTCCCATAGAAATTCATTGAATATCATAAAATTTCTTAATGTAAAATTTGGAGAATAGTGGAACCAATGATGTACAAAAATTAAAAAATTAATAGAATTATGCTTAATATTAATCCTACCATATTTTACTTCCTCAATAAGAAGAATAAAATATATTTTTGTACTAAATGTAATTAAGTAAGGCCTGTACATCAGGAGAAATATTAACTAGAAGATAAAAATAATTCTAAAAGCCAATTTTCATTGCGCAAAAATCTTAGAACTAAATTTTTATTGAAGACTTGAGCCATAAATAAAGGTCAAGAAATGAATTACGTTTGACATTTTTTTTTTATATTAGGCCAAAAAATGGGATAAGCACCTTAACTGTCTTCGCAGAATTTAAGCCATATCAATATGAAGAAAAAAAGGATAATAAGAATTAAAATAGAATAGAATAGACACTATTAATTAAATATTGAATTTTCGATGAATATTTGAAATCTATTGACTCAAATAATTCGCTCATAAGAGCAATTTTAGAATAGGTTTTAATTTAGGTTTATTTCTTTGTACATTGTAAATAGTGGTAAGTTTTATGATAAAACTTAAATATTTCTTTGCTTAAATGGTTGTTGTCATCATTTTTCCTTTAAATAAAAAATTAAATAATAAATAAATTGGTAAGCTAACCTAAATAATAATTTAGAATAGTCATAGGTGTAAACACTAAGCTATAAAAAATTTAGAATTGTTAAAAAATTGTGAATATGTATAATGGAAGTAAATAAATAAATAGTAATAAAACTCATTGTATAGCATTATCTTAAAACTTTGGAGTATACGAGTATCTGTTCGAGTACATTATCCTATAGTTTTGAATTATAATTTTTTTTTTTTTTCATTTATTGTTATTTTCCCTTTTTTACTTTCCATTTCAATTCTAAATTTAAAAAAAAAAAATTATAATAATAATAACTTAAAATAAAATAACAAAATTACAATAACAACAACAAAACTTATTTGTTTTCTTTCTAATTCATTTCCATTTTCTTCATTATTTGTTCGTTATACAATTGATAGTAACTACGTAGTACAGTGAAAAAAAAAATATTTTAAATAAAAAATTATTATATAAAATTTACAATTTTCTTTTAATTATTTAAAAATTTTACAAAAATATTTCAATTTCTAACAATATTAAAGTAAAAAAAC
Organism: Argyra leucocephala; assembly: GCA_963942445.1. NCBI lineage: Eukaryota > Metazoa > Arthropoda > Insecta > Diptera > Dolichopodidae > Argyra > Argyra leucocephala. Next base: position 142,386,263 of record OZ012677.1, read on the forward strand.
CAAACAAAAAATGTATAAGTGTGTGCGACAATTTTTATTTTATAATAGTGTAAAAATAAATTATTTTTTTAACTGTCAAAAGGACAGAGGTCATTTGCACACATTCATATCAATTTTATAGTGGTATAATATCGTGGAAAACAGAAAAATAATAAGAATATAAAAAAGAATAAAAATATATAAAACTAATAAAAAATTTAAAAGAAAAAAAAAACATACATTAAAATAAGGACTGAATATTAAAAATCAAAAGCACGAACATATAATATAATATACATAATATAGGAGTATAGTTAATATCATTCGTTAATTCTATATGGACGAATGGTTTGGTGAAAAACGATTATGGTTGTTTGGTAATCATCTACCCTTATTGCCAAGAGGGTAAGTATAAAAGTAGTAGTTGTTGCCATTATTACTATTTATGTACACTTTCATGTATTCTTCATGTATTTTATATACATTTAATTGGCTATTTTATATTTAATTTTTCTTTTTTAATTTCACTATTTTCTTTTAACAACAACACACATTATTAAATCACATTAGGGTGGTCATTTCTATTTAAAAAATGGAAATAAATAAAAAAACAAAAATTATATCTTAAAATTAATAAAATAAAATTATTATTAGTGAAATTCAATTTGAAATTTGAAAATTTTAATACCTTATCAAATGCTACGCATTTAAGCGACAAATTATTTATTTATTTTATAAAATGTTTTATTTTTACTTTTTTTTTTTGTTGGAAATCAATATTATTTGTAGTTAATATTTTTTTTACATATATTTTGTTTATAAACATTTTATTTAATTATAATATTTATTATGGATTTTTGAAAACGTCATAAAAAATACTCTTCTAAACTTAATATTACCACCCCCTTGAAAATGAACAACCAAATAAAAATGTCAACTCTTACAATAAAAAAAAAGAACAACAAAAATATTTCCCCTTATATGTTGAAAAAGAAAAAAAGCAATAAAAGAAAAAGAAAGACAGTAGTAAGTCTAAAAATAGATATTAATATATTCGGTTTAAAAATAAATATTTTACGTAGTTCCATTTTTTGACTAAGGTTTTGAAGATGTTTCGCAAATAGACCTTGAACATATTTAGCATTTTTTTTCTTTTTTAAATAATGTAATTAATAATTTTGCAAGGAAGTAAATTATGTTAAAATAATTAATATAAAATAAATAAGTAAAAAAAAAGAATTAATTAATGGACACCAACTAGGAAAAAGACAAGTTAAAAATAAAAAGAAAAATTGATTAATGGATATAAATAATGTAAGTTTAAATTGAATTTATTAAAATATTCTTATTGAAAATCTATACCGGAAGTTGAAAATTAATATGAAAAATTTATTTAAAAATAACTTTATAAAATAAATATATTTAAAATTAAATTTAAAGGCTCTGCTATACGCATTTTTTTTTAACTATGATGAGATCAATGATTCGATATTAATTTTTTTAAGTTTACTGAATGTATGCTATTTCTTTTTTTTTCTTTAAGGTATTTTATATAAGTTATATAAAAATTGGTTTCTTATATTATATTATATTCAAATCATACTTTTTAGAAAAAAAAAATTAAATATAAATAAAAAAAATAAATCTATGTATTTGTATTTATAAAAAATGTTCCTGGAAAACTGGAAAGTTAATTTATTGTATTAAAATAAAAAAATTAGGGAATATTTATTTATTTATTTTTACAATATTTATTCTAGTCAACTTTATAGGTCCTTTTCTCTTTCGAAATGTAGGCCTATATTCGGGAATGTTTTGGAAATAAATTTGATTTTGAAAATGAATTTGAAAATAAATTTGTTTTTAATTGTTTTTTATGAAACAAATTTAGTAAAATGTTTTTATAAGATGCATACTACTAGAAACTCACCTGAAACATTTCATTTGAATTTGATTTCCACTGTTTAAGAAAATTAAATATAATTGAATAGGTCTAAGTTAAAGTTTTTATTGAAGAAAAGAGAGTTCGTGTCCGTTGTCAATAATAACATTAAATAAGATATTAAAATCACTTTTTATTTCTAACTTTTAGTAATTTTTTTCAAATTTTAGTAAATCTACTATAGTTAATGAACAAAAGTGGATTTATTTTCTTATTTCATATGCATAAAACTGATTTTAATACTATAAATTGGTATTTATTATTTTTACTTTTATATGCTTATTTTCTAATAATTCAGAGAACCTAATGATAAGAGCGATTGTCGATTCACCTGTAAATATAATTTTTAGGCTAAAATAAGTTATGAAATGTAAGGATAAAAATGAATTGATTATATATAAAGGTTTTTTATTAGAGACATTATTTCCCATAAAATTTATTTCAATAATAAAATAAATTTAAAAATTAAAATAGAATTTTATTAACTGTAGATATTAGTCTATATTGTCCAATCTTATAATTCAGAAAATTAAAGTTATAATATAGCATCAATTGATAAAGAAAATGGAATATGGAACTGTTGAACATTATTTTTTAACTAAATTTATATAGATTATAATATAATATATTATATTAGGGAAAATTAAAAAAAGTCAACGCAGGAACATAAACATAACAGATTAACAAATAGAATAAAATAAAAAATTAACTAAATTTACTAATTAATTAACATTATTATTTTTTACTGTCTTATTCTTACATTCTTATTACTCTTACTGTAATAATACAAGATACATTCTTTTATTTATTTATTTTATTTTTGTCTTTGGTTTTGGTGTCAAATAATACTCAATACAATTTTTGTTTATTTCGGTTTTAAAGATTTTGGTCAACTTAACTTGTTGAAGTCGTACCAGCAGCATTTAAAATAATTTAAAAAATTACAAAAAGTACATATAGATATCTTATTATTCTGGCTTTTGTTTTTATTATTCTGATTTGTTAAACAGGGTCAGAGAGAAATTCGACTTGTTTCATGTATTATGTATATGGATGTCTATCATTTCATTCAAAATAAAATTATGCATCAACACTGCTAACTTAGCGGCTAGCACCGTTCAATATTGAGATATACAATATGTGACATGATACGATACAAGACTTATATAGTAAATTATAGGCATATATAGTATATTATATTGGCTCATAAAATTGTAAATTATGCATAAATATAAATAATACAAAATTTATACAATTAAATAGATAAATTTAACTTTCATTCGCTTATATTATTTATAAGTGATTTATTGTTATAAAGTGTTTGTCTTTAAACACAATGAAAAAATAAAAATATGGTATTAAATTTAAATTGAATTTTTTAAACTTTATTCTTATTAAAGACCACTCCTGTTTGAAGTTGGTTGGTTAATTAAATTTTAAATTAAAGCGATATTTGCATTGAGTGTTGTAGACTTTTCTCTATAAAATAGAAAATACTGATATTTTAATGAAAATCTTTGAAAATAGCATGATTTGATAAAAAACTTGATGAATACCTTTTCTTGTCCTATATTATACCTATTCCATATAGTGATCCAAAATAATTTATATTTTTTTTTTAAAAAAACTGTTTTTATTTTGTCTATGTGAAAAGGGACCACTAGCTTTTACTAATTAGATTTTATTTTTATATCCGTACCTACTCATTTGTTTTACATTTCAGCAAAGAAGGAATCGCGAAAAATGTTGAAATGATAAAATCCCAAAACAAATTGTAAACTCGTTGTCTGCTGTTTAATGTTGACGAAATTTCGTACAATATAATATTTTCGGCCATTTATTTATTTACTAATTTGTTTTTTTTTATTTTATAAGAACTTACATATTTAGGATAATAATAATTAAACACAAACAAAATGTATTTAAAAAAAATGTTAAATAAATTGGAGCTGAAGTTATACACGCATAATTCATACACGCATTTTATGTTGTATTCAACAAGAAGAAATGAAATTTGGAGGAAACGCCCTGCGCAGGATACTTAAACGCTGGCCTATCATAATTGTAGATTAGTCCTTATTAGTATATATCCTTTTTTTTTACTAAATCATCTTAATTGAATGATTCAAAAATCTAAACATTTATTTTTTAATTAAATTTACCATTTACATGTCAGTCAGACAAAAAATCATATCAAATGGTTGTGGTTTTCCACATTTCATTAATGTATCAGATTGCCCGTAAAACATTACCTGTCCGTTCCCCCTTTATGTAATTAATTGCCGGATGTACTTACTTTGCAACACAATTCTATACCTAACTTACTGACAATATAAGATGATTTAAAAAAATTACAATGAAATTGAATGGCTTTAAAATACTTTTTCGAGGTTCATTGAAATTAAATGTTCATTCAAACATAATTGACCTAAAATAATCAATGTTACTCAAAGCTAAATATTATTGTGTAAAACCCCCAAGCCGTGAAATTATATTGTCCGTTAATTCAATGTGGTAATTTATAAATTTAAATTTTACTTTGATTCAACTTAGAAATTTAATAACAAAGTTCTGATTAAAAATATGGTAATTTTTCCTTGACAAATTTATTCGTGTGAAATTTTTGCCCTTCATATTTGACAATAAATTGTTTTTCTAATATGTACTTAGTAAAAAATCAAAATATCGTATAACAACAGTTATTCATGACCTTCAATTTATTTTCCATTTTTGGTTCATAAATTGAACTTCGGTCGCATGTACATCATGCCTGCTTCCAATCTTCTCGGAAACTATTAAATATGTTTTATTGGCTAATTTTGTTCTTTGTTTGAGTTGGACCAATTTCATTTCTATCATATAGAGTTGTCCGTGTTTAAGTACGTGAAATTTGGTACATTTTCAATATTGTATTTTTCAATTGTTTAATTTTATTGTGGGCTAAGTTTCCTTGAATTCGCCAATTCCAAAATATATTTAGATAGTTATATTTTTGTAGCAGTCCAACATCTAAATTTCTAAATATTTCTTTTGCTATAGCTTCTATCAATATGTTTTCTAAATCTGATGTGTCCAATTTTATTAATTTTTTTAATTTATGTAGAACGAATTCACATCTGCCTTTCAATTAAACGTTTCTTTTAACTAACCATTTAAACCAATAAAAAATGTAGATATACTGTAATTTTTTTTTTTTTTTGGTTTGCATACAGTTTGATTTACTAACTATAAATCTAATTAAATAAAATGTTTTTTTAACATCCTATGAACATCCTAACTGCTTTATACGGAATTACAATATTTTTTATTCGGCATTTTGATGATATCATATTTCTCCTAACTAAATCGTGAAAACCATTATGCATGTTCAGACAAAGTAATTGTGACCCTGATAAGCAGGTGGGCAAACACTCCATATTATATAAAGTAAATTGTATTAAAGAATTTGATTTGATATAAGATTATATAAATACAAAATTATTATAACTCAAATAACGACTAAAATCTGTATTAGTCTTAAAATTAGTTATAACAAAGCAAGATTTTCTTACATTGAATAAAAATCAGGACAAATTTATATTAAATCTAATAATTTCGAACATACTTGTACATTTTTTATAGATTTCAAAGCTGCTAAACTCACACCGTAGTTAATCAACTCTTGAAAATGTGGAAATGACTATATCAATTGCTTCTGGTGCACCAATTACCATTTGGTTATGTGTTCTTGATGCCACGCTTCAGCTTAACTTTTTATTATTGTTAGTTGTTTGAGGGAATGACTTACTATCAGAATTCAGTACTAGAATCAACCTGTGCGAATGAGCGATTGAGTAAGTCAATCACATCATTAGTTTTAGTTCTCGCGATGAACCCTATATTGTTAGAGAAAGCCATACCTATAGTCAGAAGTCTGACTTTACCTAAGGCTAATTATTAAAAGAATTGTTTAAGAATTTATGTCTCATCTTCATTACAGCAGCTGAAATAATGGGGGTTAAACAGAATACTAGTCTTGACAGCGTGGCCCCATTACGCCCAATGACCTGTAATAATCATTATATCATCCTTGATATATCAATATATCGGACCTGAGTATAAATAGGTTAGTTTTCTTGATGTTATACGGAAGCTATATTCAAAAATCTCACAACTAAACTTTTACATTCGTGTCAACATTAATCTTCCAGCTTAGAAACGAAAATGTAAGCATTTTCAATTTTTCCCACCCTAACACTTGGTCATTTTTACTTTGAAAAAAAAAAAATTATATATATATGACATAAAAAGCACCTGAAATCGATTCTTTAAAGCACATAACAAAGGAAAAAAAAACTAAAATATAAAAATCAAAAAAATATAGTATTTTAGTTAGCATAAAAGTAACTATCAAGTTTTATATATATCCTTTAGCTACTTTAGCTGTCCAATGTTCAATTTATATATGAAATAATACCATCAGTAAAGGTGTAATTAGTGAAACAGTAAAGTTGTGTATTATATTTTGTAAATTGAATTTTCTTTCTAGTTAAATTTGAATAAAAATTGATTTTTAATCAAATATTTAATAGAAATTCGATTTATTCAAAAAAAAAAAAGCAAGAACAAAAATCAAAAAACAAGAAATACAAAATTTAAGTAAATCATTAATAAGAAAAATTACAGGTAAATCTCATATTTAATTTGTATTGAAAATTCAGTTTAAAACGGGTCATCTAATGGATAATAGTATTTATAATATACATTTTATAGGCCGATAAAAAAAAAAAAAACAAAAAATAATTGAAAATATAATGTAAAAATTTATGAAAAGGAACCGGAAATGAATTTCTTTTTTCGAATTAAAAATGTTCACGATTCAATTTAATATGAGTGTATTTTATTTAAAATTAACAAAGAATATTAAAGATTTATTATTAAATTAATTAGCAAAGAGACCTAGTTAAAATTGATGGTTAATTTTTCTGTATTTTTATTTAAATTTGTCAAGAAAATTTATAAATATTTTTAAATGTACATAACAAATGTTAAAATAACAATTTTTATATACATATATGTACATATATACATATATTACAAATATAAAGTATATAATAGAAATTTCTATAGCATTCTTTACTATTCTCATATAAAGATCAAAACTTTGTTATAAATTTTAAAATAGCAAAAATAATTTTTAAAAAATCAATATATATATATATATATTTAATTGTTTTATATATAAGTACATATATGTATATATAAAAAAGAAAATTTTTAACAAAATTATAATAGTGTTGAATAAGAAAGTTCATGAACAAATCAAGGTTATATACATATAATAAAGTAACATTCATAAAATAAAATTAAATAATAAACAAAGAAATTTGTTCAAGGATCATCAATTATTATGTTAAAATAATTATATATTTTACACATACATATTTTAGTATATAGATATTAACTTTAATAATAATAATAAAATTCATAAAAGAAACACATATTCTGTCAATGCATGCATGAGATAGATAGATTAATGTATGTGACTTATGTATATATTCAACTTATAGTCGCGTATATAAAAATAAATTTTATTGAAAATTTTTGATATGTACATTTAATTTTCAATTGTAATTAATAAAATAATTTTATACATTATGTATATGTGTATATTTATATATATATAATTCATAATGCACCTGTTTGATAATAATTCGTATCCTTGGTAACGGAATAATTTACAAAAACAAAAACATCTACTATATAATAATGACTTCGCCGTGGAACATAACAAAACATATAAATAACTTCCCAGGTGGTTAAACTTTTTATAGGTTTTTCATTTATTTGTTTTGTCTTTTTCTTCTTTTGTTTTGCTTATGAAACAAAAAATAATAAAAATTTCATAATTTCATATTTTATGAAATATGTAATTATTATAAAACGAAATGTTTTAATAGATTTTTTGTTATTAATTTTTTTTATTTTTGTGCTGTATATAAAAATTGTATAAAAGTACAATTCACTAATTCAATAATTTTGATAGATAGATAAAAATAAAATTAGTAAAACAGAGTTAATCAGAAAGAAACAGAAAATGAGAAATGCACACCATTGTGAAATGTTATTATAATAATGTTTAGATATATGTTCAGCAGTGTTTCATAAAACAATACTATTATGAACAGCTCTGGACAATACAACATTTCACAATTCTAGTCCAATTTTTTACTGATGTTGTAAAATGTTGAATTGTTGTAAATGAAAATTAGAAACAATTAATTAACAGTGCATGAACATTGGAAAAATTTTAGTAAGGATTCAGAATCTAATATATAATATGTAATAAATGAATTATTATATTATTATTATAATATAACATTTTCTAAGGGATTTTTTTAATTGTATTTGCTATGTCCTTCTTAATCAATTAAATTTAGGTACCAAGTATTTTAATAATCGTTATATTATTTTTCCATTTCGATATTTGATAATATTAGTCGGCTTATATCACCCGCACAATCGATTAGATTATAGTATCAGGGTACATAATTAAATTTCTCCATGGAAAGTGTTTCGAAGTTGAACATCGAAAAAAATTTGTTATATTACTTAAATTGAATGACAGTAAAAATCAAGTTATCAAATTTAGTAAAATTAATGGCATTAGTTCAAAAATGTTCTCGTGTCTGATTTTCGTCAAATTTATAGGAAAGAAAATTCACAGGATATTTTAAATATTTCTTGAAATGTAATGGAATAATCAATAAATGAAACATGTACCATTATATTTAATTTTCCACATAAATTTAGAGTTAAACGAAAGAATAATATATATTTGTTTTTTGCTTTTTAATCTGTGCTAAATTTCTTCGTCCGTTTTGAGCTCAGATTATTAATATTATCCATTTCTTGTTTCTTTTTCAACTTGGAGTGTACTCAGAGCTGCACAGAGCGCAATTACATATAGATTAGGAGGAAAATAATAAAAATTTGAAGTATTTAAGTTCTAGCACTTTTAAAAATATGAAAATTCTCAAAATGTGGAAATTCTTAAAATACGTAGCCATTTAAAATTTAATGTTTTCAAAATTACTACATTGTAAATATTGAGTTTAAAGATATTTTGAATAAATAAAAAAAATTAAATGTTGACTTTGAATTTGACGTCATATTTAGAACTTAATTTTTGTTTTATGCTGTAAACAAAACCAAGATATTGTCATCTGACATCGAGATCGAGCATCTTTTAAGCATTTTTGTCATTTTTGACTGGTACTCGTATTTTTGACTGGATCAAACTTTTCATTAAAATTAATATACAACAATTTTTTAAGTAAAAAGAATGAAAATCATTTTTTCAATAGAAATTTGAAAAACATTTTTTCAACAGTAACAAGTTTCTATTAATTAATTATCCCCAATGTATGCATGTGTTACTTTGACATAATATGTATGTATATCATGAATTCTCTTTATATCTCCTTTTTTTCTATCACATTTTTTGGTCATTTAATATGTTTAACACTAGAAGGTCTTTTAACCACTTATCTGGATATATATTGTGTTTTTCATATATCACAATATTCATTGTAATCTTTATTTATGAAATTTCTTGCATTTAGTATTAGTTTTCTAGATTATAGTTAGGTAATAGACCTTTATACTAAACTACTTATAGAATTAAGAATAAAGTGTTAGGAAAGTAGTAACAGACATTCCATCCTAGTCTCATATTAATCAATAATCAATATCTCTTGTCTATCATGATTATTTTGGTAGTAAATATGTGAAAAATAATGTGTCAAAATTAGTGGATAAAAAAAACAAAATGTATGGTGGTAGTATGTACCAAAAATATTTATTGAAAACATGGTCAATGTATCAACGTAAAAATTAAATATAAAATATGACGATAAAATCCAGTTGATAATAAATATTATAATTTAAGTTTTTGTTTTTAATTTATTACAAATAATATGTACTTATATCGAGAAAACAAAAAAAAAAGTTATTATTTGTCCTTAGCAAAGAATTAGAATAAATATTTGGTTTTTACACATTTCAAAAACATTACATATATTATTTTTAAATAAATTAAAATAAATTAATTATACGATATAATTTGATCTTGGTATAAAAAAAAATTTGGTTTTTAAAATGAAATTTTAATTTGCTTATTGTTGTTGTGTTAATTTTTAATAAAAATGAACTAAAATATTAAAAATTCACATCCATGTTCATTATAACATTTTTAAGTAATTAAATTAAATATAAAATTTAAAAAAAATTGCTTTTAAATAGACTGCTTATTATTTCATCCCCAATAAAAATCATTAGTGTTTATTCATATAATAAGTATTCTAATTAATTTCATCAATGTATACCATTTGTTTCATAATCAACTATATACGAATTCGCAACTTTTGAAGAATAAAATAAATCAATTCGATAGTTTATTAATTTTATTTCAAAACCATAGAATAATATCAAAAATTTACCGATTTTCTAATAACTTATAAAATTGCAGTGATTTACAGAGTAGCCGATGGTAATTTAGATTTTTTTTTTTTAAATTTAAAACGGAGGTGGCCCTAATATGTCAAGACCGGCATGTAGGCTTTTAGTCCTTTATACCTTCCTCCACCCTCAACCTTTTCGGTCCTTTTGATAAAGGCCAATAGGTTTGTGGGTTCTATCCTGCAGAAGTTTTCTGAGGTTATGTAGTGTGTTTCCAACAACCTGAGTCTCAACCTTGAAAGAGCTAGGCACTCTCCTACAACATATTTCTTCTTCTTCCAGACAGTGTCTGCAGGTTGGGTCGTCACTTAGTGCTAGTCTACAAATGTGCTTATTGATGTGGTTATGACCAGCAAGTATGCGTACCATCTTCCTACAGTCTACTCTATTGAGAGTTAGCAGGAAGTTGGTTATTTTGGTGTTTGTTTTTGGTACATATATTTTGGAGACTCTGTGGCCTTCAATACGCTCACAAAGAATGTTTGTTTCCCTTTTCAGGGTGTTTTCTATCGATAGTTTGATATATTAGTTTGATATATACCAATAAAAACTGCCGGTTCCGGGCCATAAATGTTTCCCGCCGATGATTTAGCTAGTTCGTCAGCGTTCTCATTTTCAGTCAAGCCACTATGAGCCGGTATCCAGATCAGTTGTACCTTGTTTCGGAGCCCTATGAGGCTTAGGACTTCCGAACATTCTCCCACCAATCTAGATTTGATGAAGTTATTTTCAAGAGCTTTTAATTTAGTTTAGAATAGATTAGATTTATGAGAACGGGTAGGTAGATATCTGATCCCAAATAGTCGCACATGGGCTTATTGTGATTACCCTTACTAATGCAAATGAAGTATTTGAGTCCCTGAGGATGCCTGATATAGTTATTACACTCAGATCGTTCATCAGTTGTATACTGATCAGTAGTTGGCATTGTTTTGAGAACACTGTACCCAAATGGCGAAGAAGTCTACCGAAGAGAGAAGCTCCCGAATTCGCAGAGCAGAGTTTTAGTAGATTTTCCTCTATTTCACATATTCTATTCACGTTGGTATCGGTAAGTCCCATTCTATGTAGATGCTTCATTACTGGATCGCAGCCAATTAATATTCTTGCCATGATGTTCATTTGTTTCCTGTTGAAACTAAGAATAATTTTAATTTTATTAAGCGAGCGGAATGTTATGATAATTTTTGTCAATTACAACCACGTATGTTGGCCCAGGAATTTTCAGCTTTTTACTCAAGCCAAAACTTTATTTGCGTTTTGGTTGTGCTAAACGGTAATTTCAAATTCAATTGGTTTTTTTATGTAAATATTTTGCATCGTGTAAAAATTCCCAAAATATTAATAAGGAATGGCCTGAAGAATAAAATGTTCAATAATTTTTACTTCATTCTTGTAACGTTATACAATTGAGAATTCAATAAAAGAATTATATAGCATCCTTTAAAATATTCTTCCAATCCTTCCAAATTTGTGCAACTGTTTTTCCATTTACAATTTACAAAATTCCGGTATTCCGGTTTGGCATAATCAGGTCATTATGATCTTGAAAAATAGAGCAACATAATTTATAAATATTTTATTCTAGTTATATTTTCTAATATTACTAGAATTCCCGGTCAATCGAAGACTTTCACGAAATGGAATATACACCCTTTTATTATTTTAGATTGTTTAATTCGATATTGCTCTTCAAATAAATTATTCGTTTTCAAGGCCGCGGAAACATTATTTATCTTTTAAAGATATTCAATATGTTCTTATTTTATGCTGTTTATGTTTCACACCCACACTACTTGGTACTACCGGCCGTATTTTTCAATTTCGGTTCCGATTTACATTTCCATCAGTTTTGATCATTAAGATTGGATGTTTTTTTTCAATAAAGTAATATTTCTTAGATCCTAATAATGTTTATTGTAAATTGGGATAAACTAATTGATACAAAATAGTTAAGAGTTTTGTTATCACTAAAACAAAGTGGAACTATACTATTATGAAAGCAAAGTTGTCTCTACAATTGAAATAGTTTTCCATATTTAAATATAGATATATCATAAAAATTCTAAAGAAAAAAACTATTGTATGAATTGTATATGCCAAGTCTCTATGTAAAAGCAGTTAGAGTGTTCATCCCATAGACTTGGAATTATTTACCAAAAAAACCAGGTTTACACTCAAAAAGATTTCGCGTTTCACGCTTCAAAATTTTTCATGCTTCTTCTTTTTTTAGAAATGTGGGATTTTCATGTGGCTTGAATTCAAAATCAAGATTGTCGTTTTCATGAAATTATTTTTCATCTTTATAATTTTAGATCTTCTGGTACAATTTTCAAAAAGTTCCTAAGCTCTTCTTGTAAACTTTGGATATTATTTTGAAAATATTTACGTCTCTTTCTTTTTTTCAATCTTCAACGATTTATATTAACAGTTGGTCTAAAATACTAGTTTTAATTTTAACAAAATGTTAAGAACTTTTAGGGCGTTAAAGCACCATATCCTTGATTTCGTTATTCCATCGACCTCTTTATCACTTACTCTTTTCTTCCCCTTTTTTTCTTTTACTCTTTTCAATCCCCAATTCAGCTTAAAGAGAAACATGATGGCCACCTCATTTAACCATGTGTAGCAAAAATAACTGATTGGGATAACGCAAGCCGAATTAGGTTGAACACAAAGGTTTTTGGTGTCTTGTAAATGAGATCATCCAAGCCCAACAATAAATATTTTGGGTTGAAAATAAGCAGTTTAAGTGTGCAGCTTAACTAAAAAAGAAGGTGGAATGAGCATATTTTTGATAAAACTAAGAATACTGCCAAATGTTTGAATTTTCTTTCAGGATGTAGGATCTATTTTTTTCCATCAGATATGTCCAATATCTATACAGCTAATACCTGACTTAAAATGAAGTACAATTCTAACATATGGAGTGGGAGAACACTCCAAATTTCACGACGTTACTTTTTTACACTCTTTGATAAAATACAAACTTCCATACTTTTAATTGGTGGCACTCCACTGTCCAGGTAACCTTTACTCCTTTTGACACACATCGAAACGTTATAGGTCTCTCTCTTTTTACAAGGTATCTTGTTGGAAATGACACTGGTTCTATTGAAATTAAATCAATAATGCTTGCCTTCAAACAATTCCAGGATAACAATATGGGAACGTTGAAATACTCAGGTTGTCCAAAAATGATTTGGTAAATTAATTTATTGTAAGTCTTAATCTATTGTAATCTCATGTACACATCTTCAGATTCGCTTCTAACTTACCTACCAATCCTTTTCTATCATCAGATATTTCTTCCCTTTCTAATCATTTTTTTGCGTATTTGAACGTACAATATAATTTTGTATAATGAAAGTCTTTCCTATAGTGTTTGGATAGTGTGAACATCCAAAAAAAACATAGGATGATAGATGAAAGTTGTTTTGATGGTTTTCTTGTATAATCATTTCTAACAATTCACTAATAATTAAAATCTTCAAGTTGCGAATACCACAATAAAATTCGTTTTCATTTTTTCATTAAAAATAGTCAATGTAATTTTTAAAAAAATTATACTGTCATTATATAGAATTTATGTAAATAAAGTGAAATAATATCGCATGTATAATTTGTTGTTGTATAGGTACTTTGTAATATTGTTAAAAGAGATTTCAAATTATATGAAACTTATTTATTGTAAAATTATAAGACAAATCTACAACAGGGAAACAAATTTATAAAATGGGCCTCTCAGATGATAACCTATAAGATTTATCTTATGGATAACATTATTTAAAAATACAAAATAATTTAATTGAAAATGAAAATTTTATAAAAATTTACTGTAATAAGAACACGAAAATTAAATAAATTTAATAATATTTAATAAATAATTATAAATTAAAATAAAATTAGAGATGGTATTTTTTTATATTTGAACTTAAAACAGAAAAAAAAAAAATTGGAAGACAATTTTCTTCATTGTTTTTGTTTTTGTTTTTTTAGCGCAAAAGTATGCAAAGAAGAAGAAAGAAAGAAAGTGATGACAGACAGAAAAATAGATTTACTTTTTCCAAAGAACTTACGAGCAGATTCTTGTCGTTGGAACAGGTAGTAATAATTAAAATATTTTTTTTTTAATTCTTCAAATTGAGTACAACAAAATTAATTCAAAAGAATATGTTTGAAATGCATGACAATAAATTGTATTGATAACTAATTTGGAATCTCAAAAGAATTTTATTTTTTATGTATTATATTGTCTTTCTTTTGAATCATTCAAAGTAAATTAGTTTTAGTTAGTATCATTTAGTGTTGCACGAATTAGAATAGATTCATTATAGATTCACCAATTTTTTTGTAAATAACGCACTTATTTGTAAATAAATAATTTGATTGGAAATAAATTTTTAAATAAAAATTATTATCAAAATAAAAAATATAAACTTTAAACTATGAGATATGTAAATATGTTTAATTTTTTTATATATAATAATATAATTATTTGTAATTACCATCATATTTCTAACTTAAACAATACAAAAAATCAGCAAAAAAAGTGATTCACATTACAACTTACACAAATTTATTGAATCCATTACGACTGCTGTAAATATTATTATACTACATTTGTATTAACTTCGTATTTTTTACATTATTTCTAAGGATAAATTATTTATTGAACTAGAGACCTGCGGCAGCTTCGCGCCCTCCACATCGTGATGCCGACAAAGCACCTGCTGTTGTAAGCTTTTGTCGACTGAATTTAATTCAATTTAAAATTCCCCAGTCAGAGTTCTTGTAAGAATTCAAGCAAAATATGTACAACTTTCCAATTAAAAAAATTATTATTTATTATTATTTAATACAACTTAAAGTTCTAATAAATAATAATGACAAACTTTAAACACAAAAATTAATGATTTTATTATTTTTTCTTTAATGTAACAAAAATGTACATACATGATACACACATTATTTCAATTATTAGTTTTGTTCAATAAACTATTCTAGAACGCTTTAGAACGATCTAGAGTAGAACACTTTTTTGTGCAAATCCAGTTTGAAGAAGGTTAGGTTTAGTGGAATTCTGGGGTGAGCTTTATTTTGGTAATAAAATTTTGTCATAAAAAATAGGCGCTGCCACCCCTCTATTGTGATAAGCGATAGTCACCTGTACGATAGTCAAAGATGACACTAAACATTTTTGGCATTCTGTAATGCGATCGCTCTAATAATTTAAGAAAACGGCAGCATTTTACAATTCGGAAATTTAATTTAATTATTTATTAAAACTTAAATATAAAAAACATAACATAAATCTTAAAAAATCTTAAAACTGCTTAAAACAACTAAAACTTTTCTTTATTTTTATAATAAATGAGACCAAAAAATATACCATATAGCACCATATAGAATACTAATTATCGATACGCGAGTATAACTATGATATTTGGTTTACTATATTCAGAAAATCAAAATTCAGAAAAAAAATCAGATTTTAATTTTTCGCGATTTTGCGATTTTCCAGAATATTTGCTTGCATTTTTCTAATGTTGCTAAGTAGTACATAATGTTGTTAAAAATTTCCTACAAAACCTTTATTCATGTTATCCTACTAATTAATTTTTTTTTTTCATACTAAAACTCCAAAAACCAAAATGTCTTAATCCAAATGCAATAAAAAAAAAAATTTGACTCAAAAGAGAATCGAACTCACGGAAAGTTTTTGATATTAATATCAAAAATTATATAATACGCTACGCTACGCTTTATTTTAAACGATTTCGAGTCTTATTGAAATAATTGAGAAGATAATAATAATTAAAAATTACCCTTTTTTATTAAAAAAATATTTTTTTTTGTTTATAAATATTAATATTATAAATTTTATAATATAATAACAAAAATATTTTTTTAATAAAGAAAAAAAAACAACTTGACTCAAAAGTGGATTGAACTTGCACAAAATTTGCGATATTAACATGGCTCTTTAACCAACTAAACCAATAACCGATTACAGCTATTTCAACAAAATGCAAACATAAAATAAAAATTTATTTTGATCCACACAAAATCCAATAAAATAAAATGAGTATCTATACCTAAATGGGATATGGACAATGCAAACGTACACAACCAGAGTACTCGTAGAAAGGAAATTGAATATATATATATATATATTATATAAGATGAATACTCAGAGAATTCTACTCTAATATTATTATTGTGTGTTGTATAAACCACTTCATGCAGGCATTTTGAAAGCAATTTATATAAATAGCATTAGATTACATTATATATTTATGGTAGATAAATAGGTACGACTAGCTGCATAAATCGGAACACTTAGACCAAGGAGGTTCATTATTCACAGAAATTAATTTCAAATTATTTGACATGATTCTGTCAAAAACGATTATACTGAAAATTTTGATCAGACAATATAGTATAACACCTTGATTCTTTAGAAGTTGATTAATTAGTGAGTTTCTTATTTTTTGAATCGTTTGAATTTTGATATTTTTTTTGGAATTTCCTAACTTATTTTTTTAAATTTTTGTTAATTTTTATTTTCTCTTATAAAACTATAAAGTAATGGCCTGACCATTAGTATTGTATAATTTATTACTTACTTATTTACAATAGATTGTGGGGCTATTTATGGTCATATTTATTTATAAGGAACAACTTAACATAAATATCGTCAGCTGATTCAATACTTGTCGTGTGTTCAAAAACACCATTCGTAGCAAATTTAATTTGACAATTCAAACAACAATAACTTTTTTTTCTTACATCAAATTTTTTTCAAGCTTGCATAGAATGAAAAAAATATTTACCCGCTTTTCACACCATTCCTATAAAGTTTCTTAAAATAAATGTATTTTAAAATATTTTAAAATTATGATAGTAAAATATTTTTGTATGTCGAGTTTTATAACAAATCTGTTAGAACTTCTTGGACATAAGACAAAATAAGAATACATGCAACAAAGTGTTATTTGTCAGTTGGATAAATATTTGTTGTATGTGAATAGGATTTTCTTAATAAACTCTTTTTTTTACGATATATAATTCTTTAAAATTGTGACTAATTGAAAATGAACTAGATCATAATATCGATATTTTTGTTTCAAAAAGGTTAGAAATTACTAAATTGATACAGAAATATTATTGCAGAGGCCACAGAAATATTTTTAACTAAATAAATAAATTTTGAAACTTGTATTGTTTACCAGACTCATTTAAATAATCTGCGATGGGTTTTAAGTTTTTTAATTTCTCTGCTGACGATGATTTAGGACTAAACACTGGCAGTGAAATTTCAAAAACATTTCTTGTAAAACGTTTTGTCTTTTTTATATTTTTTACCTTGTACTCAATCTCATGACCATCAGAAGTTTTGTATTTTTTTCAAACAGATTTATTTTGTTGTAATTTAAAAATTTAATTCTGTAAAATAGAATTTGCTTGAAATTCAATTCTCCTGAAAGCTTCCCATATGTCTTAAAGTCGTTTTGCCCCCTTTTGTAAAATTTTTAAATGAACATTGGGGGGTAATTCATTTTGAACAAATTTTTTATTAAACATAATAGACTTCCGATTTCAATATTTTTGATAAATCTGTCAATTGCACTGTGAACAGCATGAACATCTTTTATCAGAGAATGACAAGCTTCTAAATACTTTTGTTCAACAGTTTTTAAAATTGAATTGTTTTTAAAAATCTTCAAATAGCAAAGGCTGTGAACTGATTACGATTTTGAGGAACGCATGAATCATTCCACAAAATCAAGTTTTCAATGTTATTTTTTTCTTTAATTATTTCTTTTAAAATTTTAATTAGAGTGCACTACTATCAGTTCCCCCTCGACCACCTAACGTCTCTGTTCACATAGCACAGTATGTAATTTTTTTCTTTCCATAAAATAAAATACATATTATATTATTAATATGATAATTAAGGATTATTGTTTTGAACGCCGTAAAACAAATTATATATAATATATTATTTTTAAAATTTTATCAATTAAAGGTAAATAAAAGGTAGTGATTACAAATCGCCATTTAGAAAATATTACATAGACATTTTTTTTCTATTAACAAACCTGGTATTATTAAGGTTTCTGTCAGATTAAATGTGTTCAATTTTCTTGCAATGCAAACACGTTTTGCAAATCATAATATAAAACACCTATTTTTTGGTCAATATTATTTTTATGTTTTTACCTTTCGTCTTTCATAAATTTATGTTCTATTCTATATATTTCATGAACATGCATTATTTCGTTTTTCAAACAAAAGGAATTTATCACAATGGTCCTTTTTGGGGATGTAAAACGAGATATTTAAAATGATGCCCAAGCCCTACAAATCGCAAATTAAAGACAAGCGGCGCAAGATCAATCCTTTTGAAGGTTAACGTAAGCGGCGCAAAATCGATCCTGTTAACGTAAATATTTGATATACGACAAAAACTTACAGAATTGATTTGAAGTAACTACTTGTTGTAATGTAATAAACAGACAACAAAATACACATTTTCACGAAAATCAATAGAAATTTATCGTATGTAGCTTTTTTCGGAACATACAACAAAATAATGACTAAGCACTGTGGAGATACGACAAAGTGAATATACGATATCTCTGAAAGTAATTGAAATTTTGAAAAACAGATTAGTGCATTCGAAAGAGCACCCCAAATCAATTTTAAACAAAAAACCGCAAAAATCGACATACGACAAGGTCGACAATAATTGAATCAGCTGACGATATGTAAAGAAGTTGTTGAAAATCTTTTCTTTTCGAGATGTAGATAAAATCTAGAATTGTATTATTATTCATATGTTGAATAAGGTTATATAAAGTAATTAAGGATCCCTAAATGAGTTTTAAATTGGAAATTAATGATATTTGTCTGAAAATGTGAATTAATATCACGTGATGTTGAAATCAAATACGACATCTTTGATGTAGAATATCAGAACTGTATTCTCTCCCAAATTTTATAATTGAAATATATAATTTAATTTAATTAAAGGAAACTAAGGACCCGGAAAAGGTCAGCCAATCAGTGGTTCAACAAAAGCACCAAATATTTGGTTCGAGTTGCAGCATAGAAAGATGACATTGCAATATACCGCGCAGTATCACCCTTTTCAAAACCAATTTGAGATTTCGTACCAGCAAAGATCGCCTAGAAAATCTAAAATGAAGGTTCTAGATGGGTTTTTCTTTCGTGAGCTGATGCGGGATAGGGGCAAAGAAAGTGTTGATTTTTTCGTCTCTTTGTTATCTTTGTAGGCTCTTCAGAAATCATTTAAGGGAGCCCTATGCTTTCTAGCATGTTTACCTATAAGGCCTGGTATAAACCCTACCCCTGTCATCGTATATATATATTTACAATAATGTCGGAAAGGTTAAGGAAACCCGACTTTAATTTTACAAACTAACTTTTGAAAATCAACCTCTAATTAACCTATTACGTATTACTAAACCAAATTGGTAACCTGAATCACCAAATTTTTATTTGAATATTGGGGTTGGAATTTGGTTAGAAAATATTTCGTTTTTGGATGCTACATTTGAAGGCAGAAAAGTTACTTTAAAATAGTGTTTTCTAATTGAATCGTCATCATCATCCATATCTTGCAACCCGATCACTGGAGATATAGGACGAATTATTTTAACTAAATGCAAAAATACCAATTCTAGAATAATATTTGCTGCGTGTGTTTTATTGGACACAAAACATTTAAATTCAATATTTAGTTTACTCAATACCAAATCTGTCAACAATAGGTCAAAATAGGTTTGATGAATTTATGATATGTCTTTATTTTGACTCTGACATATACAAATTTTAATAAAAATAGTTTTTGGCCTATAGCAAAATGTCTTTCTTGCCCAATTAATTTTAGTTTTAATATGCTCAGTATAATTAAGGTTATGTATTTTGAAAATATTAACAAATTTTATGGATATGAAAATTTCACTAATCCTTCTGGTGTCTTTTTTATTATTTTTTAGACTTAATTTTAATTGTATACAATAATAATATAGAACAAATATTTAATATTTGTTAAAGTAGCATTTTTAAATTTTTATAGAAATAGAAGATTCTATATGGTACAATGATTACTGATATGATGAATTTATAATATCTGAGATTAAATGATGAATTTATATGTGCAATTTCTGGCAAATAAACCATAAAACATATTTTTTTGTCATTATTACCATCATTGTAATAATAATATGTTATATAATAATAATAAAAGACTTTATTTCATCAAAACCAAAAGCTAATTTAAATTAAATATTTAAGACTTAATTTAATAATTTATAAAAGCAAAAAATATTATATATAAAAATTTAAAACTAGCCTAGTTGATTAAAAGAAAACGTTAGGTTCAATCTGTTATCCAAAGATAAAGGACGAAAAACCTAAAGTTCATCGGCGGTGGATATATAGCGGCAGTAAAATCACTTCACTGTCTCCCATTTGTAGCTAGATTCTTCAGTTGAATCCAGAACAGGTGGATGAATACAGTTGAGTTAAATTTATTCGGTTAAAACCCGAACTAGCATTTAAAGTGATAGAATACTTTTTTCTTGTTTGGTTGGGTTAATAAAAAGTTACTAATTATGTTTTTCGGATGAAATAAATTACTGTGAGATTTTTGTTATGCTACGTAGCAAGTACTATATTACTTACTTATTTACTTAGAAGGCCAACAGACCATGTAGGTGGGCCTGACTCATCACCGTCCTCCATTTTTGCTGGTCACGGGCGGACAATTACTATATTTATTATGTTATTGTAACGAAAATTATAAACAAAAATTTCAAGTTATAAAAACATACTGAAAACTATACTGAAATACCATTAACCAGTTGTAATGTTTACTTGGTAACTATTATAGTTTGAAAAATGGTAACGAGCACTTAATTTGTTTGTATTTGGTTACGCTTTTGTGAAAGTGAAAAAAATGTTCCTGGTACTTTATAGTTTGGAGCTTTAAAAACCCATGATAACTACATGGTAACTTCTATAGTTCCAAAAATGGATAGCGAATACTTAAAGGTTTTGTATACGCACTGTTGTCCTCTGAATTTTTCTTAATCCTCTAATGCGACAGAGCACCTGAGGATTGTTTCACAATGTTGTTGTCAGATTTCCTCAGAGTATGTCTGATTCAATACTATTTTCTTAAAGGAATACCTACGTCGTTTATATTTATTTTTATTATATTTATCTTATTTTCTGCCAAAACGATGCTATTGGAAATGTCTTTTATTCAATATAAATATCCGGAGACATCTAAATTTTACATTTAATTGGGATAGTTATATTTTAGTAAGCAAAAATATGTTGAAAGACTGTCTTATATTTTTGAACATATTTGACAGCGCAAATTTTCTTGATACGATCTTTAGTATGCAACTCCAAGCCTTCATTTCATGAGGTTGTTGACGCTGCTGAAGTAATTGAATTACTATACCTACTCCATTTGTGCTCTTTCATGAATATTAGATATTGTGTCGTGTGAATTGTACGTTAAAGTATTGAGCTATAAACATACACTTTTATCTACTTTCATTCATCTCTTGGAATACATTACTTGAAGCTCGATTTGTACGTGACAATATATTCATAATGTCAGCGGAGTCTACGTGAGTGATATGTTCGAATGAATTTTGAACTAAACTAAACTAAATTTTTCATTCATTTAAATTTTCTCATCCCAATCATGAAAATGTACAAAATACCAAATACATGTCCAAATTTAAATCTTTCGCTTAAAATTATCTAATTTGACTTTTCATATAATTAAGAAAAATATTTTAAACATTTCAATTTTTTTATTCGAATTTCAATTTTGATTAACATTTTTAAATCGTCCTTCAGGAATCCTAAAAAGTTGTTAAATATTAAATATAGGTATATTTAAAATATTAATTAAGAAAGTCTATTTAAAAAGATGTCTATTAAATATAATTTGTAAATTGGCTATAAAAAATTGCCGAAATATCATACGAAAAACATTTTGTATATCTACACCTACTAATTTAAATATGTTCTATAGTTTGACAACCACACAAAATAATAGCATGGTATGAATTTTCTTTATTGTATGAATATTAATCATAGTTTTAATAAAAAAAAATAATTTTTAATAAATTAATGTCCTTAAAGGTAATTAAGATCAAATGACGATATTTGTTAAAATCATAAAACAACTTCAGAATGCTCACAAAAAAAATATTCCAAGCAAAATATTAGGTCTTTAATTATATCGCTTTCTACTAAAAATAGCTTACAAATTGAAAATGAAAAAAAAAAAACAGAAAAAAAAGATTTACAAACTTTTCTTCACATTTAAATATAAACATTTTTTTATTTTCTTGTTTTAGTTTTTTCTGTCTAATTTGGGTCAAAGTTCAAATTTCCGTTTTGCGTAGGATTCAAAAAATCAAATATTTCCGTCATCTAAATGTATTATGTTTAAAGTAAAGGATTCCAATAAAACTTTCATTAGCTAAAAAACAATGAGACAATAAAGAACGAGAAGTAGAGTAAAACTAGAATAAGAGAGAAATTCTATTTTAAATATTAAATTTACAAGGTGTTCAGTTTTGAAATGCAAATATTAGAGAGTGAGTCGAAAAAATACTAAAAATTAACATGATGGAGATTGGCTACATATTTTCCATCTTATTTGAATTACATACACTTAAACATTTTTATTTTGCAAAATTATTGTTTTTTTTTAACACATCTAAATATTAATGCAAGGCATACATTCGAACTCGACTTGACGAATATTTGGGCCGGTACAACTAGCATTACACTACAGTTAATTAGCTAATGCAGAAAAGCGAGCCATAAAAATTATCAACGATGAAAATGTTACACACCACTAAACAATATTGAATCATCACCGTAATGTAGGAGCAGCCACTCTTTTTCATAGGGTTATTGTTGATGGTAATTGTTCTGACGAAATAAAAAATATTATGACCAAAATACAACTATTACAACGTTATACTAGGAGCCTCTTTCCCTAGAGACTCTTCGACTGAGAACTGTGATAAAAATCTTTCATCAACCCAATCTCTAAACTATGGAATACCCTACCGTCTTGTGTTCCACAGAGATATAACTTTGAAGTTTGCAAAAGGCCGGGTAATATCGTTTAAACTGTCCATAAATTTTTATATACTAACTCCCTCTATTCTATGTCCCTTATATTATTTTCTAATTTTGTTTACTATTTAGTTACGATCTTTTAAATGCCTTAAATTCTGCGAAAACAGTAAAGGTGCTTATCCGGTTATTTTTGCCTCAATTTTAAAAAAAAAAATTGGTTGGATTTCATTTCTTTTTATCGTAACCACCGTCTTTTTCGGTTCCACATCTTTTTTTCATTTACAACAAACAGTAAAGAGTGACAAGCCCTTATCAAACGATATCACAATCATCGCCTCAAATATTATTACAAAAAATTATCTCCAATATATACAAGAGTGGAGTCAACACAAATCCCAATCCAAAAATGGTTAAAAATGTGATACAAAAATGCAAATGATAATAAATTTGTGCATGGTACAGTGGTTGTGCATGGTTTAATGAATGGACAGAAAGCAATAAACCCTATATTGTTTGGAAAGATTTGAGTCTTGGCTATAACTAAGGGTAGCCAGCTGCAAAGAAAGTTTCTTATCCTATATATTTCTTGAACACCCTGTATACTATACATCTTTTAGTTTGAAGTGTGAGTTGTTTTTTGTTAGAATTTTATTGGGCACTTCGATCTCATATAATATTTATGTGTTCTGTTCTGTTAGTTGTTATTGTATATATACTGTAATTTAATGCACGCAATTAAAGCCATATCTTATCTAGGACATTATTTACATATCAATTACATACCAACTACACTTCTGTATTTAGAATAATTTACAAACAATACTCAATAAATTAATTGGAAAATAAATTTTTAATGGAAAATGTGTGTAAAAATTGATCCTAGTATAATAATTAACAAAATTTTAACGTCTATAACAACTTCCATAAAAATAAACAAATAATTTTAAAATCGATTTAATTATTTAAATTTTACAAAGAAAAAAAAAGCAAATCAAAACGTTTAACACTTGGAGCTAATTAATAATATGTTCGTAAAATAAATTTAAAATGATTATACCAAGTATAAAGCATTCATTTCGGCTGGCAGAACATGGTCAAGAAATTTAAATAAAAAAGAAAAACCTATAAAAGAAAACAATAATAAAAGAAAATTCATTGTCAATAGCCTACACTGCGGTGTTATGGATTTCAAAGTGGCTACCAATTTCATGACTCTGCAAAATTTTTATTTCTTTTTTTTCTGTATCTACGAGTACATTATAGACGTCATATGAATTAAAGAAAAATTTATTTTAGGTTTTTTTTTTTTCAATTTTAATTTGCAGAAGGAAACTCTTTTATAAATCACTTTTTTATGTAAATTATTTCCTAATGGTTGGGAAGGGTATTGTATAGCGTGTTAAGAAATATTCAAAATGGAAAAAGTTTTTTTTTTTTTCAAAAATATTTGAAATTATTTGTCCGAAGTAAATATTTAGAAATATACTGGAAAATTATAAAATATAAAATATAATGTTAGGGCAACCACATTTGAAATGGAACAATATTCAAGTTTCAGAGGCTTGAGTTGCTTTTTTTTTGTAGAAATATTATTAGTATTTTAGCTTTGTTATATACCTCTGAATTATAATTATTGATTCAAAGCTTCGACCAATGCCAATGTAATGAATTAATTTAATTTTTTTTTAAATTTATGGTTGTCTTACGGACCTCTAGATTACTAAACACTTCTTTACTATTTTGTACTATTGCACAATCATATCACTATTGTACAATCTCTGAATTAAATAATCTATCCGTAGAATGATTCAGCGATACTACAACTTTATTTACACCATTTAAAACTTATTAGCTCGCATAATGAGTATTATGAATACTATTATACTAACTAATACACAGTTGTTTTCAGATTGCATCATAAAAGCAATAAATCTTTTTTATTCACCAGTTTTCTGACAATACCCTTGAAATCTGAGTAATTTAAGGATTAATGAAATGTTTTATACAACATTTAAACCAACTGAATATGACATTTTGAAGTTAGCTATTGAGAATGTTTCTCAAAGTAAATTTGAATTCAATATTTTTCAACGTCGTTTGAGTGTTTTTACTGAAAAAAAATAGATTGAACAATTATTGTAGGTGTTTCTAAGTTGCTCACTGATTTTTTTCTAGATTTCTAACTTCATAAGACAAATTGAATTGTTTTGCTCACAAAAAATAGAAGTCATTTGGTTGGCTGATGGCAGTAAATATTTTGTACGATTAATGTTATCACAGAAGCAAACAAATGTTAAATTAATAAAAATTAAAAACTCTATATTTTATAAAATATGGGATCGAATTCAAACAATTTTAAAATGAAAATTAGTGTATGTTTTACTAATTTTGTTTAATTTCTTGATAGATTTCGGTTATTACACCATCATCAAAAGCTGTTTATAAATACTTTCTGACTATTTTATTTTCTTGATTTCTCTACCAACAGTATGTTTTCAATTTAATTTCGTAGTATTGATTCACAAATGGAGTCAGTATTAAAATAACCTTCCAGACAGACATCTCGTCTACATACATAAATTAGATTGCATAAATTCTATATCTATAACTACACCTATAAGTTTGATGAAATTTTTCTAACCCACAATTTAGAAAGTTAAATTACTAGCATAAACTGACTAGATCTAGATAATTCAGATGAGTTAATTATTTCTGATATTTTTTTTAAATATTTTATTGAGTTCTTAAATGAAGAGCTAATTATTTCGGTTTAAGATCTTTGGCTTATTTTCAACTTCTAAACAAACAAGACATAATTTATCAATTTAACTTAAATTTTATTTAAATTTAACACATTGACTACCGTAACAACCAGTAATATACAATTTTCCCTCCATCCATGTGCAAATATATCCACAATGATCATCCCCATTTTTGTCTTCAGGCACCATATTTGCAATCTTTGAATTTGTATCAATCCTAAGAGAAACAAAATCCTGTTATTACTAATGATTGTGATGAATGATGTCCACTGGTGATACATTATTAACTAATGTTTTAAACATCTATCATATTAAGTTGTTTTGAACTTATGTAGAAAATAATTATCGAAAATTAAACTCTTTAACTTAAATATTATATTTTTATTCTTTAAATTGCTTTTTAAAATATTAATTTCATATTAAACTTTCATTTTAATGGAATTGTATTAACTCGTACTTTCGGGCAGTAAAGTTAATTAAAGTTATACCATCAAAGATAAACCAATGAAAGATATTTTGTGATTTTACTAGTATTAAGTCCAAATCCAAATCAAGTGTGTAAATATGATACAGTCAATTGTCTATAGGTCTGCTCTCTAATTTTCAAGAATTTTTTGTAGATCGTACGGCTTTGGCCAACATCGAAATGGAATAATTGTTTTGTTATCTGATTTTTATTCTGAATTAATAAAGAAAAAAAAAACAGGCTTGAGTTTTTAGGTCATAACAATAGCTAACCTGGCATTTACCTCATAAGTCTCTTTTGTTAATTTTAGTTAAAATTGAATGATGAGACCATACAGCTTATGCTAGGCCGCATATTTCACCTAATATAATTCATAGACTTGTGTGCATGAGGTTTTTTATTTTATTTTAATTTATTTACTTAATAGACAATTAGTTAATCTTTGAATTTGTTTTTGTATTTAATTGCATAAGTTAAATATGAACTCTATAATTTCATCTATACAAAATCATAAGACTAATATTAACCAGTCACTTTTATCCTGAATGTGTCCTCTTCAGTTAATAACATCGTCTGACTGAAAAATCTGTGTTCTATTGATACTGATTAGATGATCGTCAATCGCTTAGAAAAATAGGTCAATCGCTTGAAAAATAACTCCCCAATGTATTTTCTCATTCGGAAAGTCACTATTGTACATTACATAATAATATAAAAAAACAAGTCATAACAACTACTGATTGTCTCCATCATTGATAGATTGTACCTATATGTAAAGGGAAAAAATTAAACTTGATTTACCTCGAAAATTTGTACCTAATAAAATAACACTGTATGAAGTTTCATCGAAAACAAATGCAAAATAAATTTCTTTTAAATAAATTCGATAGTAAATAAAATAAATTTAATAACAGAAAATTTTCAATTATTTTTTACAAAATTAAATCTAAGTTGGAAAAATTATTTTCTTTGCTCAAATAATTACAACCTACACTGCAAAAATATACATGCATGCGTGTTCACAAAACTAACCGTTTAAAACAAAATATGTATATAAAATAACGGTAAAGGATTTTCTTTATAATTTTTTCTATATGTATTTTAATTATGGTCAACAATATTAAATGAAACCAACAAAAATATACCTATGAACTCGTATATTATAATTTTTGTTAAAATATAAAATGACCTTCAATAAATTCAACATTTACAATTCAATAAAAATTAAATGAAAAAAAAATATATATAAGTATATAAAAGAAGTAATTCGCGAATTTATTTTAATTTTAATACTTATAGTACCTATAAAAAAAAAAATTAAAAGAAAAAACAGTAAATTTTCAATAAAAAAGAATATAAAATAGAAAAACAGGAATCTCGAAAACGTATATAGAGATATTTTTTTTATGTTGTTTTTGAGAAAATTGCAACAAAGGTAAGAACTATCAAAATGCTACACGTGTAATTTAATTTTGTAATATAAATCTTAAGACAAATTTTATTACAATGTAATTATATAATATAATATATAGTATATATAACATAATAAATCACAATCACTTATAAAAAAAAAATTAAAAAAAAAGGTAAAAACAAAAACAATTCAGTAATTTTTGACCAAAAATAGAATAACATCGAAGAAGTCCTTCTTCTTTTTTTCTTATTTTTTTATTTCATTTTTATTTGCATATTTTTACATAATGCTTAACACATAATAGGTATATACTTGTATAATATGTATTACTATATACCAGTGATTCTTGAATTTTTTTCATTGTCGTTTCGTTGATCGTTTAACCAATTTTGCTCAAATGAATTCTAAAGTTAAACTTCTTAAGTCAAGTCAAGCCAAGTCTTGAATTCTTAAGCTCGTCAAATCAAGTTTCAATTTGAAGTCTAACTTTTGAGTTAATCTAACTCCCAACTACATTATTTTTTTAAATCTTTTCTTATTTCACTTGTGAATATATGCGAAATATATTTCTACATTTGAAAGTTTTTACTTTCGGTCCATTAAAGAGAAGTCGGAGGTGCAAAAGACTTGTAAATCATTCATTTTTGTTGATAATCGAATTTGTTTTAAATAACGTTTTCAATGTTTTATAGATTGGTTATTCTAACTGATTATTTTTCTGAACTTGATACTCGGTGAGTAAAATTTATTCGTACTTACGATGAAATTTCGGTATAAGAAAAAATATTGAAATATTTTTACTCGAAAATTATTCGAACTTAGCATTCAGTTCGTTTGATTAATAATTAAAAGCTGCACCAGTGCACCGCTGAAATTGAGATCATCATGATCATTTAATAAAAATGTTCAATATAGAGCAAAAAAAAAACATTTTTAAAACCTCGAAATATTTTATCTCATTTGCAAGCTATGATATTTCATTCAAATATAAGGTGAGATTCATTTTCCTGTAAAATCCACCAGTCTTGAAAA
Organism: Argyra leucocephala; assembly: GCA_963942445.1. Lineage (NCBI taxonomy): Eukaryota > Metazoa > Arthropoda > Insecta > Diptera > Dolichopodidae > Argyra > Argyra leucocephala. The sequence continues at coordinate 142,415,509 of OZ012677.1, forward strand.
AATGTTTATTGAATGACTGTGTCATGTCTCAGTTTCTCAGTAGTGTTCTGACATTGAATCTACTATTCCTGATTACTCGATTTAACCGGTTAGTATTATATTTGAAAAAGGTTTTAGACTGTAATAGTCCTTGACAACTGTCCTATATGGTTTTAATTTCTTCAATTTTCCAATTAAAACTAATTTTGACCACAGTGCATTCATTTTACATATAATTTGAGCGTGCAATACTAGCTGCTGATCCTAAGAATTAATTCATTGTACCAACATTGCATATTTTATTGTTTAATTATGTATTTAATGAGCATAATTGCTCGTACAAAGTAAAAAATAACATCTTTGTACCACATATAGAACACAGTATAATTCTCTGTAATAATTCTCTTTCATACCCGTCCGATGGAATTTACTATATGCATATGAATAATAATTATATTATGCTACACAATCTGTAATTCTCCATAAGATTTTTTATTCCAATCAATTAATTTAATGTACTAATGAAAACCTCACGTCTAATTAAATAAATAAAGCTTATATCAATAATGCAAAACAAATCTCATATAAAATGCAAAAATATAATACGAAATGTAGCTTTAGTTTTTTAATTAAAAAACTGTAATCAAACAATTGCGCTTCATTTCAATCTAAGCCAGCAAAATATCAAAGAAGATAATTTAATTTAAAAAACAAAATCAAGTTCAAAACAATAAAAATTTATAAACAATTAGTCCCACTCATTCAAACTAGAATTGGAGTACCGTACATGATACATCTTTTCCTAATCTCGCAGACAATTTTTTGGTTATGTCGCGGCTATGTAAGGCTCTTCGGTTTGGCGACATATTTTCTTAGATTTTTGTTCTTAGATTTTTTCATAATGTCGCAATTTGTTGTAATTTTAAACTTTTTATAACTCTAATTTTGCAACTTTAAACGTTTCAGAAATTATACGAAGTGTCTTTCCGTCATTACTGGCAGAAATTATTAAATCGCTAATATCAGCACGTACTGGCCTGCCAGGCGTCATCTTCAACAGATTATCACAACTAAATTTTGTTATTATCATGGAAACAATCAATTCTAATCATTTTATGTATAACGGTATTTATTATTCTTAAATCTCTCTCATTTACGTTAAATACAGTTGTGCCCGAATTTAAAATGGTCGTAATTATTTTATACTGAAAATATATTTTATGAATAAAATTTTGTTTTTAATTATACCTATGGTAAATGTTTTTTCTATAAAATGTTGCTAATAAACTAAGCTTCCACATAAGTGTAATAACTTGCATTAAAAACAGTCGAGTCGACAAGTATGTTAAAATATTCTATCAAAATGCCGTGTCCCAATCAATAATGGGTTAGTAGAGATGTATTTAAACCATTTCCTTTTAATTGCAAAACAAAACAAAACTAATACACTTGAATTAATAACTTAGTTGAAGAACTACTGGTATATATTAGAAGCAGAAGAAAAACACTGTGTTTTGTGGAGATTTTTTTTTTGTTTTTGTTTTCTTGTATAAATAATGTAAATAACTGAAAATAACGGAAATAAAATGAAATTTAAAAATTGTTAGATGTGAATCAAAAAAAAAGTATTATTCACTTTAGTACCTGGACAACTTCGGACATTTCAACAGTATAGAAAAATAGAAAAATTCACAAAAAAAAAATAAAAATAATTTAGAAAAAAAAAAACAAAATATGCAAAAAATTTTTTATTTTATTTTGAAATGAAGAAAATTACTATGTTAGCATTATTAAATGTTTATAAAAGGTGGTAAATTTAAAGTATTTTAATTATTTATAATTATTGATTACAGTATAAAATTTACAAATTAATTACTATTTTGTTTTTGTGTAAATTATTATTAATAACATTTTTTTTATTATTCATTAATTTTAATAATTAAAAGTAGTTAAATTAATTTAAAATAAAAACCAAATTTAATTATTGATGTCTTTCCAAGTTTTAAATAAAAAAAAATTTGTTTTTATTATTTTTAAAATTAACCTAAAACAATTTTTATGAATTTTTTTATGTGCTTTTTTTTTATTTTTGAATACATTATATAGGGCTCAAGGGAGTGGTAAAATGGAACGTTATGAAAAGCTTAGTCGATTAGGTGAAGGGAGTTATGGTATTGTATATAAATGCCGAGATCGTGAAACTGGTGCATTAGTCGCAGTTAAAAGATTTGTTGAATCAGAAGAAGATCCAGCAATTAGGAAAATAGCATTAAGGGAAATTCGATTATTAAAGGTAAATTTTTAATATAAACTCGTATTTAGTTTGGAAATATTATTTACAAAAAAAAAAATATTATTAATTAAATAATTTTAAATGTAATATATTTTTTTTTGTTTGTTTTATAACTTTATGTGAAATTTTGAAAATAATTTTTTTATGTACATATCTTTTAAGTTACCTGGTTCCGAATCGAATCAATATTGTTTTGTTTTTGTTTTTGATTTTTGAATATCTGTTGTTTATATCTTTGTATAATGTAACTAATTATCGACCATCTTCTAAATTATCATCTATTAGCAATTTTTTTGAATTAATTGTATTTGATTCTATTTATGATTTTTGTACTAATTTTCCATCACCTACCGTTATTAATAATATGGAGAATGGGTTTCAAACGGATGTAAGATATACCGATTTTAGTAAAGCTTTTGATTTCTACACAACATCTTTTTAAGTTAGAATATTAAATTTTTTAAGATTTAATATTTAAGTATTCTAGATTTAAGATGTCTTCTGAATTTGAAGCTCCTACAGGTGTTCTTCAATGTAGTCATCTTGGTTCTATACTATTTATTATCTCCATAAATGATGTGATAACTGTAATCCATCGATAATAATAATCACATTACATCCTCAAGGCTCTGTCCTAATTGGCCCAATCTTGTATAATGTCTATTATATAACTTTCCCAGAGCGAAAAATTTTCATTTATAAATTTTTGCCGACGACACTTCATTATACATATCAGGTACTTATATGTATACTAACCATTTTTATAAATGGAAAATTTCGATTACTATTCAAAACGCCATCTACTTTACAAAAAAGAAATAGAACTAATACCAACAACAAACTTACAACTGCAAAAATTAGATATTCATTAGGTTAATAGCGTAAAGTACCTAGGCGTACAATTAGATAAAATATTAACCAGGATTAACATTTAAAGCTCACATCAAGACAATAGTTAAAAGTTAAATAAAACCACAAGGATCCTATGTCCGTTTATCAATAGAAAATCCTACCAATCAATTGAAAATAAATTAATAATAATAATGAGTGTTATATTTCACCCGATCATTAAAGATCTTGATGTTCTAAATGTCATAATAAATAAATCTAACTCCATGCTAGGCTGTAATATACGCTAGACTTCATCAAAGATTTTCTAAAGAATTCAACGATCCATACGTCCTTAAATCACTTTTTACGTCTCTTGTTCGACCAAATCTTGAATATGCCAGTCAAGTGTGGCCACCTCATTACCTTAATCATATCCAAAGAATTGAAGCTACTCAAAAAAATTCTTGAGATTTGCGCTGCGTAATTTACACGGTCAAATTCTGCCACCTTGTATGGAACCGGTTAAAGTTATTGAATTTTAAATCATTAGAATCCAGAAGGGAGGTTGGTGGTATTGTATTCATTTTAAAAGGTTTGAAATTATGAAACATATGAACAACAGAAACCGCTTTAGATCGGAAAATATTTTTTCGTCCAATATTTCATCGTACCAATTATGGTAAATATGAACCTGTTAATAGAATGTTTATGTTAATAAATAAATAAAAACACCACATTGATTTTACATTAAACACAGCCCAACTAAACAAAAAGCTACACTTACATATCAGAGCTACATCTTAGAGTTAGTATAAATTTATAATTTTCTAACATTCTTTGGTAATAAATTACAAAATTGTATAATAATTGTCAATTTTAATATTAATGATCTAGAATAAGATTAAATTTGAAATTATATTTTGTTTGTTTTCTTTGGTACACTGATGTATATTGATGTGTATTAAGCATAAATAAATAAATGTCCTGTCTTCCATGATTTTGCCAAAACTCATATTAACATTCTTCAAGTGGCTCAAAATATAATTTTGAAATGAATGTTAAACCTCCATTTTTTCATTCAATTAAAAAACTGCATTATAAAGCAAATATGAGCTTGATATCGATATTAATATCACAGAAAACACAATCTTTTGTTACAAAATGCTCATAGAAAATTCAATTATAATACCAATGAGTTCGTTATAGTTTTTGCTAATATACCAGATTTAGGATAAATAGTTTAGCTAAGTAGGTTAGTTAATATTTAGACTAGGTTAGTTATTAATTAGGTATAAGTTTTAATAAAAAAAATAAAATCAAATATAAGATTTTAAAGTTTCCTTATGAACTCGCAAATACCAGTGAATTAAGCAAAAAATGTAAAAAAAAAAAACAAAAACAGTAATGTAATATTTCATCTGAACTCTGTATATAAATGTAATAAAACTCAAATGAACTTTAAGTTATAATAAATGATAATAATACATTATAATTTATGGTGATAATATGAAAATTTATAAAAAAAAATACTAGCTTGGAAGGGATAAAAGCTAAAAACAGATTTGACTCGATCTCATAGCTGGTATAACAACAACAACTCCATTTATACGTTAATAAATGTACACTAATTATATTTACTCGTCGCTCTTGCCCAATCTAGTTTATCTATTCTCTCAAAAACCAAAATTGTATCAATAACAAACTTGAAGTTATATTCTTCGATAGTTAAGCTATAATTTCATCTTCATTATACTCTCATACTGAATATAAGGCCAACTCTATACTTGATTTTATAAAACAAAAGACTTTAACGATCTCTATGTACTGAAATTTTGTTACACTGGCTTACTTTTTAATTTGGAATACGCCAACTATAGATATGGAATACTTTCTATGACATAAATATTAACAGAATTGAATCGGTAAAATAAAAAAATTCTAAGATTATTGCATTAAGATTACCTCCATATCAGCACAGATTGAATTTATTACATCTCAATGCGCTTTAAAAGCGTAGAACTATCGCTGATATAGTATTCGTAACTGAATTAATCAAACGGAAAATTTCTTCTACCCAATTATCGTTATGCTCAACTTTTGTTCCAATTTCAAATTACGACCTAATGGCTAATATGTTTAACTTACAGTTTTATAGAACTAATTATGGGAAGTATGAACCATCATTAAATAGAATGATGTCTTCACATAACTTATACAATTCCCATATTATCAGTTACTATTATCCAGATTAGATAACAAAGCAAAGTATTAAAAAATAAGTTATATTTGTGCCAATGAACGTGCATCCTATGATACCCCTTGGTCTAAGTATATTTTGACAAATACATTATTATGTTATTGTAGCTCAATTTATATTAATTGTTTATAACATTTAACTTAAATTGTAATAAATAAATATGCTTTTCATACTGTCTCGGTGGTATTGAGTCGAAATTGTCTTTGTCTAAGAAAACTAAATAATATTGAATATTTACTTTGAGAAATATATTTTGAAAGCCTTTATTTATTTTTATGAATTTTAACTCACAATTACAACTTCCTACTAATCTTTCTCATACCTTTCTTCTTATCTAATTATCCTGTTCTATCCTAACCAAGCCGTACATAAATGCTAAAGTTAATATCTTAACGCTTTGGCTGATTACAGTTTTCTTCGGTTCGATTCCAATAAGTTTCCATCCATCTGTTGGAAAGTTTTGCAGAGACCTTTTTGGAGATGAAATCCCTTCAAGCTACGCAGCTTGAAAAATTTTCATTTTATAAAATACTTTTTTCAAATATTTTGGTCTATAGTTTTTGAATCATCATCTAAGATAATGAAGATGATATTTTTTGGAAATATGAACCTAGATTAATAAATTACAGGACTCTTTCATAGATCTGTGCTTCCTTGTTTTGATCTATATTTCCAATGAGCTGTTAAAAATAATTAAGGGTTATCATATTCTCAATTTGTTGTGTTGGTCTTCCCATTCTGTGAAATTAAAAATTCAAACATCTTGAATGTAACAGATTAGCACTATTCTTTTTTTTCTAATTATTAATTTTATTCTAAATATGAAGTACACAAAAACCTTTCCTATACCTTCAGATAAATAGGAAAACTTATGGAATGAGTTGTTGGATCCGATATCACTTATGATAGTCGTCCTTTACTTAAGGAAGTTAAAAGTTAAGCTAATATATTCTTTACAAAGCTACGTAACGCGTCATAATCGACGAAACTCAAATCAATTTTGGCTTTTTTTCTTTCATTAGACATTTTTCTCCGAATTTAAAAAAAATGCCGATTTGCTTATTTTCTAAAATGTTATTTTATTTGATTAGAACCATTTTGAACTTACTGATGTGATAGAACTTACTAGTGTGATAAAAAATTATATTTATTGTCAAGCAAATCTGAAAATCAATATGGTTTATCCCAATCAATTTCACCATGATTTCACAACTTAAGTACTTAAGTTTTTTGTTTATTGTCAATTTCACCCTAATTTGATCGATCGAATCGATAATATTGTATATAATGTAATTTATTGTATACAATTAGAAGGAATATATTTTAAATTGTTAATTTATTAAAATTGACCTCGTCTTATTTTTTTACCGTTTATTGAATATACTTTTAAAATCTCAAGTGGTGAATTCACATTTCGTTACAAACAAAACTGAAAATATATATATTAGGATAATTATATATAATCGGTATACCTACTGTAAGTTTTTGCTGTGAGTTACATGGATACAGGAGTTGGGCTTGAAATAATTATACCATCAATTAGATTGGATTGCACCCTGTCACGTTTTGAAGATCTGTGACGTATATTACAGAGCAATTTGAATTTATATAATCGAATTAAGGTTCTTCGTTTAAGATTTTTAATTTTGCATCCTATTAATTTATTTCATTGCACACCTGGTTAATCAATCACACCCACATCCGGTTAATGTTAAAATACACTCGGTTAGTCAATCTCAATTTCAGCATACAACTTACGTCGATAATTGAAGTCTAAATTTGTGTCTTACTGTCTTATTATTATGTAAAGACGCAGTGAACGTTATAATGTACTCTCTTCCAAAATTTTATCTCTCGACTTCATTCTAAGTACTAATCAATTCTGGGTGCCTGGCTGTCATTTATAATTGGAATTATGCAAAGTATAATATTGATAGTTTTTTTATACTTATTATTTTTAATAATCAGATTTGTTTTTAGTGATCGCAAACACTGAAGAAGGAAGTAAGTTACTTCCGAAATCTCGATATTTTCAAAATAAAAGTTAAGTTCATGGTGATCGGAAATTTGACTTTATAGTCTCCTAAATTCTGGTTATATATGCTATTACTGACCACTTCTTTCCAAAAGATAATCTAATAAAGACAATCGTCTTCCAGCTACCTCACTGTATCATAACAACATAATAGTAGATCAATTTAATTGAGTAAAGATTTATATTGTTTCATTTCATTAAATTTAATTTTATAAATATCAAATTTCAAATTTGACATTATTTTACGTTTATATTTTTGTTTTTACTTTTATTATTTTTTCAATTTTCAGAATTTGAAACATCCAAATTTAGTATCATTACTTGAAGTTTTTAGACGTAAGCGACGTTTACATTTAGTTTTTGAATTTTGTGAGCACACAGTACTACATGAATTAGAAAGATATCCAAATGGTTGTCCAGATCATTTAACAAAACAAATTGTTTTTCAGACAATGCAAGGTGTTGCATATTGTCATAAACAAGGTTGTTTACATCGTGATATTAAACCAGAAAATATTCTATTGACAGCACAAGGACAAGTTAAATTATGTGATTTTGGTTTTGCACGAATGTTAAGTAAGTCACTAAAATGTTTTAAAAAAAAAAAACAAAATTTTATTAAATTACTAAAAAAGTTTTCGGCCCCATTTTTATATACATATAATAAAATAATTAATAGAAATATTTATATTGATAATTACATAAATAGATTAGTTAGCCGATCTAAAATAAAAATCATAGATGTAAATAAAATAGTATAAGTTTGTAAAATAATTTAAAATTTTGAATTGAAAATTGTGAATGGCAATAAATAATTTAATTGAAATTGAAAAAAAAGAAATTAAATATTTTTTTTTTACAGGTCCTGGTGAAAATTATACAGATTATGTAGCAACACGTTGGTATCGTGCACCAGAATTATTAGTTGGTGATACACAATATGGTACACCAGTAGATGTATGGGCAATTGGCTGTGTTTTTGCTGAATTAGTACGTGGGCAAGCACTTTGGCCTGGCAGAAGTGATGTTGATCAATTGTTTTTGATTCGTAAGACATTAGGTGATCTCTTGCCTCGGCATATACAAATATTTGGCCAAAATGAATATTTTAAAGTATGTATTAAAAAATAATCTTAAACCAAATTGCAAAATTGAATTGTGTTATTTTAAGGGTATAACATTACCGGTTCCACCAACATTGGAAACACTTGAAGATAAAATGCCCACTAAATCATTACAGAATCCTCTTACAATAGACTTTTTAAAGGTAAAATTAATTATAGCTATATTATTACACTTACATTATACCTCGCTTTATGTTGTTTCATTTTGTTACTGAATCGTTTCTTTGCACCGTTTTAATTATGTTTTTTTTTGTTGTTTTAATTTTGGATTTATGCTTAATTTTTGTCATAATTTTAATTTAAATTATGAACGTTAAGAATTAACATTAAGTAGCTTTTATATACAACATAAAGCAGGGTATATGAAAGTAATTTTTGTTCTTGAAATAAATAAAATATTTTTTTTTTGTTTTACAGAGGTGTTTAGATAAAGATCCAGTAAAACGATGGACATGTGAAAAATTATTAAAGCATTCATATTTTGAAGACTATGTTGCTAGACAAAAGGAATTAGAATCACTTGCAACATCAATTGATTATAAGAATCGTGACAAATCAAAGGTTCAACAAAAATCTAAAAATTTTATGAATTTTTATCAATTTTAAATGATTTGATTGCATGATTTTTCAATTATTCAACATTAAAACAAAAAAAAAAAAATGAAAACAAAAAATCAAATTCAAATTTTTTTAAATAAAATTTGTTAATTGAACATTTTTTTTTTTCTTAAAATTTTTTCATATTCAGAGTTCAAATACATCATTACCACTGTTGCCAGGAACACAAGAAATGGTTAAGCAGATAATTAAAAGTAATAATATTAATTCATTTAATAGAACTGAACATCATTTACCTACTATATAATATATTTTAAATTAATCTAATTTAAAGCTTTTCACATTAAATAAATAAAAAAAAAACTTTTATAATAAAATCGTTTTTGGTATTTTGAAACTTTCGAATAATTTAGCTGAACATGGTAAAGAGATTAACCTGAATTTTAAAAAAATAAATTTCGGATTCCAAACTTGATTGAAAATCAATCAAATTTTACCAGAAATAATTTATAATATTACTTACAGATAATTTTTAAAACGTATCCTCTTTCAAAGTTTCTATTTTTTGTCTAGCAACACATTCTTTTGCAAAACTCTTATTTGTTTATGCTAGGTTAGTTTTATAAAATTTAAAAAAAAATTACTTTAATAAAAACTTACTTTAACTTATAAAACTTTCACTTCTCATTCAAATTTTAGATATATTTTTTCCATCTTTTGTTTAGTATCTTTAGTATAAAAATATAAACCAAACTAAATAGACTAATAGTCAATGTGCAAAAAATGGAGTGTAACCATATACCTCAAAAGCTGCTCCTCGACCTAAACAATAAAACCCATCTATAACTATGCGAGTGCATAACTTATTTATACACCGGAGAGATTAAAGATATTTTAACCTAAAACCTAGTGATATTAACTGGTTGAATAATTTCGACATTAGCTTTTCTAATTTGATGTACATTCAAAACATCAACTTAATATTGAAATCAGTTTCCAATGATTAACGCTTATATTTATAAATATGTATATAAATACCATAAATTAATTATTATGTATATGCATAAGTTATTTCAAAATCATTTGCAGGAAACACGTTCTTGAGTCAAATTATTTTGTTCTTTCATTAATTTTCGCAGTTTATAAAATAAGTTACATAAATTTTTTTAAAAAAGAAAACGATTCCACGCTTAAAAATCTACTCTTATCTAAAAATGCTATGAGTATGTACTTATCCATATTTTTACACCACCCTATTTTCATTTTTCACACGACAAATTAATACCAATACGCCAATACTCTTAAAAATCTACTCTTCATATCAATATTTTTGAATCATTTTTCAACCTTCACGGTTTGTGTATTTGATAATAATATCCTTTTTTACTACCATGTTTCAAAACTTTTTCATTAGAACATTATTTGTTACATAAATAAAAGTTTCTTAATGTCGATTGAATTGAAAGAATTTTTCCATAAACATTTGAGATTGTTTCAATGTTGCTAAAAAAAAAAAAATGTTGATGAAAAATAATTTTTACGATAAACTATTTTTAACAACCAAATGATATTTATCGTATTGCACGCCATGTTGTGAGAAATAATAAAAACATCAAATTTTAGTACATAATAAATTTATTTCAGAAATTAATTTTTGTATGGAAGTTTGCGTCATCTGTTGCTCAAGTTTTCAAAATAAAATTAAAATGAAAAATATATTCTTACGTTTACTTTATAATTTTTCGTTAAGTTACACTGCCTTCAAAAATTTATCTGATGCTAAATTCCAAAATAAAAATCTGTCTGGTCTGTAAGTACCATATGGGCGTATGTTAACTTTAAAATGAGAAGAAAAATCAGGTGATCATAAAATTCTACGAAAATAGTTAAAATATTCTCTTTTACAAAAAAAGTAAGCATAAGCATACGCAATAATGCATACATTTTTCGTAATTTTTTCATCTCAAAAATAACTGATTTTTAGGTTATGAGATTTTATAAAAGGTTAGTTATTTTTCAGAAATTTTTGGTAGAATTATTAATTATAAAATCCATTAGGTTCTGGTCTTTTTGTCAGGAAAAACTATATAAACAAGTTTTCAGATTAGGTATACACTTTTTTTTAAAGTTGAAATTATTGCTGGGCATTTAAAACAACAAAACTTTGACAGCAAGTTTTTACAAATAGAAATTTTAATTTATTTGCAAACATTTTTTTAAGAAAGAGCTCTGTCACGTCACGTTTTAAACTCAAAGTTCTCTTAAATTTCTAAAAATTTGTAAAGAGCATGCATGCAATGTAAACAAACAGAAATTTGGATATATTTGCAAGTAGAAAGATATTATAAATTAATTAATAAGTCCGACTAATACCTATGTTTAGACTTTAACTCGGCGTCAATGTTTAGCATACGTTTCATATAACCCTTTACTTATAAACTATTTTTGTGGAGAGAATTTTCTTGACTTGAGAGTGAGAATATTCGACAAAAATTTTTTATTACCTGTTTGCCTTCTTTTTTACACGACTGAAGAAAGAAAGTTATTTAAACCTGTTCAAAACTGAAAAAAAATAAAGTTGAATTCAGTTCAGTTTAGATCTTTCCCAGATCAATATTTTAAATTAAAAAAAAATACAACATTACTAGAGTACTTTTCCAAATGAAATTCATGTGTAATAACTTGAAATTCAGAAATTTTATTTAAAATTAAAAAGATATTTCTTTTTGATAAAATAAGTATTCTTGAATAAATGACAATTTAAAAAAAATTTTTTTGTGTGAGTTATAAAGAAATGACTTCATCTGGCTTTCAAGAGACCATATCTGAATATTAGATACAAAAGGTGTAGATTGAATAATTTAATAAATAAAAATATAATAAAAATATAATAAAGATATAAAAATTTTTTTAAACTAGAGGATTTTTGATTAAATGTGGCAGTACTTCAATCATATCGTGACAAATAAAAGTTTGCGTCAGTGAAATTAGATTGAAACAAAAAAAAAATAATTTAAAATGTCAAAATCAGACAATTGAAATATACGTGTAATTTTCAATATTTTCAACGGGAATAGCTTACTTTTGGTCACTTTTCTCAATAATTTGAGTATATTTTTTTTATAAAAAATTAAATATTTCTAGCAATTAATCTTTTTTAATAGTTTTCAATGCTTTTTTATCGAATAAACATATTTTTTCTATAAAAATTAATATATTCTTTGAAACAATAAGCCAGGTTTCTGGCTATATGATTAAAATGAGATCTTTTGGCTTATCAGCTATAAGGTAAATTAAATATATATAAATATATATTTTATATACATATAAATAAATAAATAATATCAAAATATATTTAATAAATAATTTTATTTTTAGCTTTGTCCTGACGGGCATAGTAATAGGGTATGCATATTATCATAAAAAACAATTTTATCCTTCTGTGGTTTATATTACTAAATCGAATCCATCGATGGCTGTAAGTAGTATCTTGATAATTATTTTAAAATATTCGACCAACAATGACTCAATTGTAACATTGAATTTGAAATTTTTTATTGTTGGATATTTGCCCAAATAAGAAAGTGAAATATGTAAATCAAAACATAATTTTTATTTTAGGTAATATATTTTCAATTTTTTGTTATTGTTTTGATGCTAGGAAAGCTATTAAGAAAGGTATAAAATTTCTATATTTTTGTGTATTGAAATTTATTTAATAATTATTTGATTTTTTAGATTTTCTTAGGTACATTAAGAGCAGCTGAATTCGAACATTATATGGAGAGATTTTGGTATGCTTTAACTGAAACTTGTTTAGCATTTACTGTATTTCGGGATGATTTCAATCCACGATTTGTTGCACTGTTTACAGTGCTATTATTTTTAAAGTCATTCCATTGGTTAGCTGAAGAACGAGTAGATTATGTAAGTTATATTCGTTAGAAGTTAAAACCATTGTATTTTAAAAAAATGTGAGTGTATTTGTGTTAAAAGAAGGACACGTATAAACTCTAAATAAATTGTTTAATATGTATATCGTAAGTATGTATATAATTAAATCGGTTGATATTCATTTATATGTTATATTCAATTTTATTTTCATAATTATGTAAAGTGTTAGTTCATTTAAAAATTGTGGATATAAATTAATTTTATAGAAAATAAAAACAAAGATTATATATATACAGTCAATGTACAAAAGTCAATTCAATTTGATATGTTATTAGATTACATAGATTCCACAATAAATTCAGTAAATTTATTTATTTTTTTCATATTGCATTTATCATAAATTTAATATTTCTCCTTAATTTTTAGATGGAAAGAAGTCCAATGATCGGCTGGCTATTTCATATCAGAGTTACTAGTTTGCTATCTATTTTAGGATTTTTAGACTATTTAATGATTATGCATGCGTATAATTCAACAATAACAAATGGACCAACAGTGCAATTGGTTTTTGGTTTTGAATATGCAATTTTAATTATAATGGTTGCTAGTACAACAATTAAATATGTTTTACATGCAGCTGAAATGCGTGCTGATACACCGTGGGAAAATAAAGCTGTTTTCTTACTTTATACAGAATTAATAATTGGTTTAATAAAAGTTATTTTGTATGTGTTATTTGTTATAATTATGGCCAAAATTTACGCGTTGCCAATGTTTGTATTCCGACCAATGTTTTATACGATGAGGTAATATAAACATAATTTCCATATTTAGCTTACAAAATATTTAAAATGGTTTACTATTTTTATTGTAGAAATTTCAAAAAAGCTCTTAATGATGTTGTAATGTCAAGAAGAGCTATTCGTAATATGAATACTCTATATCCAGATGCCACACCTGAAGAATTGGAGCAATCAGATAATATTTGTATTATATGCAGGTTTGTGATTTTTTTTGTGTTATCAAATACAGTTTTTTTTTAACTTTAATATTTCAATTATTTAGGGAAGATATGGTTAACAATTCTAAAAAACTACCGTGTGGACATATATTTCATACATCATGTTTGCGATCTTGGTTCCAACGTCAGCAGACTTGTCCTACATGTCGTCTTAATATATTAAGAACACATCACACAAATTCATCACAATTACCAAGACAAGATGTACTTGGAAATGCTGGCAATAATATTCCAGCTGGTGGAGGTGTTGGTAATGGAGCTAATCAAAACGAAATCCCTGGATTTAATAATAATTTGCAAAGTAATTAATTTTGTTGATTTTATACAACTGGTTTTAAAAACTATTTTATATTTTTAGACCAAAATCCATTTGCACAAATTTTTGCACAAAATCTAGGAAATTTGAATAATTTCGCAGCTGGTGCTGTTCCCACAACTGCTGGAACTGCTGGTGGTTCAACAAGTACAGCAGGCACAACAACAACAAACCCAACTGTACCAACTTCTGTACCACCATTTGTTTTACCACCATTTCCTTTTATGGCTCCATTTGCGATGCCACCTCCACCAATTCCACCTGGCTTAGATACTTTGACTGACGAAGAACTCAGAGCTATGGAAGGCAATGAAAGAAAGCATGTTGAAGAAAGGATTAAAGTAAGTAACTTGATTTTATTAATATTTGTTTTTTTTTTTTACAAAATTTTTAATTAATTATTTCTTTATATTTTAGCTTTTACGAAACATTCAATTATTATTAGATGCTTCTGTTGCTCTAATGAATCAATATACTGCTGTGACTTCTCATTTAACACCCATTCCGATTCCTACAACATCAACAACTAGTGCAACATCACAACCGGCAGCAGCTAGCTCTAATATTTCTGCACCAAAAGAAGATAGCTTTCAGGCAAAAGATACTGTAAAACAATCTGATGACAAAATATCTATAAATGATGTTCAGCAAAGTGTTAAAAAAGATTTACCTGGAACATCAAAATCAAATGATGAGGTAAAAATTGAGGATATTGGGAGTGAAGAAATAAGTGATTTATTAAATACAATGAAAGATTTTCATCAAAATTTACTTAATAGTGTAAATAATGAAACAAAAGTTGAAGTAAATGCTGGCGGCGCTACGAGTATATCAAATGAGAATGAAAACTCGGAATTAAATGAAATGCGCAGGCGAAGATTACAAAAATTTTTGAATGAATTTGAATGAAGAAAAAAATTATAACAACTAATTTATATATTAAAAAAAAGAAAAACAAATATATATATATATATATATATATATATATATAATAAAACAAATATTAAATTTATTAATTAAAATAATATAAATTAAGTTGGAATTTACATATTGAAGATAACATAAAAAAGAAAAAAAAATTAAAATAATTTTGTTTTACTTCTTAATATTTTATTACATTAATTGCTATAAAAAACTATTATTTATTTGGAAAATAAAAATTTAAGTGATTGAATTCTTAAAATTTGTTTGGAGAGGATATTTTTTTTGTTTTTACACCTTTATATTATATAAATTAAATTTTTATCTTCGTGAAAATAACTTCTAAACGTAGTAAGTACCGCCAATAATTATAAATACGACAAATGAATAAATTTTTATCTTTTGAATGCTAAAATTTCCTGAAGTTATTTATTTTATAAAATTTGACTATTGATAAAGTAATTTAATTTTGAGGAAAAAAAAGAAAATAGTGGAATCGACCCGGTTCTAATACGAAACTGTGGTTATTTAAGACTGATTTAGAATATAATTGAATTTCGGGAATTCAGAAAATAAAATTGGCAGATGATCAGCATTTTA
This sequence comes from Argyra leucocephala, assembly GCA_963942445.1. Lineage (NCBI taxonomy): Eukaryota > Metazoa > Arthropoda > Insecta > Diptera > Dolichopodidae > Argyra > Argyra leucocephala. The sequence goes on from OZ012677.1 coordinate 142,431,338, forward strand.
ATCATTTCAGATTTGCTTTACTTTTTTTTGTCCTCGTGACATTCTTCCGTGTCTAAATAACTTTTATATGAAATAATTCAAGCGATAATTAAATATACACATACATGTATGTAGTGAAAACTGATATAGCAATGATATACAGATGATATATATATGACCATGTCTCGCATGAACAAAGATCTTTTACAATTTTATTTTTATTTATTGAAATTGAAATTTATTTTATTTATTGATCCTATGCCGAAAATAACATAAATAAACCAATTATTACATTGGACCTGGCTATTTAAATTTGTCAAATATTGATAATGAATTGTTCAGTCAATGAAATCGATATGTTCATTTAACCATTTACGCTGATATAACATTAATCAAAATCAAATATATTATGAACAATAAATAGTTCGGCTGGAGGCGATGAAATCGGTACTTTTATAATAATAATGTAAAACTGAACCATCGAAACCAATTACAGCCTAAATACATGTAACAGATAGTACAGAGCTTAAATAGGATAGTAACAGAGATATAATGCAAATGATATACATATGTA